>CM014735.1:61518796-61916296 GCA_004329165.1 Spatholobus suberectus
TTTTACTCTAAATTACAAATATATTAAATATAAAACAATGTAATGCAATTTTTCTATTTACCATTGTAAATTTATTAAATATACAACAATGTTATATAAATTTTTACTTGGATATAACACGATGTCATTTTAGTCTTTAAATTTATAACACGATGTCAATTTAGTCCCTGAATTTGTAGCTCGATGTTATTTTAGTACCTAAAATTGTAACTCGATTTCATTTTAATTAAGCAATTGTAACTTGAATATTTACATAATAAAGTAGATAATTAAGTCAATACTATAAATAGAAGGACAAATACATTCAAATCATATCATAAAATTGGTATTTAATATTATATTTTTATTTTAAGTACGTTATACCTTGTCTTTTAATTGTCAATTTTTTATCGTCTTTTTTTCTTTTTATTTTAATATATATATATATATATATATATATATATATATATATATATATATATATATATATAAAGTTTTTAGTTTCTCCATATTTTTATTTCAAGTACATTATACCTCATCTTCTAATTGTCCCTAAAATGTGTTAAAGAGTGTGTTGTTATCACTCCTCTAATTAGTGATATATGCAATTAAGATCGGCTATGGATAGTAGTATTGGACTTGGTAATACTTTGGTTAAGCTTAGTTTTAGGTTAGGACTTTTTTATGAGTTGTATCTAGGTTAGTAGTCTTACACTTCTTAGTATTTAAGCGTAGGGTTAGTTTTGTATAAGGAGTGAGTGTTACAGTGATGTTGGACCAAGCCTAATTAAGCCCAAATGATATATTGATGTTTAATCCATGCCTAATTAAGCCTATATGATCCATTAATGTTTGACCCAAAACTAATGAAACACAAGTAATACAATGATGTTTGACCCAGGCCTAATAAAGTCCATATGATCTAATGATTTTTTACTTAAGCTTGCTGAAGCCCCAACAATGTAGTAATGTTTGTTGTAGGCCCATTAAAGCCCAATTGGTGCAGTGATGTTTCACTTAGACTTGATGAAACCTATTTGATCCAGTGTTATTTGACCTAAACCCTACGAAGCCCAAAAGATCCCATGAATTTTAACCTAGGCTCAATGAAGCCTAAGTGATTCAATGGTGTTTAACTCATGCCCAATGATGCTTAGATCATGCAATGGTGTTTGGCATAAACCCAATGAAACCCAAATGATCATGTGATGTTTGTCTTATGCCTAATGAAGCCCAAGTGATATAGCGATACATTATATTTTAATTAATAATAAAAAGTGTATACGAAAGAGTGTTATTAGCATTTTATGTGTAACCAAGTCTAAGAATAATAACCCAAAGCTTACCCTGATCTCATATATCACTCAATATAAAAGTCCTTACTCATAACTTAGTTAAACACATGTACGATAATATTGTTAGACTTTTCATCTTAACTTAACCCTACATTCATGTAGTACTTATTGTAAGACTATTCATTTGGACTTAACCTTACACTCAAGTATATATCATCGATTTAAGACCACTAACCTAAAGTTGACATTACACCTTGGTATGACAAAGTCAAATAATACTAACCTAAAGCTAACCCTAATCATTAATGGCACTTAGTATAAAAGTTCTTGTGTAAAGCTAACTTAAGTTGACCCTACACCCCAGTATCACCGAGTCTTGATATAGTTATGAAAATATTGTCAAACATCATTGGATCACATGGTCTTCATTGGATTTGGGTCAAACACCACTAATTCACTTAGGTTTCAGTGAGTTTGGGTCAAACATCTATAAAACACATAAGCTTTGTTGGGTCTTGGTAAAACGTAACTACATCACTTGAGCTTCATTGGGCCTAGGTCAAATACTATTGATCCACTTAGGCTTTAGTGAGTTTAGGTTTGATCAAAAATCACTAGTTCACTTAGGCTTTAGTGAGTATAAGTCAAACATCTTTGGAACATAAGGGCTTTGTTGGGTATAGGTTAAACATAACTGCATCTTAGGCTTCATTAGGTTTGGCTCAAACATCACAAGATTGTTTTTGACTTATTAGGTCTGTATCAAGCATTACTATATCATTTAGGCCTGGTTAGGCCTGGCTCAAACAACAATGGATTAGTTTGGCTTCATTGGGCCATTATGAAACACCACTAGATCACTTGAGCTTCATTGATCATAGGTTAAACATCATTCAATCACTTAGCCTAGGTCAAGTCACTATGGCAAGACTTAGTGATACTAGGGTGTAGTGTTAACTTTAAGTTAGCTCTGTGTAAGGACTTTTATACTGAGTGATATCAACGATCAGGGTTAGGTTCAGGTTAGTGTTCTTAGAGTGTGCTTGACCCAGCTTATTCTTGACTTAAAAGTTACTTTTAAGTTAAAGTTGAAAATAAGAGCTTAAAAAAATAAGTAAAAGTTGTTTGTCAATTTTTATTTTTTTAGCTTGAAAGCTCCTTTTTAGTTGAAAGTTGTTTGATAAAAAAATTTAAAAATTTTAATTTTATTTAAAACTAGTTATCTTGTCCAATAAAAATGTATATTTATATAATAAAAATAATATATAAAACATTTTCTCATTTCATTTTCTAGCTGTTTTTATAAATAATTACAAAAATATCATCTTATGGTTGAATTATTTTTATTTTCAAATATTTATATAAAAAACATTTTTATTTCCTACGTGAAAAATAATATGATTTTTCTATAATTATTCGTAAAAATAAGAAAAAATAAAAACATATGTTCTGAAACTAAATAAACCTTTAATGTATGTCACTGTAATATATTATTAATACAAAAATTTTCATATTGTGAATATATGTGGGATTCAACGCCTTTACAATATAAAGTAAAAAAACAAAACAAAAAAGAAAATATAGTGGCATTGTAAAAGCTCCTGTTTGGGTTCGAATTGAGGTTTTTTAAAAAAGTTCAATAAAAGCTTCGCTTAAGCTAGATTGATTAGCTTTTATAAAAGCTACTTATTATTATAATTTGTTCTTTAAAAATAAGCTACTTATTTTTTTTTTAAGTACTGTTATATAAAGAGTGTTTGATCCAGCTTTTACTTATAAGGAGAAGTTAAGTTAAGAATAAGTTAAGCTAAACATACCCTCAAACTTGGTCATGCGAAGGTGTATGATCAATTTTAAGTTAGTTGTCTTAAATTAATGATATATATACTTGAGTGTAGGGTTAAGTCCAAATGAATACTTTCACAATAAGTACTACATGATTGTAGGGTTAAGTTAAGATGAAAAGTCTAACAATATTATTGTACATGTGTTTAGCTAAATTATGAGTAAGGACTTTTATATTAAGCAATATAAGAGATTGGGATAAGAGTATTCTTAGACTTGATATCGAAAAGAAAAACAAAAGAGTATTCATTTGCTTGGTATGAACACCCAATTTTATCCGGCTAAACAAATAAAAATGTCAAAAAAAAAGAAAAATTAGAGAAAAATAATTAAAAATTCCCTTTTATTTGTGTCTGCATGATTAAAAAAAAAGTTAAATCTTGCTTTTTGTTTACTTTGTTTTCAAAGAAAAATATGTTATAACAAAAGGGATAATTTAAAAACGAAAGTACAAAAATAAAAATATAAAGAAAACAAAAAATACAAAAAAATAAGGAGTACGTTCTCAATAGTCCACTCCTATTTCAAGATTGCAACCAGTGTGCCTGTCTCTTTGCTTCTGCATTATTCCTTTTCTGTGTTAAGCATTGCTCCGTGACAAGGACAAGGCCTAATGCTGCTACACTGTGGTCTGCCCGCTGCACCCGATGTCAGGCATGCCTATGTTCGTATCTCCATGACACAGATATTTTAGGGGAGTCTCTTTTATTCATGGAGACACCCATTTTTCCAGGGGACGAAAGATATACTTAACTCACACAGGTTTGGGACCTTCTTCCTCACTTTTCCCTTCACGCTTCGCCTTCACACAAGGCTAACACCCTTATCTTTCTCTCTGGAAAGACACAACATACCCACACCTACTCTCTGATCCTCATGGCTATGACTGTTTTCAAACCTCCATAAAACATGGCCAATAACCACCACCACCCAGCTGAGTGCTATAGAACATTACCAGTAGAACCCTCTCCACCTTGCCTTCCCTAAACACCCACACACATCACTCTCTTTTCATTTTGTTCACGACGCGTACACTTTCACTTTTGGGGAATTCAAACACACTCTCAGAAACACAAGCACGCTCTTACCTTTCACGGATACCACTCACACATACAACACCCACCATTCTTACGAAACATCTTCACACATTGCTAAGCACTTTTACTCACATCATATTTTTGGACTCTCATCTCAGCTCCTATACACACAGACACACACACTTATCACTATTCCTTCACTCTCGCGTACCCTCTTCACTCAAGGAATCGATCACATATGCATACATCCTTTTCTCACCTCACTCACGAAAGGGTAAACTAGTAGCAGCAAACCAACACGGTCTCAAGCATTATAACGAACACACTCTATCTAGCACTTCCAATCCAAACTTGAGCCAGAGAGTCACCTCATGCGAAAATCAGAAGCCGCCTCTGAACCGCTGCCTCTAGTCACACGTTAGAAGCTTCATCACTGATTCTGAACTGCTGCACATTAGCCATCAAGGTCACCATTGCAAACTCATCGTCGTCGAAACTGCCTCCCCGATCATGTTCCGGAGCCATCACAGTAGACCGAGTAAGTCACAAAAGCACAATATGATGCTTCATTCTTCATTTGTTCTTTGTTAATGTTGGGTCTAAATGTTTTATCACTGTACTCCTTTGTTCATATATGGTCTGTTTGTCATATTATGCTTTTTCTGTTTTATTACTTACGCTTGATTTGAACATACATTGGACACGAGTGATGCGTTTTGCTTTTGGACCAACAAATGCTTGACAACTATGTTCTAAAGCCCCTACACGAGCACGTCCCTGTGTGCCTCTGTAACAATGTTTTCTTTGTCTTTATTTACTTATATTTTGTTATGGTATAATTAATGATAAGTGTGAAATGTCCATGTGCCTAACGTAAAGTCCATATGATTTTAATGGTGTTATTTTGTTGTCATTTCATTAAGTTAAATATATTAAATTCAAATTTGTTTCCCTTTGTGTTTTCACCTGTATAAGAAAGGAATGAAAAAATAATAATAAGAATAAGAATAAACATAATAAATTTCAATTCCCTTTTTAACTATTAAAATCAAATTTTATAATTTAATTATACATAAAAATGACAATAATCCATAATTATAAACACCAACAAATTATAAGATCTATATTATAAAAATGAGAAAATCTTTAATAGATAAAGAATTATTTGGATGTGACATTCTCTTAATCCTAAGACTTACGGACACAAGTTATGACAGCTTGCTGTTTTATAGCTATTCTCTAAATTAAAAATGTAAAATTTCTATCTATAAAAAGAAGAACAAAATACAACCAATAAAATCAAGTTTTATAATTTAACTCAATATTTTGATAATATTAAAATCTTCTTTAGTGGAAAGATTAATTAGAAGTGACATCTTAATCTTGAGATTTTGAGGCGCAAGTTGTACAACTTGATGTCTTAAAACTCATCTCTAAAGATAATAAATAAAAAGTAAAAAACGTTAAAGTAAAATTTGTATCAAATCAAAACTAAAATAATAGATTGGCTTGGGTGTACACCTATGTCCATTTTATATTAGGACGTATGGGCCGTGACGACTCAGAAATTTTAAAATTAAATAATAAAAAATAAAAATTATAAATAATATCAACACACAAATATTTTCTACCAAAAGAACTACATGAGTTTGATTCTCCATTACATCGGAAAATACGTAGGAGTAAGGGGTCACTTCTATCGATCTCAAAAATAATAAAATTTAAGATAAAATAAAAATCTTTTTTATTATAAATAAAATTCTTTTTACAATTATTAGGATGAGATAAATATTTTAAAAGTCATTTATAATTTGCTTAATCAATTAAAGGTAATCGTCTTTATGACAGACGTTGTAAGATGCTAATACCTTCCCTACACGTAATTGATTCTTGAACCCAAAATCTAATTTCGTAGAGCATTTTCTTTTTAGGTTTTTCCAATGTTTTTCCTTAATAAATATTGGTAGCGACTCCTTGTTTTTAAAACTCTTTTTTCGTCGCCCCACCGTGACCTCGGTTGCAACACTTGGTTATATTAGGGTGTAGGGTCAACTTTAGGTCACTAGTCTTAAACTTGGTGATACATGAGCGCAAGGTTAATTATAAAGTGAATATTCTCACACATGACTATAAAGTTAGGTCCATATGAATATTTTAACAATATTATTGTACTTACACTAAGCTAAGCTTTGAGATGAAGCTTGAGTCAGGTAGGATCACTATAAGTAATAAATCTCTCTTTACGAGTATTTAACATAGTTACATACTCATGATTCAAACTTAGGACCACTAATTAAGTTGGAATAGTCCTACGCTAGTTAATCCACGTGTTTTGTGGTAATCAACATAGATTATTGTTAATATTTATATAATTCATACAAATTAATATGATTTAAAATAGATTGTATTCATTACATTAATTCATGTTAAATGATATATACTAAATAAAATAAATTAAAATTTGTAATTTAATTATTTTATATAAATCATTTTGATTAAAATAATTGATATTAATTGAAATAGTTAATATTTAAATGATTAAAATATTTTACATTCTAACATAAATTATTGATAACATTAAAATAAGTTATATTAATTATATTTTTATCAATTAAGTTACATTAAAATAATTAAGTCATACATGATTTATAAAAATATATTTTATAATTTATACTTAAATGATTAAAATATTTTTCATTCAACGAAAATTATTGATAATATTAAAGTAACTTATATTGTATTTTTATGAATCAATTTATACATATACTTAATTTATAAAAATATTTTATAATTCATACTTAAATTATTAAAACATTTTATTTTGTTTAAATTATTTTTTTACATATTAATAACATTTTTATAAATTATGTTTTTTACACAAAAAATATTAATAATTCTCTTTTTAATATATTTTTTATTATTAATTAAAATATGACTTCTTTAAATGTAGTTATTTGCTTTTTATTATTCTGTAATTCCCGCCCAAACACTTCTATTAACGTTTTGACTCCCACTTTTAACTTACTCAATTCTCGTCTACCCTTACATTTTAACCTTCGAAAATTTCGATCTCCCGCTTCGATTTCACTTTTGACTTGTCATTCCCTCCTTACTTCACCATACTTCAAACCCCTCTTCTCGTCGGATTTGGATCCTCTCCAGCAGGAGTGTCTCCAGCTTCTCTCCAGCAATATTTTGAACCGTTAGATGCATCTAAACGGTTGAAATTAAATCTTATAAAAGTTACTCCCAAATGAATGTTAACCGTTGGATTAAAACATTAAAATGTCATCTCTGTCCGTGAGCTTCTTCTCCGGCACCATTTTTGAATCCGGCTCCACCATCACATTCCAAAGCCACCAGCACAAACACCCATCAAGACCATGTTCACAAACCGCCCAAACCCTCTAATTACCATTTTAATTTGGATGGTTCCATGGGTTAGGTTGTTTCAAATTTTTGAGAATCCAAATAGACGACTAGCGACCCTAAAGCCGCGTCAGAATCGTTGGGTTGTTGATTAAATCAACTGTTCTTCTTTGGATTTCAGCAATCATTGAAAACCAACGTAACAAAATATTTTGGTCTAAATACAAAATTAAATACAACTAATAATAATGAAATAACAAGCCCGTAATTTTCCTTCATTTTTTTCTCTTCTTTTTTATTTTTTACAATTATAAAAGCCTGGTGCTTTAATTCTACAAAGCCCCTTCCCAATAATTCAGATTGGCTTTTCTAATGAAACAAAGGAAGAGTGAGTTAAAAATTTATTATTATAAATATTATACAACATTCTTATATGTCTGCAAGAATTAAAACTAATATGAGCAATATTAAAATGAACGGAGAGGAAGAAGCACTGCAGAAAGTGGGACAGGGACTTGGTTTGGGGCGGTCAACCAACGTGGTCTTCGACTCTTCCTACGGGTTTGTGTTGGTGGCTTTGGAGGCAGATTTGAAGACCCTGGTGCTGTGAAGATGGAGCTGAAGAAGTTAGAGAGATGACTTTTTAAAATTTTAATCCAACGATTGATATTCATTTTGAAATAATTTTATAAGATTTAATCTCCACCGTTTAGATGCATCTAACGGTTCAAAATATTGCTGGACTCCTACTGGAGAGGATCCAAATCCCTTCTCGTCACCACTCTTCTCTCATTGTTACACTATTTTGAGTCCACATTATGCACTGTGGTGGCAAATTGCTCTTCGCTTCACTCTCGTCCTGCTCAACCAGGAACCTACCTCTGATCCCCGCTCTTTCTGCAATGACCCCGTTCTTTATTTATTTATTTATTTTTTGGCTCACCTCGGTTCGGTTCGCGCATTCGGTAAAATGCCCTTAGGTGTTGCCATTTTCTGCTAATTTAGCTAGGGTTTCACTTGATCTCACCCTAGCTTGTCGCTTCTCTTCGGGTTCAATTTGCTGCATATAGTCTTCGGGAATAGAAGAAAGGGCTTCGAGTTCCCACCCCAACACTGACGCACTGTGGTTTAGGTTTTCATTGCATCTTGTCTTTTCCGTAAATTTTCAATCCCTGTTGCATTTTGATTTCATTGTTTTTTCTTTTCCTGTTTTGTTATTTAGGTTACGATTTTGGTAGTGGAAGCCGTAAATGATGTTATATCTCATCTTTATCTTTTTGTTTTAGGTGGATTTGTTTTAACTGGAGGGTTTGTTAGGTTCCTTTTTTCACAAAGTGGTGTGCTCTTTGGAGGTGCTTTACTATCCCTGTTTGGTCTCGTTCACGCTCACCGAGTGGTGTGGATTATTGTCTCATCCAATCCCAAACGATGCAATTTGTAAGTTTTCTAACTTTGATCTAGTTCTTAAAGCTCTCTCTATAAATGCTATTGTTTCTAAATAAAAAATATCGTTAGTTGTCACACAGTATTTTCTAATGTATTCAGTGATATAGTTACTAACACCACAAATTAAATTCGTAGGTTCAAACAGTTATTTCCTAATGGCATTTTGGATTTGTCTCTTCTGATTTACGGTGAGGTTCATGGCTTTTCTTCTAATGAGTCTTCTCAAGTTCCTTTTATTTTTAACTCAAATTTTGTCTTATGGTTTTGGTTAGGTTTTTGAGTTTCTATTGGCTATGGGGTAAGTGTATCTTATAATGTTAGTGTGTTACAACTTTGTTTCTGTAACATTTCCCTTTTTATTTAGCCCCTCTAGATAGAATTGAGGTTTGAAGGGATTTGAAAATTTTCACCTTATTATATATGCATTCAAAACAGGTGATAGAATCACATTCTGTGAAGCATAGTTTTTGTCTCGTCATTATGGAGTGCCATTTCTTGTTTAATGGCTTGTAGTTTTTCTGTATTTTATACCACAGGCTCCTCTGAAGCTTATATCTGCCATGAAAGGTAGCCGCAAGAAACATGGGGGATCACAGGTGAAATTTAATGTGAAATGGGCCCCTGATATGTATGATTCAGGTCAAACATCATATAGAAATGGACCCCTAATGTGTTTATGCAGGTGGATACCATATATGGTTGCTATGAAACTCAAACATGGAGCATGTGCATCATTGCCAAATCCTCCATCTGCAAAACCTCTTGTCTGGCCGTCTCTATTGAACGTGCCTTGATGGATGCATGTAATTGATAATGCCGCTGCACAATGCGGCGGCAGCGGCGGCTAGAATGACGTTGTGCATGAGCATAACTTCTTGAAGCTGGTAAGCACTTTCTCAACGTACTCTCTGTTGCACCTCTCCCGGCCTCTTACTTTTTTTTTTCAAAATTATTCACCAAGTGTGAGTAGTTTCCTTGATTCTTGGGTTGAGTGTTTTTATGAATTTTATTTCTCTTCCTGCTTTTGAATAAGCTGATTGAGTGAAATATTAAAATTTACCTAAAAACTAAAAAGCTTTAGTCTATGAGTTTGTTTAATTAGGGACCCCAGGCTTGGTATTTTTCGTACGGAATTGTTGTTGCTTGTTAATTTTGTGCAACATTTGGTCTCTTGATGATATTGGTGCATTAAGTGTCGGTAGTAGTTACTGAAAAACAGTAGAGAATTAGCTGGAAAAAAGAAAACAATTGTACAGAATTTAGCCAAAAAAGTAGGTGTAGGGAACATTTAGGAATTTTTTAAATATTTAGCTTGATACTTTGTTCACACTATACCATAATTTCAACATGTAGTGTCTACCCAACATAGTGACATCTAGTTTTTAGAGTTGGGGCATTGTGGCTTAAGTAGCTCGGTCCTATGGGGAAAAAAATTGTTGACTATGAGTAACAAGAAAAAGTGCTTTAACTGGGAGTTTTGATGTTAACTAACTTTAAAATTTGGTTCCTACAAGCACATAGTTAATTGGGAATTTGCAGGGACCTACTCCTTCATTAATCTCTATGTTTCTTCCATACATTCTTCATATGGGTGAGCTTAGAGTACTTTATACTTTTTTGAAAATAGCCATAATATATAAATCTTTTGATATTGATTTCAATTTATTACCTCAATCTATTATACTCTACCTGCTCTTCTTAACTGATAGGGTGATTAAATGATGATGTGAAACAATTGAACTTTTAAGTTGTCGAATGTGTTGCTTGTAGGATGATTATTTTTGTTATTTGAGATTCATGAATCCCATTGTTAAATTTTAAAAGGAAAAGAGCATTATTCATAGCACAAGAGCATTGCCCTGTACAAAAGTGATGAAGGCTGAGGTTAGTATACACATGGAATAGCTGCGCTTGGTGTTAATAGACACATAGAATAATGCACGTGGAAAAGCAGTATTTAAAAGCTTGCACATGGAACAATTTTTATATCGTTGTCATGGTCACTAATTTGAGTAATTACCATACCTTGTGATTTGGGATCCTTGCATCACTTATTTTGGACACTAACATTCATATTTTTGTTCTTATTATAACTTTATTTTAAACTTTTAATTTTTATTCTTCACTTGTAAAGTTGTCAACCATGGATTCTACCTCTAACCACACCCATTTTTCAACAATTACCAACATTTTGGGTACTCCTTTACGTTCTTTCTCTCTCTCCATGTACCTGATTTGGGAATAATTTATGTTACTTATGAATTATGATAGTTCCATGCTGTCTTTAATGGATTTGCATATCTACAAGGTAGAGAACCTTTGAATTGGTTAAATAGGTTTTAGACAAGTGTGTAATATGAAAAATTCTCTGTTTAATTGCTTGTGATGCTTTCAAGGTTGTTTCCCATTATAATTGTACTCCAAAGATGTTTTGATATTTTCTTTTCCTGTAACATTTTAAAAGCTTAAAAATTGCCTTTTCATGACTATTTTATTTTAAGTTTTTAGCTTTTTTGGCTGTGGGCCAACTCCCAAAGCTTAAGCTATTAGGTAAAGTCTCATGAATGGTTTTATGTCTCTAATAGTCCCTTTAAAGTAATGGATATTATTTGTTTGTAAAATTTATTTACTTATTTTTGTAATTTCTCAATAAAAATGTTAGTAAACCTTTATTGTCACCTTAAATTCAAAGGGTGACAAAAAAGTTAGAACTAGCTCAGTATTTTAATTGAAGTACTCATTTGTTGATGAAATTTTATAAAAATAATAATCTATATATTTTTAATTCTATTCTTATCTTGCTCTATGTCAAATGTTTGTGATGTTATCAGGTGAACAATATTTTGTGTGTTTAGACCTTGTCTTGATGGGAGTGAATGTATGGTTTATTGTTCTTATTATGGACAATGGCTTTTCAAGACTTTGGATTTTTTATATATTTACCAGCCCTATTATTTTCTCATTTTATATTAACTATAATATATCTAAAACTTGGGCCCATTTATCACCTCAAAGACTAAAAATATAATGTATGATCTTTTATCTAATGTTTTGCCCCTTATCTCATAGTCTTGGTCTATCTTTTTGTAGGAAAAAAAAAAGGATTATAAGATGTAAAAAGGATTGGATTACTTCAAGTAATGGGTTTTGCCCTAAGCACTACAAGTGAGGTTGGCTTACTCCAAGTAGGTGGATGTACCTTCATCTTTGTAAGTCATTAGGATGCATTTTTGTGGGATTGCTTTGCTCTTTATTTCCCATCTTGGATTGCTAGCATGTTTACGCTTGGAATCATTCTTCAAGCATTTTGGGTTGCAAACAACCCACATTTTGGACTGAATGTTCCCAAAACAGGAGATGCAAGAGTGTAACTTGTAACACTAGGTTCTACTTTTGTTTGTCTCGTTTCTAGTTCCCTTTCTGCCTTTCCAACTTTAGAGTTTATATGGATTTTTACACCCTGATCACTTATTGAACATAAAAGAACATGGTGACAACATAAGGTTTAATTTAGAAAGACACTATTTAAAAATAGTGAAAATTTTGCCTTCTAACTTTACCTTGATTGTATTGTTATAGAAGTAGTAACAGTAACAATAAAAAAAAAAAAGAAACATACAAAACTAGAACACTTAAACAAACAAGCCCTAAGTCTTCAAGCTAGTTGTCTCTCCTTTTGGGGCCACTGTAGCTTAACATTCAAGCTTGTCTCTCCTTCATTTCCTTCTGCCCTAATGCCCTTCTGAGTACAGAGATTTATAATATATCTCAAACAGTTCACATCTCTTTTTTGGAAGAATCAATATATTATATAAAAATTGTTGTAAATAAAATTAATTAGAAATAACAATCTATTTAATTTTATATACATTATTGCTAATGTTTTTGACTAATGAGCGATTTGTATAGTGGACAGCAGATAGCAAAGCCACCTTTGCAATTTCAAAAGATTGAAATTGAGTGAAATGCCCCACTGTAAAAATAGGAGAAAAGAAAAAAAATTACTTTTAGATCATCAAGAAAAAAGACAAATTATGTATTTATCTCCTTGTGAACCCTAAGTATGAGCTCATTTATGAAGTAGAGATTATAAACTGCATTGTATTCCTTGAAGTAACAGTTGTAATAAAAGTCTAAAAAATTAAATGGAGTGACTGACATCATTTGCCAATCAAGTTTTTTAACAATGTGAAGTTTCATTATTTTTAAGTCATTTATATTCAAGTTTTTGTTGGTCCTGATACTTTGGAAGATTTGTGCAACAAGTCAGAACATTAGATTGAGGTAAGTCAGAACATTAGATTTGTTAGAGATAAGAAAGAATAGACGCATACTATCACGAGGGAATTGAGAAGAATGGGAAGAAAATTTTATTTATCACCACTGTATATATACAATTGATAACATGTATTTAGATCAAAGACATTAATTACTATAACAAATAGTTAACCAACTTTAAATTATTTTGCATTAAGATTAAGGCACAGAGGTTTACCAAACACTCCTTGAACATAAAATTGTTTTCTTTCATCTTGGAGGAAAGAATGAGATAATATATTGCAATCAATATAACTTTATCATCTTTAGATTCTCTTTTCTAAGTCTAGAGAATTTTAACACCAAATAAGAGTAACATCAATTAACAATTTCAAAATTGCTAAAAACAAAAAATAGAGATATATTACCTTTGGGATTTTATTTTCTTATTTTTCACTTGAAGTATAGCGATCAAAGTAACTCATTACTTGGTAAGAACATAGGCATCAAGAGCTTGACCCTCCTAGAGTTGTGTGTAACAAAATAGGATAAATTAGAGCTAACTCTCGATTTAAGATTATTTTGGATTTTAACTTACCTTTGTAATTATTGAGACAGCTAACTCTAGGTGTTGTACTCTGTTAGGATTGGCCTTATAGTAGTCATTGGTAGCCATTAATTGATGCTGAAATTTAAAATAATCATCTAGAGCATAATGGTTACGGAAGGGGTAACGGGAAGTCATTATCTTATAATGTTGGTAGTTTCTCAAGCTATTCTTTAATAGTTTTTTTAGTAGCTAGCAAAGTGCTTTGTTAACCCTTTCAAGTTCTATTAATATAGGAAAATGAGAGGATATGCAGGTTTAAGAAAAAGTAAGGAGTAAGGTGGCTAGTTTGTTGTTGGTGAATACACTTCACGAGGAGCAAGCCACTAGAAAATGTGGCTTGTTGTCGATGAGTACAGAAGAAGCAAGTGAGAGGGAATTTGGAATTTTTTTGCATTTTGCTCTTGCGATAAGGAATTGGCCACATATGGCCTGCACCTATGCTTTATGGAGGTAGGGTAATGTGTGCATTGTGTCACGTAAAACACGAAAAAAAATTCTTCTTTTTTACTTTTATCACCTAAATATTATAAAGAAAAAGAAAATATAAATTTCATCACAAAAAAATTATAATTAATTATATTATTATTTATTAGAAGAAAAATGCACGCTTAAGAATAATGTTACATATTGTTATTAGTTTTTTAATTAGTTTTTATAATATTTCATAAACAACTAAAAATTTCATATTGTCGACAATAAGCCACCTTCTCCATTGTTTCTTGTGAAGCAAATTCACCAACAACAAGCTAGCTACCTTGCTCCTTGCTTTTTTTTAAACCTGTGTGTCTTTTTATTTTCTTATATTAATAGAATTTGAAGGGGTTGACGAAACACTTTGCTAGTTGCTAGAGAAATTGTTAGAGAGTAGTTTGAGAAACCACCAACGTTTTGAGACAATGGCTTTTCATTACCCATTTCCTGACCATTATGCTGTAGATGATTGCTTCTAATTTCAGCGTCAATTCATGGCTATTAATGATTACTATAGGGCCAATCTTGATAGAGTATAGCACTCGGAGTTGGCTGTCTTAATAATTACAAAGGTAAGTCAAAATTAAAAAATCTTAAATCTCGTCTTAAATCGGGAGTTAGCTTTGATTTATCTTATATTGCTACACACAGTTCTGGGAGGGCCAAGCTCTTAATGCCCATGTTCCTTACCAAGCAATGAGTTACTTTGATAGTTACATTTCAAGTGAAAAACAGAAAAATAAAATCCCAAAGATATTATATGTCTTTCTTTTGTTTTTAGAAATTTTGAAACTAATAATCGATGTTACTCTTATTTTCTTTGTGTTAAAATTCTCTAGACTTGGAAAAGGAAATTTGAAGATGATAAAGTTATATTGATTGTAATATGTTGTCTCATTCTTTTCTCCAAGATGAGAAAAAATAATTTTATGTTCAATGAGTGTTTGGTAAATCTCTGTTTCTTAATTTTGATGCAGAATAGTTTAAAGTTGGTTAACTGTGTTTGTTAAAGTGGTTAATGGTTTTGATCTAAATACATGTTATCAGTTGTATATATACAGTAGTAATAAATAATTTTTTTTCTCAATTCTTTTATGGCTGTATGCATCTATTATTTCTTATCCCTAACAAATCTAATGCTTTGACTTGCTTCAATTTAATGTTGTGACTTGTTGCACAAATCTCCCAAAGTATTAAGATCAACAGAACTTGAATATAGACGACATAAAAATAATGGAGCTTTGCATTGTTAGAAGACTTGATTGGCAAATGATGTTAGTCACTTCATTTGATTTTTTAAACTTCTATTACAATTGTTATTTTAAGGAATACAATGCGATTTATAATCCTCGCTTTATAAATGAAATCATACTTGGGGCTCAAGGAGGTAAATACATAGTTTGTTTTTCTTCTTGATGATTTAAAAGTAATTATTTTGGGGCATTTCACTCGGTATCAACCTTTTGAAATTGTAAAGGCAGCTTTGTTGATTATTGTCCACTATACAAATTGCCATTGGTCGAAAACATTGGCAACACGGTATATGAAATTAAATGAATTGTTATTTCTAATTAATTTATGTACAAAAATTTTATAAATATTTTGGTTCTTCCAAGGAAGGGATGTGGATTGTTTGAGGGATATTGTAGATGTTTGTACTCAAAAGGGCAGAAGAAAATAAAGAAGAGACAAGCTTGAATGTTAAATTGCAGTGGTTCAAAAGGAGAGACAACTAAAAGACTTGGGGCTTGTTTGTTTAGGTATTTTAGTTCTGTATGTTTCTTTTATTTATTATTATTGTTGCTGTTGTCACTTCTATAACAATACAATCGAGGTGAAGCTAAAAAACAAAATTTTCACTTTTTCCAAATTAGAGTCTTTCTAAATTAATTCTTATGTTGTCATCGTGTTCTTTTATGTGCGTTGGATAAATTGGTGGTTTTATTATTTTCTTCAATATATGTATATTTTGTTATTTTATTGTATATTGTTTGAATAGGTAATAAAGAACGAGAAATACAAGACGTTAATTGTTTGTGTTGTGGAACTCCCTTGGAGTTGGTGAAGGACGATGTTAGGAATTAGGTACAAATACATAATGTTAGATGCAATGTACGTGCGTGTAGTACCTTAATAGATGTACAAATTATGTGACTATTCTTATCTGGTTTAATTATTGATATAATGTTTTTATTTGGTTTAATTAGTGTGCTGATTGACTAAGGTTGTTCTCTATGAACGACGTAGCTATGTTGCAGTTGAGGCAAGCTCCAATTAAAGTTGAGGGATTAAGTTTCTGAGGTTAACTTCATCAATCAATACATTTAGCAAGTTAGGATTAAGTATTACTCTTCAATTATTGAATAAGAAGAGATCTTACAGGGTTTGGCATAGGGTATTTTGGATTTAGATTGTACTTGGAAGATGGAAAGTATTGTGACATATGAGAATGATCTCAACCTAAAGGTAACAGAGCTTAGAATGAGGCTATCAAGAATAGAAGAAAATGAGGAGAAAGCACTGACTATGATTATAATTCATTTTAAGGTTCTTAGCATTAGTTTTTCATCTAATGGATATCATCTAGCCATGGGTGGTGAAGACAACACTTGTTGGATTTGGGATTTGAGGAAGAAGAAATCCTTTTATATTATTCCTGCTCACTAATTTAATATCACAAGTTAAATTTAAGCCACAAGAAGGTTAATTTTTGGTAATTGCCTCGTATACATGACTGCTAAGGTATACATTCTATTTCTACCTGTTACAAAAATTGTGTTTAACCCACACACTAGCAGATTTATTTATAATCATAGAGTTACAAAAAAATAAGGAATCAGAATCAAGATTCCCAAGATTTAGCTATACAATAATTATCTTATTTACAGTGAATAAAATTAGATCTCTAATAGTTTTCTAATTACTCTATTTACAGTAAATCAAATCATATCTTTAACACTTTCCCTCAAGCTGGAGCATATATGTCATATGCACCAAGCTTATTACAAATATAATCAACGCGGGACCCTTTGAGAGATCTGCTAGTTGGTCACTGGAGTTAACAAAATCAGTGGTGATTTCTCCTGAGAGCACTTTCTCTCTTATAAAATGACAATTTATCTTTGTGTTTAGTTCGTTCTTAGAAGACTAGATTAGATGCAATGTGGAGAGCGGCTTGATTGTTGCAGATAAGCTTAGTGTCTTGAGTATCTCCAAACTATAACTGTTGGAGAAGTTGCCTAAGCCATGTAATTTCGAATGTAGCTGTTGCCATGGCTTGGTATTTAGCTTCGACGCTGGATCTAGCAACGATTTTCTTCTTTATGAAATTAAATTCCTTCCAATGTGAACACAATAGCCAGAGGTAGACCTCTTATCTGATGGAGATCCTGCCCAATCGGCATTAGAGTAACATACAATTTTGGTACTACCTTTGTCTTTATATAAGAGTCTGCAGCTTAGTGTATTCTTGGTGTATCTAAGGATGCGCATGACAACATCCCAACAAGTTTGCGATATCTTCTCGGGTCTTCAAGTGGCTTCCCCTAACCTGGAAGAAGTTTGGCGTTAGGATCCATAGTAGTGTCACTAGGGCGACAGTCAAGCATACTAGTCTCGGTGAGAATATCCAGAACATATTTCCTTTGAAAAATAACAATGCCAGAAGTGGATTGAGCAACCTCAATGCCTAAAAAATATTTGAGCGGACCTAGATCTTTTGTCTAAAACTGATGTTGAATGTGAGATTTGAATTGGTGGATACCATTAGAGTCATCACCAGTAATGACAATATCATCAACATAGACTACCAAATAAATGCACAAGCTAGACGAAGAGTGAGGGAAAAAAACATAATGTCTACCTTGTAGCAAGTCATGCCAAATTGAAGTAGGGTAGAGCTAAATTGGCTAAACCAAGCACGAGGAGACTACTTCAGGCTATAGAGAGAATGACGAAGGTGACAAACAAGGTGAGACCCACCAGAAACAGTAAAATCGGGGGATTGGTCCATGTAAACCTCTTCTTGCAACTCACCATGCAAGAAAACATTTTTAATATCCAGCTGGTGAAGCGGCCAATGGCAGATGACAGTCATGGCAATGAACATTCGAATAGAAGTGATCTTGGCCACAGGGAAAAAGGTGTCCCCATAGTTGAGGCCAAATATCTGAGTATAGCTCTTAGCCACCAGGTGAGCTTTGAATTGATCAATAGTGCCATCTGGTTCAACCTTCACTGTATAAGCTTAGCGACAACCAACATTAGTTTTGTCAAGAGGCAAGGGAACAAGTTCCTATGTTCTACTTGCTTCCAAAGCAGCCATTTCGTCCAACATCGCCTACTGTCAACGGGAATCAGTCATGACTTCTCTTGTAGACTTAGGAATAGACACAAGCATTCAAAGAGAGATAAAAGAGAAATAGGAAGGAGATAAGTGGTTATAATGAAGAGTACAAACATGTAATGGGTGAGGATTGCAAGATGACCAAATATCTTTATGCAGGGCAATGGGAAGCTTGTATGCAAGAGACATTGGTGGAGGGGTGTTTGGAGCAGGAAATGATGCTGGCAGATCAGTAGGTGGGGCTGTTGGGGGAAGATGTGGGCAGCACTGATAGGTAATCAATGGTGGTGGAGTAGAGATAACGGCCAGGGTTAGCATAGGTGGAGCATCCAGAGGAGTAGCGCTAGTGGTGGGTATAGAGAAGAATGGAGTGGACTCAAAGAAAGTGACATAAGCAAAAACAAGATACTGTTGAAGTTAAGGGCAGAAACAACGATATCCTTCCTAGAGACGAGAGTAACCTAGAAAAACACATTTAAGGGACTTAGTAGAGAGTTTATGTTTACCTAGAGTGAGATTATGGACAAAACAGGTGCAGTCGAAGACATGGGGATGAACATGGTAAAGGTCCTATATAGGGTATAGAATGGAGTACGGAGTTCGATTGTTGAGGACAGACGAAGCATGCAGTTGATCAAATAACAGGCGGTAAGAAGTGCATCACCCCAAAAGTGGAGAGGAACATGATAGTGAAGGAGGAGGGTACGAGCGGTGTTAACTAGGTGATGATTTTTTCGTTCAGCAACACCATTTTGTTGTGGTGTGTGAGCACAGGACGTTTGATGAATAATTCTCTGCGAGGTTAGAAAGGATTGAAATTGGGAAGACAAATATTCTCTGGTGTTATCAGTGCGGAAAATTTTAATGGGCACCCCAAATTGATTTTGAATTTCATGTGAGAATCCTTGAAATACATGAAAAACATCAGAATGATTTTTTATTAAGAAAGCCCATATACAACGGGAAAAATCATCAATAAAGGTGATAAAATAATAACATCCTAAAGTTGAACAAACTATATTAGGAACTCAAATATCAGAGTGAACCAAAGTAAAAGGTGACAACATTTTTATTGACACGAGGACTATAAGAATGACGAACATGTTTTTCTAACTGACATGACTCACTCTAAGGACTTAAGGGAAGAGAGAGTATGAACCAAAATGCATAATTTTTCCAAACTAAGATGACTGAGGCACTGATGAGCAAGTTCTGGAGAGGTCGTGGAGATATAAGCAATTGGTGGTGAGAGTTGATACAATCTCCCAGACTCATGTCCTACTCCAAATGTCCGTCCGGTACGTCGATCTTAAACAAAGACATAATTATTAACAAACAAGACAGAGAAATCAAGTGAGCGAGTGAGCTTGCTAATTGAAATTAAATTGAAAGGACAACTAGGAACAAACAAAATAGAATTTAAAGAAAGAGTAGAAAGTGGGTGGGTTTGACCAATGCCACAAACTTTAATGTGAGAGTCGTCTGCGAGAGTAACAGACAGCAAGGTATCTGTAAAAGACAATTGAGAGAAAAGAGATTGGTTACTAGTCATGATCTGAGGCACCACAGTCAAGGATCCATGGGCTAAGGGAGAACGATTGAGAGATAAAGGCAACAGGATTACTAGACTGAGCCACGGTAGTAACAGGCGAGGTAGATTATTGGGCTGTCTAGAACTGGAGGAAATCATAATACTCAGCGACAGAAATAGTAACATTCTGGAGCAGGTCCGGCAGCTGAAGCCACATTAGCTAATTTTGATTGTTCCTGGACTTTGGTGCGACAGCCTACTTCAATATGGCCAAAGTAGTACAATAAGTGCAACGAGGACGACTTTTGCCACCACGGTGAGAAGAGTGGCAGACAAGGGCAGAGGAATCAGCAAAGGGTGCAAATGGATGCCCAAAAGCATGTGGAGTGGAGAGACGCAACAGTTGTTCACTAATCATGTCATAGGTAGGAACAATAGGGCCGGAGAGGATTTGGTTATGCACTGAGTCAAGATCAGGAGGGAGACTAGCGAGGGCGAGAACCATGAAGAATTGATTACGCTGTCGTAAAAAGATCTCTACATCACTAGTGAAGGGCATTAGATTATTAACATTAACAATCAAATGATCGAGCTTACCAAAATACGTCTGCATGTCCATATTCTCAAGTTTGGTGGATATTATAACAGTCACCACACTGTAGAGACGATGGACATCATTGGAGTAGACTTTCTTAGCTTTGGTCCAAACCTAATAACAGGTGGGAAATGCCTGGTATTGAGGTTGAAGGTTGGGAGTAATAGAGAACCAAAGGACACTGCATAAAGAGGCATCAATTTGTTGCCAACGAGCGCGATTCTTTTTGGGAATATCTATGGCTTTTAGTGGTTAAGTGGTCGGCACGGCCTTGACCATGGAACCACAATTAGACAGTGGTAGCCCAAGTGTTGTAATTGGCTGTTCCAGTTAATTTTTCACAAGGGATCAGGGAAACAATGGTAAAAGTCACTACAGAGGCAAAAGCGGAAGAGGAACCAGGAGAGGCCATGAAAAGAGAGCCAAACAGGGCTAGACAAGGTCACTAACCAGTGGGGGTTGTCGGAAAAGCATCATGCACCGATCTGGAGAGGGCACGTGAGATGCACGCACTGAAGAGCGGCGGCCTGTGCGTCGTCAAATGGCAGTGCGATTGGGAGCGCGATGGTCACCGGAGGGTGGCGACACCGGTGGGGTGGTCGTGCCGAAGAAAGGAGGGCGCAGTACTGGCCAACAAAGCATTGCAACTATTCGCGGTATTGGTCACGCAAACCAAACAGGGGGGGATGCTGAGACAAGAGGAAAAAGGAACTTAAACTCCTGATACCATGTTACAGAAACTGTATGTTTAACCCACACACTAGCAAATTTATTTATAATCAGAGTTACAAAAAAATAAGAAAACGGAATCAAGATTCCTAAGAATTAGCTATACAATAATTACCCTATTTACGGTGAATAAAATTAGATCTCTAACAGTTTCTTAGTTATTCTATTTACAGTGAATCAAATCATATTTTTAACACTACCTATAACAATGTTTTGTTCAAGAGAAATTTTAAGATTCAGTTGTTTTATTTTGATTTCAGTATAGTGATTTATATTTTTGTTTTAACTGCAGGTTTGGTCAGGCCGTGACTTTAAGCCTGTGAAGACACTATCTGGGCATGAAGCAAAAGTTACTTCTGTGAATGTTGTTGGAGCTAGGATTTCGATCTTAGAAAAGAATTACACATCCATGGCTCTGATTTAAATATTTTTTTTTCCTTTTTCTTTGTGCTATTCCATTATGTGATTGATGTGTTACTTTCACTGCACCAGTGTCCTTTTCACAAATCGTAAATGATGAATTAAAAGGTAACTAGTGGGTGTTTTGAAAGGCTAATTATATATTTGGATAGTTGTATTAATTGAATGAATTGATAAAACAAATTATGTGTGGCATTGGGTTTTATGGGTAATCACTACATCTTATGAGCAATTGCGAATTACCAGTGTAAACCAACATAGTGGATTAGAAAAGTCCTGAATTTCACGGAAATTCAATGAAACTCTTAAAATTGCAAACCTAGTTTAAGCTTTTTTGAGATGTAATCCAGCAGGGGGTTTGCTTTTTGTATCTTGTCTAATGTTTTAATGTTCACATATAATAGCCTTTTCATATGGCATATAAGCTTGAACCTAAAGATTCATTTGGAAATGTAATGTGCAAGTCTTGAGAATAAGTGTTTCTGAAATGTGTGTGAGTGCACGCGTAGTTGTAGGACTATTTGCGAGCTTTATATTAAATGCCAGTTTGTGTTAAGCACGGTATAAAAAAGTAGTGCAGTAACTTGTCCATTGCATAGCAATTTGCATTGTTGGTTATGTCAAATATTATTTTTGTCTATCGAATCAGACTTCTAATTTTAGCATGTATTGTTAATTTGTTACTGGTTGCAGATGGTGGGTATATTGTTACTGTCTCCCATGATCTGTTCATAAAACTGTGGTCCAGCAATACGACTAATGAACAAGCCATGGATGTTGACTACGCTATTTTGATGGGATGCAATTTCTGAAAGGACTTTGGTGGTGCAAATTAGATTTAATCATTTTTGTTAGAAACAACAGCGTAGCATTACTTCGCTTGGATTTTTAGTAATTATACATTACATTGAAAAGATGTTATTTGCCGCCTGACGTATTACTCATCAAGTCGCCAACTAATTACACAATTGAGGAACTGAAGTACTGTTATTATCTTTCTTACTTGATGTACCATGAGTAAATATCATTTAATTTTTAGGTAGCATCATGTATTGCTGCTGCTTCGTTATTTGTTTTTTCCTCTTTTTTGTTTTTATTTACTAGTAAAACACTATAGTCCTATTTGGATAAAATTTTCATAAATACTTATGAAAGAAAATAAGAAAAAATGAAAAAAAAGAGAAAAAATAAACTTATTTCATAAGTTAAAATTAACTCATGTAGAAGTTAAAATTAACTTTTGAAAAAGCTAATATGAAAACTTTTACAAATTAGTTTATACTTATGTTATCAATCATAGATGTAGTGGTCGCTATTGTGGTCTCACGACGCAAGAGCCAACCTTGAGCATGATGGAGTGTGTGTCATGTTGTGTTTTTGAGTAGCAAATCTAGCGGGCACTATTACGGCGGTGCGGCGTGGTTGCGATCGCATCTTTGGGGCATAGTGGTTCACTTTGAAGCCGAGGTGAAAGCTCGAAAATATCCTCACTTTTTGGTTGTTAGTGAGGGTATTTTCGGGTTCTTACAATGATTTTGTCTTAGTTAGCTTTTGAGAGTAGGACCTCAACATGCATTCTTTCTTTCCTATGTCTTGTTGCTAATGACATTCTTCTCGCGCGTGTTTTTTTGTCTCTGACAATGTTCGTCTTCTTCAATGACCTTCTCTAATAGTGTTTTTGTCTTTAGCAACTTTCTTCTCTGATGACCTGTTTCAATTTTTTTTTATTTCCTTTCTTTCCCTTTTCATAATTGTCTATTTGAATTTTAATTTCTAGTACTTTAGTTACATTAGGCTTTAGAGGGTTGTTCAAGACTTTAAGCACTTTGTAGTTTGTTTCTTTGACTTTTATTGACATCCACTTTATGTTTTGCTTTAGGCACTATGAGTTTTTATTGTTAATGATGATGATCAGTGTATGAATTTTGAGTAATATTTTTCTTTTTCAGCTTATATATATATATATATATATGTGTGTGTGTGTATGTATGTATGTGTATATATATTATTAATTTTTTAATATTTATAAAAAATATTAGAATAGCGGACATCCCACTATCCTAGTTTTGTGAACGACCACTATCCAGGATTGACAACTATAAGTTATACATAAGCTAATTTTAGGTTATGGAAAAAGTTAATTTTATTTTTCTTTCTTATTTTCTTCTCTTATAAGTACTTATAAAGAAATTTATTCAAACTACTAAACCGATATGCATAAACACACTTGGATAATTTAACTGAAGGCCATTATTTCGGTTGGTGATTTCCAAAAGCAAAATGAGAAGTACGGCCGTGTCATAATTTGAATGGCGCTCAACATTGATCAACTCGAATTTCTTGCCAAAAATTATCTTTTTTAAGGGATGGTGTACAAAAGGTTACTTATTCAAGGTCTCCAGAAGAAATCCAATTGGTATATTTCTTTAACTTAATATTTAGTACACAATATTCAGATAACGAAGGAATCCTTCATCACCAAAACCTATGCCTATGCTCCCACTAAATTTTTCTACAAAAATGATTATAAAACAAATTCAGCCTCTCGCGTGGTCGGTGGTTATCATCTATATCTTTTCCTTTATAGACTTCGTGCTTTCATTTGTACCAACCGGCAAGGAAATGCCTTAGCATAAAACAGAAACAACACGCAATAGCCTGTCCAAAGAAAGTAAAAGAAAATGAGCAATAATATAAAAGATTTCAGCTAGAATAATTGTTTTTATTTTAATGAGATTGTGATAAAATATATGTATGTCTATAACAAACTATAAAGTCGTTAAAATTTATTTCTCTCTTGGTTTTTTAATCAATGATTAATGTCCTGCATTTTTTCCTCTGAAGAGCCACTCCTTATATTTTATAGGAGCCAAATCCAATAAAATAAAGCAAGTTCACCATTATCCCTGCAACCAGATTAAGACCCATGAACCACTAGTTTGCTTGAATCACACAAACATGTTATTGAACTTAATACGAGTTCAACATGAAAATAGAATACAAAAAAAGAGAAGAAAAATGCTGGCTACAAGAATAAAAAAGAGGGAATCACCTGGAAAGCGAGAAGATAATACAAAGTGCTTTTCCGACTTCCAGCCTAAATTTCTTAAAAAGTTAACCAGTGTCCCATCATTTGTCTCAGTCAGTAGTCCAGTTTGAGGGTCAAACCTGAATTAGTACATGGTACATGAGGTTTCAATCGAACAAGTACATGCAATGCAAGATGTCTGAAACAATCATTAGAACACATCTATCAATGCATACATTGGCAGGCGATGATGTGGACATGGAATGTAGCCAGAAAGCTGGAGGAAAACATATTCTATGTCAAACATGCTCAGAAGAGTTTTAAATTATCACAAATTCACAATGTGAATGGAGAAATTCTGTTAATGTCAAACCTAGCAGAGTGACAAGAGAAAGTTCAACACTTAGCCTTGTTTGGTAGGAAGGAAATGAGTGAGAAATGGGAGAGAGAGGTGAGAAATTAATGTATATGGTTATTTGGTAGGAGGAGAAGAAAAAAATTGTGAGAAAATCGAGGTGGGTCTTACCACTTTTTATTTTTGTGCTGAAATGCCCAAAAATGCGAAGAGAGAGCTGCATTGCAACAATTTGTGGCGGTTTTCTTTTTGGTAGTTAAAAATTGCCAAAAACTGTCAATTTTTGATAGTTTTTAACATTTTGTGGCGGTTTTAAACCCCCACAGAGTGCAATAGTTGATTGTTGAAAACCATGGACATCCAATAGTCGACTATTGGTCTTGTGACTCGATTTTTTTATTAATTTTTCTATTTCTCACGTATTTTTCTTAAACCAAACACATTAATTTATTCTATTCATCTATTTCTATCACCTATTTCTCTCTTCTCTATTTCTTTCCACTCTATTTCTCACCTATTTCTTTCTTTCCTGCCAAATGGACCCTTAAGGTAGGAAGAAAATCAAGAGTGTTTCACTGAAGAAAAAAATTAAAAGATAACAAAATTATTATCAGGAAATCAATAATCACAGTAAGACAAAGTGGGTATTCTCCTCCCAACATAGTTGTTGTTTTGTTTCGCAGGCTGCATTACTGACCTTTATTGGAGATTTGTTTGCTAAGCTGAATGTTTTTTTTTCTTTCTGTTTTTTTCGTCTTGTTCCCCCTGCTTGTCACAACACCAATTAGATGTTGCCAATTCATTAGAGTGGACAATGTGGCATTTTGATTTTTAAATTGAACACTAAGAGCAACTTTAGTGGTGAAATTTTAAGAAACCCACTTTGGGTTTTTTAAGTACACTTTAGTTGGCTCACAATGCCAAATTATTTTTAAGCAACTCTTAAACAACTCGTACATTTTTTTGCTCTAATGCATACATTTTTAAGATATTCTTGAGCAATTTACACTTTTATATTTTTTTATTTGCATTTCATTTTGTGTCAAATTAAAATATTAATTCAATTATTTTAATTAATACACATTAAAATATTAAAGAATAAAAAAATATAAAAAAATTAATTAATTTTTACCATAATAAATAAAAAATGATGACAAATTTGTAAAATTATATAATTAAAAACGATGAGAAATGTATAGCATTATATTAAACAAATGAGAAATACATAATGATGAGAAATACACAACATTAGATAAAAATTAATTTTCATTATTTTCAAGTCCAAAATGCTCCTAAATATGTTCCATTAAGTTTGCTTGAAGTTGGCAGTGGATTTGTTTATCACAAAGATGTGCGCTCCTTTGTAGGTATGTTGCAGCAAAATTGGGATGATGACCATTAGATACTTCAACTATTAAGATGTCATTACCTACATGATCGTATTCAAATTTACCCCTGTATGTGTATTGTTCGTCTTCAACAATCATGTTATGCAAGATGATGCATGCATATATTATATTCTTCATTGTATTCATGTGTCAAGCAAGTGCCAGAACATATATAATTATGAATCGATATTGGAGCACTCAAATGCCCGTTCTACGTCCTTTATCGCTACTTCTTGTTGTTGTGCAAATATTTTCTCTTTTCTCCTTGCGACATTGGGATGATCTTGACAAATATAGCCCACTCGGGATAAATACCATCTATTAGATACCCCATATTATATGGGGTTTTACTCACTGTGTATTGCATTGTAGGAGCTTGTTCCAACAAAACATCATTAAACATATTAGATGCGTTTGACACATTAATGTCATTATTTGAACCTGTAGTGCCAAAAAACTGCATGCCAAATCCACAAGTTTTATGATGCAACTGCTTCAAGCATGATCATTAGTTTGCCACGATCACCTCGAGAAAATTGACATTTCCACGTGACTAGACAATTTTTCCATTCCCAATGCATACAATCAATGGAACCTAACATACCTAGAAAGCCACATGCCTCTTCCATTGTAGTAAGTTGTTCAAGGTCTTCGTTGTTAAGCCTCCTCAGTTACTCATCCCTAAATATCATATGTACATTGGATACAAATTTCTCTAAGCATTCCAGCGCAGTGCTTTCACCAATTCGAACATAGTCATCTATACTGTCAACAGGTCATCCATATGCCAATATACAAATAGCAGTAGTGTGCTTCTGTAATAGTGAAAGACCCATTCTACCGATTCATCAACCCTCACCTGGAAGTATTCATCATGATTGCCAAGGGCTTCTACAACTTGAAGGAACACATGTCTTCGCTTTCGAAACCTTCATGGGAATTGTGCCTCTGTGTATACAAGATTTTCAGAGAAGTAGTCATTAAACAATTGCTTATGTCCTTCATGACCCCAATCTATCACCGTTCTTCTTTGTCTGCACCTAGTGGTATTATCGGCTTGTCGTTGGCTTTTGAGTATTAATCTCATGACTTTTTCTTCGATGTTGTCCTCAAGTTGTTCATCTATGATTTGGTTCCAAAGTGTATCAAAGTTGGTGTTTGGATCCATTCTATGGATGATTCAAGCGTAAGAAAATGAGAGAAACAAATTCCAAAATTTGATAAGAAGATTGCACAATTATATAGGATGATCCATAACGGCTATTTTTTAATAATAGCTAGTTTTTCATAATAACTAGAACATAACAACGAATTTAAATAAAAGTACAACATTGATTTAGTTTCCTAACTTGTGCCTAATAAAATTATAATACAACTTATGATTTTTGCGTTGACTCTCAAACATTGCAAATGTGTCCTTCATAAGGATATCATACAACATACGATGTTCTCTATCTCCTTTGCCTCAGCTATTTTTGCCATGATAGCATTTTTTTTTCCTTTATAGCATTTTCCATGCTAGTCAAATCGACTTTGCTAGAAGATGTTTCAGCTCCTTTTCCTTTGTTCTTCCTCTTTGCTGCCTTTGTTTTATTGGGCAGGCCGTTGTTGATACTTGGTCATATTCTGAACAATCAATTGATGTCTCTGTGTTAGAAGACGATGAATACATCCCATAAGCATATGTCTTTGTTCTTTTTGAATAGTTTTCCAATGACTCTCCCTTCCATTTTAGTTCATCCTTCAACAACCACCATATATACTCAAAATTAAAATTTTCATGTACATCTTGAGAAAAAATCTTATATACGTCAACCATGATGTCCTACTCTGAGCTCCCACTTTTCTTTTGATTAATAGCTTCCTTGTAGTAGTCGACAAACTTAGTTGACCCACTTCCTTTTCTTGAAATTGGCTGCGGTAGTTGTTATAATTGTTGCTGATTCTCAACCAAAAACCAGTTCTTGTTTGGTCAACTCCCACAATTGCATCCTTCAAAATGTTCTACCATGATTAAATAAGAAGTGTGTCTTCTTCCACTAAGAACCTAACACGACTTTTTTTCTAAGTACCATGTCCTCCTCCTTCATCAAGCATGATATTTTCTAGACCAACTAGAGACTCAGACATGGACCCGAATGGTGATTTTGTTCACTGTTAGGAGACTCCACACTATCGTTGGTACCCAATGGAGGCCTATAGCATATGGTGGGGTTGGTTGGTGGTGGTGGATACATACAATACCAAGGATTTTAACAATTATCATCAGTAGGGGGTGGTTGGTTTTGCAAAAAATTATGTAACATTGATAATTAAACTGATTGGGATCCATTTGACACAATAAAAAATATTGGGACTTGATAACAACAAAATAATAGATTGGGTATGGAGAAATTATGTGCAAAATGGTGTGAATTGAACCATTATTTATAGTTCAATACCTATCAACGGTAATAAAATGTTACTGACATTTCAAACGGTTAAATCTCATGTCATAATTTATCATGTACAGAGCAATCCAGTGGAAATAAATTGTTCAATTCTTATGTCCAACGTAAAAAAAAATTGATCACATTCATCTCAATCCAACAATTACATACAAATTGCTTTTAAAAAAAATTATTTTTTACATTTTTTTTAACCTTCATCCAGAACATTCTCATTTCTCGCTCTCAACTTTTCATTTTCTAGATTCTTCTCCCAACCTCTTCTTTTCTCACATTCTCCTCTTACCTTTCTCAAACTCTCTCCCTCTTAACCACATTCTGCCTCTTTTCACCTTCTCAACTCTTCTTCTCAAACTCTCTCCCTCTCAACCATACCTTGCCTCTCTTACCTTTTCAACTCCCCTTCTCAAATGCTCTCCCTCTCAACAACCATCCTGCGCATCCACCACCTTCATGCATCCACCATTGGCGCCCCTCCAACTACATCACGCCTCAACCGCTACCGCGCCTACACACCATCAAGCCACCACCACTGCGCATGCCCAAATCTGCTCTTCCTAAGCATCATCGCGTCACCACCGGAGTGAATGACCACCGTCAATGAGCACGGCCACATGCACGTCACTGCCGCTGCCAACACCCACCTCTTCGTATCACCTCCTCAACTATTGCATCATAACCCATAATGCCTCATCACCAACAAACAACAATTACTTCAAACCCTATTTTGAAAAATGGGTTCTTGATTCATGCTTGTTTATTTTCTACTTTATGGTTTTGATTTTTGTATTTTATTTGGTTCTGATTTCCCAAAGTGTAAAATGGTTTTGTTCTTGGTTTTGTGTTGTGTGTTGGTTCTCAGATTTTACAAATTGTTCTTGGTTTTTGGTTTTGTGGTCGTTCTGAAATTTACAATTTGTTTTAGGTTCTTTGATTGTTGGTTTTGTGAAGTTTTGTGTTGAATCTGAAATGCCCAATGTCCTCAACTAGTTCTTGTTAGGGGTATAATTATAGTTTTTTTCCCTCCTCCAAAATCCAGGTAGTTGTTGAAAAAAAGTGTTATTTTAATCGTAAGCAACCATGTCTTGTAGAAGATACATTGCTTATTTTTAAGCAATCCACTCCACCACATCAATTTGCTCCAACGCTGAGAAAAAATAAGACACGGGTGCTTAACTTTAAGCAACACGTAAGCACTATTTGCTAAAGTTGCTTTAATTACTAGCATCTGTAGGTTCGCATGTGTGTTAGTGTAGTTTCCATTTTTTTTAGTTTAATGAGTATGTATCCTCTTTACATTGTCAATCAATTAAAAATAATCTCTAATATAACCATGAAGGTAGTTATCATCCTATTTCGAAAAAAAAAAGGCAGTTATCATCAAAATTAATATATTTACCATATATGATGGTTTAAGATTGAATGATAGTGTAATTTTTTTTTATTGTCAATGTATATCCTATTTTTTCTTTTTCCTTTTTACTATTCAGGTAGTGAGTTTAATAGCTATGTATTGTCAGTGTAAAATTTTTATATTGTCAACCAATTAGAAATCACCGTTGGTATGACTTTTAAGATATAAGTCAACAAACTAACCATACATAGTGGTTTGTGATTGGATGACAATGTAAAACTACTTTATACTGTCAGTGTATTGTCTATTTTCTCTAGGGTAGTTATCATCAACATCAATATATTTACCATATATGATGGTTTATGATTGGATGAAGCGTAAAAAAATTATATTATCAGTGCATATCCTATTTTCTCTTTTTTTAACTATGTATTTTTCACATGTTATTGTAGGGAAAAGTTAATTTTAATCAACCAACCATTAAATTAAAAATTTTGATTAATTAAATTAAATTTATAAAACTTTATACAATTTGAAAGTTAATTCATGTTTTATCACATTATTTTATTTTAGGATTCATTTGGTGGTTAAGATATAAGAAGATAGGATAAGATAATTATTTTATCATGTTGTAATCAGTTGTTTAGTGTACCAATATGATATGTTTATCTTATCTTATAACTTATCCTATCTTATTGGTCAAATACTTTTTATCCCAAGTGAAGAGTTGAGTTAAAAACTAATAGGATAGTATAATGCATCTTTTTTTCTTTATAAAATAATATATAATATATAGAATACATACATACATATATATATATATATAAACATATAATATTATTAACTAAAATATTAAAAATTAAATAAATGATTTCTATATATATAAAGAGAAAATAGACTATGTACTAACAATGTAATTCAATCACAAATTATTATGTATGATAAGTTTGTTAATTTTTACAATAATTACTTTAAAAGTCATATCAACAGAGATTTTTGTTTGGTTAACAATGTAAAAATTTGTACACTATGGTACATAGTCATTAAACTCATATATAAATTAGAATAATTATCTTGCATAAGAGCATTTTTAAGAACTATTTTTCAACAAGAACATTTTTAGGGAGTTTTCTTCGATGAGAGTGATTTTAGGAATTTTTATTAACCTCTCATTTTTTTCAATTTATCCTTTTCATCTTTATTCTTAAATTGAATTTTTAATATTTTTTAAAAGAAATTATCAATAGTTAAAACTAACCTTATATCACTCTATAATCATTTATCATAAATCTAAAACATAATTTATATATTAAAAAATCTTTTGTTTATTATAAATTTTAATTATAATATATATATATATATTCAAAAGTATGTATTTATTATATATTTTAGTTATATGAAATAAACATTTATCATGTTCAAATTCACAAGTTAAAATACTAGTTATTCAAAAAAAAAAATTAAAATTTGTAAGAATAATATTAAAGATAATAAAAATTATATTGTGATAAAATTATATCAATTATTTCAAACATGTAATAATAATATTAAGATTTATTATAAAATACTCGTGTTAATTGTATTATTAATTAATCTTTTAGTTAATTTTTATAATTTTAAAAAATAATGTATTGTGTGTGTGTAATTTTTTTTTATCAAGTCATATATCTTACTTTAAAAGCCAATGTTACCTTAAGTTCTTTACATTCTATGACAACAAAGTTTCTGTTATTTTCCTAAAGAGAGAGTGAGTTCTTTTCATATTTTATTTCTATTTTTATTCATACATCATCTTCAACATATTCTTAGTTTAAAATTTAACATACTTTATAATAATTAATCATATATTCTTTTTGTTTCCTAACTTAAAAGGGAAACAAACTCAAATGGACCTCACCACACACTCATCATGTTTAATTATGTTTATTTTTCAATTTCTAACAATTATTTTGTTAAAAGAATAATTTTGTAGGAATTACTGAACAATTAGAAATCAATTAAGGAACAACTTTCAATAAGCAAACTGGCATACTGTTTCCTTAACCTTAATTGTAGGATTTATTCTCTAATTATTTAATAATTGAAAAAAAAAATAGTAAAAGAGAGTAAAAATATCATCTTGAGCCCAAAAATATTTTTAGTTAGTAGATATAGTTATTATATGGCTTGTATTATTTATTGGATGATTTATGATTAACTATTCATAGTTTATATATGATTGGAAGTGAAATAATTATGTTTAAATTGGAATATTATGTGAAAATTTTTATTGGTTAAACATATAATTTAATCTCTACACATGTCGTAAATTCACAATTTGGTCCCTATACATAAAAATTTATTAAATAAATTCCTATACGTACAAATGTTACTGGTTTGGTCTTTGCCGTCATGACACTGTTTACGCATTCTTAATTTGGTCCAAATTAAGAATGCACTACATGTACAGGTACAGTGACCTAATTAAGAATGCGCTACATGTATAGGAACCAATTAAAAATGCGTAAACGGTGTCATGACAACAAAGACCAAATCAGTAACGTTTATATATATATATAGGGATTGATTTAATAAATCTTTAAGTATAGGGACCAAATTGTGAATCTGCGACACATATAAAGACTAAATTATATGTTTAACATTTTTTAGTAGATTTTTTTTTTGGAAACTTAAAAGACTACAAATTTTGGAAAATTTGGGGTAGCTTTCAATTTATATTGAGACCCAATTATTTTGGAAATATTTGGGATAACTTGATGTGTACGACCCGAGATCCAAATTTGTTAAATATTTATGTACTTAATTTATTTATAAAGTATTATGTTATATTATTTTTTTTGGTATAGTTTAATAAATAAATTTATAAGAATTTAAGTAATTTGGAAAATTATTTAAGTATTAAAAAACGTATTTTGACAGAATATATGGTCCGTTTAGCCAAAAAAAAAAAACTAAAAATATGATTATTTATATTTTATTTTAAAAATAACTTACAAAAAATAGATTATAATAATTAAATTTAGAAATTTGAAAATTTAGAGTTTAAAAATATTTATTTAAGTATTGCAGAAAAGTTTTAAAAATTTAAAGAATTGTTTTTTAAATTTATTTATTATGAATATTAAGTATTTTAAGAAGTATTTGGATATTAAATTAAATTAGAATATTAAAATTCAGAATGCTTATATTATTATTAAGAAAATTATAAAATATATTTTGAAGATGATTTGAGATTACTTTTGGAATTTATAAATTATTTTATAAAGAAAGGATTAGGTTTAGTACTTATTTTATAAAACCAAAATAAAGAAAATAAAAATTTAGAAATAAATTTTTTTTAAAAAACGCCAATCTTATAACTAAAGTTAGAGTGATGTTTTGAAGTTGATATTGAGGCTACACGGAATTTTGGAAATAAAAATATATAACAAAAATGGAAAATACGTAGCCGATGGTATTTTGATAATTCGTCAAAAGTTGTTCCAAGAAAATGGAAGAAGGTATACCATGATATGTTGATATGCAACAATATATTTTAGTGTATGATTATTTGAAATTCATGATTCATGGCATAATGATGATGTGATGAAGTTAGTTATACCTTCGTGCGAGTGCAAGTCAAATAAAGGGGTCACGATGACCTTGGGGGTGTCAATTAGTATGAAATTTCACAAAGAGTCAACGGGTAGCAACCTTATACCGTGACAATCTTGCATAGGCTAAGGTGTACCTAACGAGGCTCTATTTTTCTCACGTGGTAGAGTGTTTCAGTATAGCCAATTGGCACGTAAAATAAGATTTGCATTGTGTTTTGGCTAATGAATATAGAACATGTCCTCCTAATAGCTACCCTAATAAAAAGAAAGATAAAAGATTCTCTCCATGGAGTAGAAGTTTGGGTCCGTGCATGAGCATATATATTACATATGAATTTCATGATGGTTACATATAAATTTTATATGATAATAATATTTTGAGTTCTTTTGATGTAAGCAACTCTTATTATTATTTTGTTTTATAACTACTATTTGTTGATATTAGAACTTACCTCTTTGTTTCTATGTGTAAATATGATTAATTATATTTAAATATGAACATAGGGGTGAGATGTCTTATGGTGTCATATCACGTTTGTGAGAGGAGTGGACGACGGATCACTAGATATCGACTGTGATGGTGTTCCTAGGCTATGTGAACATGGAGGTTTGTTGCGGGACAGGAGGGGACCTATGTTAGTTCCCTAACTAGATATATCACTTTTAGCTTCTACTTGCCTTTTTTCGGAGATGTGGGCTCATCCTAGAAACGCACTAGATGCTTTGTCTGACGCACATGAAGGATATTGTCCTTGAGCTTGATACAGAGAAGAGGAATAGTAAATAACAGAGTAGACTAACTTTGTATTATATTCATGTGTTTATGATAGGGATAACATTGTATTTTTGTTGTAACATAATATGCATGCGCCTGTAGTTGGTTGGCTCTAGATTATGTTGTGTTTTGTTTGATTCTTTATTTTAGGCTTTGCTTTTATTTATGATGTGATTGTATAATTTGATTTTGATTGTATCCGTACAGCAATGTATATTATGTGTGCTTAAATATTTTGTTTTTATTGTATTTGGTTTTAAATTTAATTTGTTAAACTATCGCATTTATTAAAATATTAATATCTAGTAGATCAACAATTAATCTAATTAAATAAAACTATTTAAAATTAATAATATATTTTATTATATTATTTGGGGTGAAGCAACTTAGGTTGTGTCATCTCATGAGGCACTTGTACGACATTTGTTCCTAGACTTGTGGGGGTTGCAATTGACTTCTTGTTATGTAGGCTACATTGCAAAGTGGTGAATACTACTTATACATGGGAGGGGAATGATATCCATTACAATTGATGTTGGCTCTTTAGATAAATCATTTTTGGATTAATTGTAAATGACCAAAATTTGCTCAACTTTGATTCTTACTTTTTTTTGGTAACCACTGTAATTAGAGCCTTTGGATTCTTACTTGAACTAGGCAATTAGCATCATACATCATTTCCTACCAAGATGTGTCTCTCCATCTTTCCCAATGATAAACCTTAAGGGTCATACTATGAGCATTTTGGTGTCTCTCAAAGTCAATGTATTGTACCATATTGTGAGTTACACAACTCTTGAAGAGATAGATTCCCTGAATAGATATGAGCGTTAGACTAAAATACTTTGTTAACAATATAAATTAAACAAAGGCATAGTATATTTGTAGAGAAATGAGGTTTATATAAAAAGATTGTGATGAGTTTAGTGTAAACTTAGTTTAACCTTAGTATTTTTCTTTTCTTTTAGCATACAATGACGGTAATGAAGTTTCCTTAGTCTCGTCCTAGTTTAACTATAGTGTAAACAATAAATTAAAATGTTAGATCAAGTTGAAGTTTCCAATGTCTTATTTTAGAAAAACAAACTTCATAAATTTCAAAGGAATGAAGAAGTTAATGTTGTTGGTTAAGAAGAAACCACACACATTTATTTTTCTATCTCTCATTTAATCAATCCTTTCATTCTTTGTACAAAAATTTAGTTATTCTTTCTAAAAGATTTTTAATTAGCTATCGTTGTTCTTATTATAATTACTTAAGTGATAGCATTAGTCTCCTTATACATAAACAAGAGTTGTATGAAGACAAAGACAATCATAGTAAATAATACTTGAGTTAGAGAGGTTTATGCAATAATATTTTTGAGATGAGTTGTAACGACTCAACCGTCGCTACTCAACAAACAACACTACACTCTATTATCTCATATAAGCATATATGTAATAAACTCTTGTGCATAAATGAAATACATGCAACTTGAAAGATCTATCCATCTCTCCTGTACTATACATACCATGTTGTAAACCTAACAAGAGAATGAGGATAACACCAGGCCATATCAAAAGAATCAAATATACAAATGTATCAATAGGGGGAAGGATAAAAACGCACTCCCTATAGCTGATCACACTATACAACCCCATCAAAGGAATAAAATGAAATACACAACAAAAGGAACAAAAGCTTGGCTCTTAAGCCATACATCTCCAGCTCGCAGCTTCGTCCTCAACTCTGAGAAGCCGGGTCCACTGAAGTATTGCCATCTACTCCCATGCCATAAGACGTGATCATCACAGTCACACTAACACAACAACAACAACAGGCAACCAACGACAACAAAACAAGGTAAGGGTAAGCTTACGAAAACAACGATATATCATAAGATTAAGAAATTCATCTGCATTCAATCACAAGCATACGGTACACCATCATATATCAAGAATTCCCAACAATTCTCGCACATGTATATACGACATTCATTCACACAACAAGGGATTCTCAACTCAGAATCCCCACGTTACAACAATTCCACAACAACTATATCAATGCATGATGACGCAACTCTCGAGAGATTCACAACGTCTTGGGCAATCATCCAGGTCTCACCCCTTACCATGGCCTATCCAAACACCATTCAGGTATTGCCAAACTCTGATCTGCAGATTAGCTTAGTGGTGTGTCGGGATAAGTGTATGTGGGTGGTGGCTCACCACGACTCAAGGTTTGCATTACCTTGGCCCCCTGCGGAATCGTCCATCCACTCATCCCCGAAGGCCCATCTTTAAGACCCACATCTTATCCAAGCACTAGGTTGGAGGCCTGTTTGAGCCGCAACTTTTGTCAACCATCCAACTTACCTGGCTGCCCGCAGTACAGTATGAGGCCCACCATCCAACCTCAGTCAACAACATATGCATGAAATGCATGTATCACAACACCACATCAACTCAACAACATCAAATCAACATATATATATATATATATATATATATATATATATATATATATATATATATATATATACGTGGGCCCGACTAGCACCACACGTGGTCCATAATCACTACCAACACCATGTAGGCCCAATCCAGCCTCAAGCATGGTCAATAGGTAAGGCCCTATCCAACCAACCTATACCTCGATAGAAACCTCACACAACAATTTCATTCACAACTAGTGGAGGTCCTATCCAAGCAACTTGCCACTCTAGGGCCCTATCCAAGTAGCCCATATCCCATGGGTAAAACCCAAGCAATAACACTTACGATAGTGGAAGTCTTGTCCAAGCAACCTACCACTCTTCCTATATTCTCAACATTAGACTCACACTAGGATTCCTCCTCAACCATGTTTCACACAACTATACTTTCAAAATTTGATCAATTATAGAACACTACATTCACTCAGCGACCCACATGCTTGCTCAGCAAAGACCTTCCTTATAGAGGACCAACTTCCTCTACGAAGGCTTTTCACTAAGCGACCATGAGTTTCGCTCAATGAATCAAGGTCACTCACTCAGTAGATTCGTTCCAGGAACTTTCCCTAAACCTCCATCGACAACATTTCGCTCAGCGAGTCACCCACTCGCTTAGCGAAAAGCCATTCCAGAGAATAGCTTGAACCTTCACTTGCTCCTCGCTCAATGAACATGTTGTTTGCCTAGCGAACCTCTTGCAACAGAGAGCACTACTCTCTAGGGCCCCCAAATCGCTCAATGAATTGCTTCCAAGCATTCTGGAATGCCCACACTCGCTCAACAAACACTCTTCTAGAAAATTTCCTGATTTCCATGAAAACTTGCCCAACGAACTGGATTTCACTCAGCGAATTCCTCTTACCTTTCAGCCATTTCTACCACTCAAGAACACTCGCTCAGCAACTCGATGAATTGCTCAATGAATCACCAACCTGATAGCCTCACTTCAGTCTTAGGAGCATTCTCGCTCAACGACTATTAGATGACAGAACTAGTAACTATCATCGAAAAACTCAAAAATCCAAACTTTCTACTCACTTATGCCCCAAATCGACTCCACAGAGGTCGAATACAACCACACAACAGCCCACAACGACATACTCAACACATTCAACAATCCATGCAACAATTCAACATGAATCAACCACGAAATCAAGGAAAACCCATCTCCAACACATTGTCACAAAACTCAGTCAAATCATGCTTTCTAACACAATCCACAACAACATACACACTCTACCACGTTCATACAACATATATTCAACAAAAGTAAGCTTCCCTTACCTCTTGGAGCTTCCAAATCCAAATTTGGGAGAAGAGGGGAATGTGAGAAAACAAGCTCTTAAACCAACTCTTCAGGAAATCCGTCCTCCTCAACACAAGAGCATGAGATTAAGGCTTGTAATCTTGCTACCCTCTTGGTGGTTTTGAGAGAGATTGAGAGAATGAGAGAGTTTGAGAGAAAGGGGAGAGTTTGGTGTTGTAAACGTGAGAAAATGGAAGGAGAAGACCTTGGGTGATCTTTATACTTTCTTAGGCCTCACCAAGGCTTTGGGCCCACTAAAGTTCATAGTCCATCTACTCACTCCCCCAAGCCTCACAACTGGCTCAATATTGTTGTTTCTCTCAACAACCTCTAGGAACAAAACCAACACTCTCACTTTGGCTTAAGAACATTTTCCTCAAGTTCCCTAAATTCAAACAGGAATCCCAAAACAACCAACACAAAGCAACACTTATACAACACAACTTATTTATTCGTTTTAATCACCAATATCACATATTGTATTTCCACTTGTAGTTATTAAACCACTGAATCGAACATTAAGAAAACACGGTGTTATATGAATGTTAGCAACACTCTCTCAAACACTCTCTTTCTAACACTCTCTTTATTATTGGGTGAAATTTATTGAAAATCAAAAATTTTGGTGGGTCTCACTTCTAAATCAAGAGAGAGACTCACTAAATAAGAAAGTGTTAGAAAGAGAGTGTTTGAGAAGGTGTTGCTAGCATTTTTCTATTTTGAAGTAGGATAAATTATAAATTACCTATAATTATACTTTTTGATAGGTAAAATTTTGAATGAGTATCAAGAATTAAAACATAGCTCTAATGGTTTGAAGGTGAACTAATATAAAAATATCTAGTGTCAATCTTCTATAATATGAAAATACTTTTGCTATAGCAACTCCAATTACTAAATCTTGATCAATTATGATAGATATGGGTTTTTTTTTTTTTTTCCATCTATTGCCTCAATCCAAGTCTGAAAAACCATGTAAAAGAATTTTCTTACTTGTCTTGTAATAAGGCATAACCAAACAAAAATGATTGGTAATGAATATTCAATCCAATGAATGGGGCAAGCAACATACTGTACTTATTAGTCTTATATATGGTATCAAAAGTTGTAACATCTCGAAATTGCTGGCAAGCTACTCTTGATTTAGCATCCACCCAAAAAAATTTACCATTCGAAAATTATCATTGCATGGATTGCATAGAAAAAATTATGATTTTGAACTTATGTTTACAATAATTGAAAACAACTTCAACATCTCCAATGTCTAAATTTTTTCTTTGAAGATTTTTTATATGATTCCAACAATCTTTATTAGAGAAAGATAAGACACCATTGTTGAAAATTATAGCAACCTTTCTTGTTATTCCTTCTTCCTCAAAATTTTCTACGAGACTTTGTGCAACAACACTCATCCTTTTATGACACCTCATATAGCACACACTTTTGGGGTTAAGCAATACATAATTGTAATCACTATTAAATGATTTTATAATCCAATTACTTTCTATGTTGTCTCTTGAAACAATAAGCAAAGCCTAACAACCAGTTTGAAAAGTTGAACACTTTCTTTTTCTCTGACACATGTTATCCTAAATTTTTCCATCTACACAACTTTTTACTTTGTGTTGACCTTCATTACAACATACCAAGACTGATTTTTGGTTTACTTGAATGAACACATACTCCAAAACCATTCTTCTTAGCAAATGAATTATAAAATTCTCTAACCTTTTTAATAAACACAAACTCCAACCCAATATATGGTTTAATATTCAATTCCTCACCAATATTGAAGCATCTGGTGGCATAACATCTTCAAAAGAAGTTGTTGTATCCATGGGCATGACATCAATGGCTTCAATTTCTTGTATTGCATAATTATCAAAAGTGTCAATGGTCATTATACTAGACAGGTCCTACACAGATCTAAACTATTTCAATAATCAAAATTTGCAAAAATCAAAATCCACATATTATAAATTGTTTGCAAAAGAAAAATAGAAATAAACAAAGTGTATTGGAATCATATCATATAAAACATTAACATAACATGTTGGAATATTTAATAGAGCATAAGCAGGGCAACTAGGATGTGATTCCAACATTTAGTTAAAATTACAAAATATTAAATTCTATATGAGTCGCTAATTACAAAATATGACTATTGAACTTGTAATGAAGAGAGCATGAACAAGAATGACTATGGATGGTGGCAATGCGAATTGTAGCTCTCTGTTTGTACTGGATTGGGCGATGGCATCTTGGATTAGGGTGACAATAACAATGCAACTAATGAGGTGACGACGGCAGTGGACAACAACTAGTTTGTTTGTGTGAGAGAAATAGTGCAACAAAGAGAGTGGTGGGACTATTCATGCAAGACAAAGAACTGGGTAGATGGACAAGAACTTCATAAGGGATTAGAAAAATAAGTCACGTGTGGGGATTTAGTTTTTTTTTTTAATCAAAGCCATTAGTTTAAAATAAAATAAATGGTTTAAAATAAAATAAAGGGTCCGTGTGTGTGTGTGTGTGCACATGCAATTAGTTTAAAATAAAAGAAAAGGGTTTAAAATAAAATAAAGGGTCCATATGTGTGTGTGTGAGTGTGCGCGCGTGTGCCATTAGTTTAAAATGAAAATTGTGTGTGAGTTTACTTATTCTCATGATGTGTGTCTTGTATTTCTTTTCTTTATTTCTAAAAATTTATTTCTTTTGTGAAAATTTTCTATGAAATTTTGGATTTTTTATTCCTCTGAATTCTTTATTATTGAGAGAATACACATATTTTATTGTAAATGTTACATTTGGTATATGATGTCATATATTTTCTCAAAAAGATCTCAAAGGGCAATTCAACTCTATTTTTATATTTTTCTCTTGTTTCTTTTAGAAACATCCTAAGATCATTCTTCATGTGTTGAAGGAAAAATAGTTATATGCATAGTTGGAGAAGTATGAACTATAACTAAAGGAATTCGTTTGGCATATGGTATCGATGGGTAGAATTCTAATATGAATAGGGTTGAGTTTAGTGGAAGGAGCTAGTCTCCTATAATAAGGTGAACTAAGGTTCAAATTCTCACAAGGAGAGATACCCACATTTAGTACTCAACCATGCTTCAAATGTGATTGTCTCCAAATAAGAATACTTGTGGGAAACTAATAAAAATGGGTGAAATTCTAGTAGATCCCAACAAGATTGGTGTATAAAGTATTTTCAATTCTAGAGTATGAGTTACATTAGAATTAACAAGTATCCATTGAGCAAAACATTTAATTGATCCGTGACATTTACAACTCAATGTCAAATTGGTCTTTGACATTTACAACTCAATGTCAAATTGGTTCCTAAAAGTAATATCGAATAAACAAAGTGATCCAATTTGCATGAGATAGTAAAATTACAACAAATTACCTTCTGCATGTTTAATTTGAAAGTCTAGTTTGCTGCTTATAATTACCTATGTCTTCATGAATAGTGTCAAGGACCCTTTCCAATTCTCCTTGTTCTTTGAATCTACAATGGCATATGCTATAACAAATATTTGATTGTTAGCATCTTGGCTTACTACAGAGAGTAATTGGCCTCCAAAATACCCTTTCAAAAAGCATCCATCTAGGCCAATGAATGGCCTACAACCAGCTCTGAATCCTTTTTTGCGAGCATCTAGACGTACATAAAACCTTTGGAATTGCGGGGCAACTTCAAAAACTGGGATACAATCAATCTGTATATTTGATCTAGGGTTGCTCCTAATCAACTCATTTGCATAATCCTAAATAAAAGCATATTGTTCCTTTAAGCTACCTTCAACCAGCTCTCTTGCTTCCTTCATAGCCATGAAGATCTTATTATCATTCACATGTACTCCAAACTCCATTTTTAAGTAGTCAAAAGCCGTAGTATATTTCATATTAGGCTACAACTTCATCTTATCAGCAATCTTTTCAACCATCCATTTCCTTGAAGCTTGTTTGTTTTTAAAAATTCTGCTACAAATTGATTAGCCATAAGTGTCATGACTTGGAAGCTTTTCTGAACTTCATTCCATGCACAATAAATTTCCCATGAACACTCTTTACTTGCACTTTGTCCTGGCCTTGATCTTATCATTTTTAACCCATTTAATCTTTCTTTCGTGGTAGATATGAAGTCCTTCACAACATTGTTAATGCTCTTCAAATTTTCAAACTCCATCCCAATCTCAATATGCACACTTCCAAATCCTGCAACTTAAGCAAACTATAAACATGACTTTCCCATCCACAAAGACCTCATCATCACTACTGTTTGGAGACCTCAACACCTCAGACTCATAACTTGGATTTGACTTTTCAGAAGACTCATAATCAGAACTTGGGGGTTGCCCGTATTCATTGTCATTGGCACTTTCATAACTATCAAACATTGGAGGAGATTCATATTATTGTGAAACTAAGGAAATATAATGGAACGTCCTGTGGAAAAGGTTGTGGAATAAGTGGTAGAATATGTTGTGGAACAAGTTCGGGAATTGGATGTGGAATAGGCTCTGGAAAACTTGGTGGAATAGGTTGTGAAACTAGTTTTGGAACAATTTTTGCAATAGGTTGTGGATCAGGTCCTACCATAGGTTGTGGAACATGTTTTGCATCTTTTTATGGAATATTTTGTGGAGCAAGTTGTGGAACATCTTTTGGAATAGCTACATCATCATGTTGTGGATCATGTTGTGAAACATCTTGTGGGACATATTCAATATATTGAGGAGCAGTAACAATTTCAGGATTCTCATCAATAACATGTTGGTAATACACATCAATCTCGTTACCATTCATGCGGCCAACATTTACCATGCTTATAATGTTAGAGTCATTCTCTAGAGGATGCAACCCGTTATCCATTCTTCTTTCAGACACAAGGAAATACACACGCTCAAACTTCCAATATTGTTAGCATCCTATGCACAAATCATGAAAAAGAAAGACATTCATGTTATATGTCTCCAAGTCTTTCCAAACACAAAATTCACTCCCAATATACTCCATTTAACCTTTTTCATTTCTCAAGAACTTCCACCCTGGTGGAGAACAAGTGTAATTTAATTAGACATCTTGCAAATAGACAACCACCATTAATTTTCACAATTTTTTTTTTCTAAAAGTCATTCATAAAACAGGGATATTCAACAAACCCACCATATATAATGATAAGACCAAAGACATTTTCCAACTCACCCTTAATCTAACTGAACCAAAATTAGTAACTGCAGACTATATAATACCCACTAAGAATCAATAAAGCCACAACTAAAACCAAAACATGGTAAAACAGTGATATGCAACTTCTAACCTTCATACTGACGGTAAACCACAAACAACTTCATGCTAACGAATAATCAATAATGCATAAGCGAAACCCATAACACCGTGGAATAGGGATATCTCCAAAAAAATCATACGCAACAGTAACAGGTACCCAAAACCCATAACACCGTGTAATAGGGATATCTCCAAAAAAACCATATGCAACAGTAACAGGTACCTAAAACCCATAACTCAAAAGCAAATTGCTTATGCGAAGAAAAAATCCACACGTGCCGAACCCTTCGTATTTGTACACAAATGCGCATGCAATGCTCTGGCTTTACAAGCTTTTGCAGAAGATGGGTCACCAACTTTCTCGTCTTCTTCGTTCTTCTCTACATGGGAAACAAATACAAGGATATGAAAAGGCATTCTCTTTTCACCACTGGTAAAAAAATAATAAAACACTCCACATTGGCACTTTTTTGGAAGCTCAATAACAGATAATTAATTTTGAGTGACGGGAAATAATTTGAAAGATCTTTCTTTTTAATTTTCTTAATTCAGGGAACTAAAATGACAACGAAATGCAATTTCAGAACCATTTTGGTCATTTAATCTAATTTCTAATACCTAATTTAATAAGACCATTTACTAAAATTGAGGGTTTATTCATACTAAAATCCAATATTTTAGGCTTCAATTCAATTCAAGACCCAGCGGAGGGAGGAAACGCCACGAGTTTGGAAGCTCTCTTTCTTTCTGTCATTACAGCAACAAGCAAAGGGACTCTCGTTCCTTGACTTCCTTCCTCCGCCCTAACTACAATACAAACAACACACCCTCCAATTTTTCTTCTTTCTCTTCAGTACTCCACAACCCAATAACGTTTCAGGTACCTTTTCTACCCTCTCAGTTGCTTTACCCATTTCACTCCAATCTTTATTTCTTTTCTTTTTTTTTCACCAGCCTCATGGTCTCACTAACTAAGCTACTACCTATGCTTATGTTCGTGCAATGATATATTAATAAGACCCCCCTCAATAAAAGTGTGATAAACTAATAATTGTTGTTGCACGCTGCGTATTATATTAATTTGAGTAAATTACACCGACCTGATTTTTTTTAAACTACACACTATATATATATGTTTTATTTTTATATTTAACTCTTTAATTGTTTAAAAAATATTATTCTGACACTTTTTATATATTATATTAATATTTTTTAATTGTTTAAAAAATATTACACCGTATATTTTTATAAAAAAAGTTGTTATAAACACTAAAAAAACAGGAGTATTTTGTTAATTTTAAAAAACTTATCAGTGTAATTAATTCTATTAATTTTGATAAAAACTCTTAGTGGTAAATTGATGAGTGAGGCTGAGGCTTTGTGGCACATTGTTTGGTTCTGCTACCACTGCACACTATGTGTTTGATGAAAAGCTTGAATGGCTCTGTACTGGACTGGGTGTCGTAGCAACGTGTTGTTTGTTTTCCTTTTTCCATTGTATAATCTTTTTTTCTTTTTCTTTCTGGTCTGAAAAGGGTTAAACACCAGGAATTTCACTGCCAGAAACGTTCAACATTATGGCGACTGAAACTGACTCAAGAGATAGCTCTCACATTGTGCTCAAACAAGGAGCTGAAGCTGTAAGTATAACTGTAATCACTCCCTGGTTTCGTAGAAACAATTAACACTCGCCCTTTACGTAAAATTTCAATCTTTTTCTTCTTTTATTGTTGCACCCACCTTGTAAGTGCTATCACACCATGGATAACAATTGATTTCTACCCTTTGTGTGAAGTTTCAATATTTTCCTGTTTACTTGTTCTATCCACCTTTTTGGATGATATATATATATATATATATATATATATGAAATCCTGGTTTATCTTGTTTTGCAAATCCTTATCCCTCTTTTTATGTTCCTTTTTGTAGAGGGTTTTTGAGTCTTCTTTTGTGGGAAGGAGGTCCATTGTCAAGGAACGTTTCTCAAAGAAGTACAGGCATCCAACTTTGGATTCTAAATTGACACTCAAGCACTTAAATGCTGTCAGATTTAGAAAAAAAAATTATATATTTTTTTTCCATATTTAGCATTGTTTTGTTGCATTTCTTGTTTCACCAATGTGTTTTTGGAGCAGGAGGCGAGGTGCATGACCAAAGCAAGGAGACTTGGGGTTTGTACTCCCGTGCTGTTTGCTGTAGATCCTGTGTTGCACACTTTGACATTTGAGTATATTGAGGGCAATTCAGTCAAAGATGTATTTCTTGAATTCGGGTCACGTGGGGTTGACAAAGAGTGTTTGGACAACATTGCATCCCAAATTGGTGATGCAATTGGAAAGCTACATGATGGTGGTCTTGTTCATGGTGATTTAACAACATCAAACATGTTACTCAAGAATGGTACCAAGCAGTTGGTGAGTTCATTCATGTCTTCTTAGGTCCTGTGATATCCAATTATCCTCCATTCATGTTATGCAACATGAGAAATATTATCAATTTGTGTTACAGAAGTCAAGTAGATTTTGTGTAGGTTCTTATTGATTTTGGTTTGAGCTTCACTTCAACTCTACCGGAAGATAAAGCTATCGATTTGTATGTTCTGGAAAGAGCCATTCTGTCAATGCATTCTTCATGTGGGAATGTGGTAAGCCAACTTATCGTTTTCCCCTAACTGTCATCATGCCATAGAAAATTTAGGAGATGAAAAGAGGGTTTTATTTGTCTGTTATGAGAATTTGAATTGGAGTGCACTCCACAGAGTGGTAAAAGATAGCATATAACATAAATTGTGGCATATTTTACCTTAAGTTTTCTGTCCAAATCTTTTAGTACACCCAAGTTTAAACTTTAAAGCCTTAGACTTTACATCTTAATTTTCATAAACTGGCACCTTGGCTAATATTTTAACTAAAGCTGACAATGAAGAGGTCTTCTGCCATGCTAGTTATTAGTTTTTTGGCCAAATAATTACCAATGAAATAAAGGCTTTTTCTATCTTGTTTTCTACTGTTGACAATCAGGAGGTTTTTATAGTTTGTGCACTAAAGTTGATTTGGGCAAAAACTTTAGGGTATGAAGTTTATTTCTTTTCACTAAGTCAAATTGGAATCCTTATGATTGTAAGTAATACCATAGGATATGTTGGAGCTAAAGAGAGAGAGTATTGAATAGAATGAATTCCTCATCTCACAAATGAACTTCTCATTGATCAACAGTCACGCTTTCCTTTGTACCAAAAAGGCTGATATTTACTTTAACTAGCCCAGAAATCCATGCCATTCAGTGAGAGGGACTGAAGCCTTGGTCTTCTATAATATGCTTTCTGCTTAGACAAACAGTTGTTATGAACAGGTAATCAATTGAGTGGCATTTTAATATTGGGTTTTGTCTGGATAGACGGATCAGATACTTGCCGCATACCGCAAGTCATCAAAGCAGTGGTCATCCACATTGAACAAGCTGGCACAAGGTTATACCCTCCCTCTTATACTTGTTTAGATTTAACAAATTTTCTTCAACACCTAGTACTGACCTCCATACATTTTCACAACTTGTAGTGCGACAAAGAGGACGGAAGAGGACCATGGTTGGATGAAGCTTTCTCAAATTTGATTTCATTAGAGATATAAAGAGATGACAACTAATGAATGTTATTAATGTGATTTACCTTCTCTCTCTCCATTTGCATATTTGTAATATGCTTATCTATTACAGTTTAAAAACAATGTGATGAATTTTGAACTTCTGGTTGCTGATGTTGATATGCCTAAGGCTCAAAGGCTGTGTTTGTTAGTTGATACTATATTAGGTGAACCATCAATAAATAATGATATGACATAGAAAATTGCATTCTGGAGTCAGTTGCTGCACTTAATTTTTTTTTTAAACAGTACTCTGAGAATGCCCCAAACCATAAAAAAAATGCAAGAAACACCATATATGTCCTAGGTGAACAAGTTTTGAGAAGAAAACATTCAATGCCACTATTTGAGGTTTAGATGTTGTCTTTTTTGGGTGAAAAATATTTCTAGGCTTAAATATTGACTTAAAACATTTCTAGCTAATTAAATATTAATAGGGTTAAATATTAACTTATTGAATTTCCAACAATCAAGTTATACACAAACCACGTTCTTAAAGACTAAAGCCAATTAACAGATGCATAGTGGATGTAACATACGCGCAGATTGTTTTGCCTTAGTCCCGAAAATTAATTATTAGCTAGAAAGGAAAAGGGATGATGCAATCTCAATAAGATTGTATTAGAGATAAATCTAATGTAAAAAAAACAAAATAAAAATCCCGTTAATTAGTGTCTGAAATACTTTTAATTATTAAAAAATAAGTAATAAATGATTTTTATATTTTTGATATAATAAATATTTTAAATAAAATATTTATTTTGGTTTTCTTAATACCAGCACTGGTTAGTATTCCCGCGCCCCCACCCCCAACAAAAAATCCAACGGAGACCTCAATATTTTATTGGAACATCAACTTTGCTGTTTGGAGCTGGCCGAGAGATGTTTTATTCAAGGATTTCAGAAGTTGAATGTCCCACATTGCTTGACATTGTAATTTTATGAAGTGTTATATATGTTAATTATTGGGCGTAATGTCCCGTTTATGATTGAAAATAAAAAAATGAGAATATGTAAAAGGTAATCCTAATCCCATTTTATAATTTTAGGGTATACCAAAATAAAAGGTTGTACCAAAAAAAAATCCCATTTTATATTTACGTTCATTTAATTTGTTATGCGTAATGAACGTCAGCTTAAAATACGTATTGACAATGATAGGCACTTCTATTACGGTAGTTAGTTGGATGACACCTCTTGACCCTCGGGCTTGTTTCCATTTGCCACTCTACAAACATATTCGTGCTAGTAGTATTTTCTCTACTCATCACAATATGAAATCAGGAAAACACAGTGCCAGCAAAATTTATTGAGGATGCAAAAAATGAATTGGACGCTCTAGTGAAATTATATTTAATTTAGCCATTAATTATAAAAGAAAAAGCTAATAGATTTTTATGACATAAAGTCCTAAACGATTTAAGAAAAATGTACTGACCAAAGGATGGTCCACCATCGCTAACCTGAAACGCTCAAAGGTGATCAAACTCTCAAGACCACCTCTCAGTTACAGGCAAGAACAAAAATGTAACTACCTCCAGAATTTTATGATATTCCCTCAATTTGAAATATTTGGAAAATGACAATTTTGTTTTCATGAGTCATTAGAAGACTACCACATCTGGCACTCCTAGACCACTGCTTATTCTCAATTTTTGTTTGGAGGTTCAAATTTCAGCAAGTTCTTTTCATTAACATAACAGGAGTTGATTCCTGTTCAAAGTCCCGTTAGCCTAGTCAAAATCATGGATTTAGTATGTACAAGGATTGCAGATTTTTCCAAGTTGAAGCAAACCAGACAAAAAAGCAGAAAACCCTGCTTGCAGTAAATAGGCTTGCCCATAAATTACAATTTCTAGTAACATTGGCTACAAGCTCAAACATGGTACTTTGCTAGCAGAACTAGAGCTTGACAATAAGGCCAATAGGGCAATGATCACTACCAGTAATATCAGGAAGAATGTATGAATCGTGAACTTTGTCAGCAATGGATTCTGAGACAAGGAAGTAGTCAAGACGCCACCCTGTTTCAAATTTTGAAACAAATCATTGAGAGAACAAATAAGAAAGTTTACATGAAAGGCATTCAAAATTCAGAACAAGGAACTTAAGTATTTCATTATACTAATTGAAGAAATATACACCATTACCTGTGTCATGTATGTACTTCCTCAGAAGTAATTCTCATAACATGAAATTTTCAATTAGACAATCTTAGAAATGAACATAGGAAAATTTTTTAAGAGAAACGGTAAGACCCCCACTCGGGTGTGTCTGTGTGGGTGGCTGTATGGCACGTGAAAGGATGAAGAACACAACTACTATAAAGCATAAATCTATCCCCAGAACATAAGTTGACAAATGGAAACTGATGTATTTTCTTTTGGGTAGAATTAGGAAAATCTTATTGAATGCACATATCTCTGGAATACCCTACTCCTGTCTAGAAGGAGCAAACAAATTGGGGAACTTATGCAAAGGAGTCAGGAGAGAAATCAATGGAGAACTATCATGTAGCAAAATGCGCATGTGCTTGTGCTCATATAAACTCGTAACACAATCATGTCAAAGATATTAAATGAAGCAGTTGAATTGGGATCATATTAATATTTACACACAACACCACTAGATTCTACACAAACAGTGAAGTCTATAATAAATCAATTTTAGGAGTGCGGTAGAAATACCTCTGTTAGTCTTGCGCGCACCATGCCGATAACCCCAATAAGTATATCCAACAACACCAGGGTGCTGCCTTCTAAAGGTATCCACAAATCCTCGAGATAAGAAGTTTGTTGCAAATGATTTCCTCTCTTCATCTGTAAACCCAGCACTTCTCTTGTTACCCTGTGGATATAAGTAACTATCAGTACAGATTTTATGCTCTTGGCACTCGCATTTCATTATTCATGATATTAACAGACAGATTATTGGTTTAAATTCCAACTTGTCTTTATTTTCTACATATTCAAATCAAATAGCTAACATGTTAGGTGTAAACAACATTTATAAATGCAAACAAAATGGGCCAGAAATGGTTATGGTCATGTAACTTGTAGTAAGCTACAATCCTACATACAACTTTGCTGTAATTCTCATAGCACTCAGGATATTGGCTATTACATACTCCTCTTACATGCTTGATGTCCTCGTCAATTCTACAGCATCTCCAAGATACTGCCAGGTGATGTGGTTTCCTAGGAACACCAATCATGAGCACAATCACACTATTCTAGATATTGCTACTTCCAGTTCTATCTCAACAGATCAAGAATGTTACCAAGGATACATGTTAGGTCTCAACATGAGTCACCCTTGCCACTAGGAGAGAATTGTGCTTTGCTGTTTGTAATTGTAATTTGTAATGATATTGATTGGAGTAGCAACCAATGGCAAGCACCCTCTAATCAATATTAAAAGGATGGTTTGGCATACGGCATGTCTTGCTCTCACTAGTCAGAAAGATGAGACTTGGAGTATCAGTTATCATATCAGGCCACTTAATTTAAGACATAATCAGTCCACCTTTTCATCAGGGCAAATTTCAAACAAATTCTAAATGATCAAACCCAGAATGATAACAGGTTAAACTTTTTGTAACTAAACAATCACAAGGATATAATTAATACTCCCTCCGGTCCTTTGAAAACAAATGGATGCATTTTTTTGGTCCTAATTATAAGAAACATAGACCCACTTTTAGATGTATTAATTGCTAATTTCCTTTTATACACTTAATTTATTATGAAATATATTAATGAGACACTCATTCGTTCTCCATGCAAATGGATGCATTCATTGGCCTACTAACAATATAAGTCTCACTCATTGGTGGAAAAAATTATCTCTTAAATTACGTGTAAAGTCATTAAATATAACCACTCTTTTAAAATTAAATTTTTGGAATAAAAATTAAATTTGATATTATTAATTAAAATTAACTAACTCAACTATTTTCATTGGTTTTGATGAATAAGTTATTTGTTTCTTACATAAAGGACTAGAGGGAGTATTTTAAAACTGAAAGCTCAATTTAGATAAGAGGATCCTGCCGGGTGATTCAGAAAACACCTGTAAGAATTTACATGGACAACTCTTCAAAGTAAATATTAAATTATGTAATAATGAAATTTGATTTCAAATTTTATAGCAAACAATAATGAGCAGATTGAATTATAATAGAATTCAAGTTTGCCAATGCATACTAAATCCAGTAATTTCTTGATTACTTCTTCTAAATTCAGTAATTTCTACCAGAAACAAGTGCATGGTTTTATTGGTATTATTTACTAAGGTTTAGATGGGATATGGTTTTCATGGAGAATATTAAATCTGAATTACTTACAGCAGGATTGTATATGTCTATCTCTTCATGAGCACAATTCAGATCACCAGTCAAAATTACAGGTTTCAACTTTTCCAGCTCCTGTATCCAGCAGAAAATGAATCAGGAATCCTAATAAATGAAGCACCAACACCTCTCTTGTTTAAAGTGTCGCATTGTCGGACACATTTCCGACACCAACACTCCCTGACACTTGTCCGACCATGTTAGACACTTCTAATTAGGTGTCCAATTAAAAAAAAAGTTTTTTGTTGGCTTAGACACTTAAGCCAACACCTCTACACACTTTGGACATTTGAGCCAACACCTTCATATGAATGGACACAGACTATTGTTATTAAAAAAAGAGTTTAATAGTCATGCACTGTCAGTATAAAAAGTTTTATACTGTCATCCAATCAGAAATTACTATTAATATGACTTTTAAAGTATTTATTATAAATGTCAATACACTTACAATAAATAGTGACTTGTGATTGAATGACAGTGTAAAACTACTTTACACTGTTAGTGCATAACCATTAAACTCTTAAAAAATAGTCAATTTTTAACTTTTATATAAGTGAGCCTAAAATATAATATGAAGTATTAAAAAAAGAATGTCTTGTGCCTTTTTCTAAGGCTTGTTATCATAGAAAAAACATAAAAGGTTGGTTTAAAAAAGTGAATATATCATCAATTTGTATTTTTTGTTATGTTACTTATATTTCATTTCACTAAAGTCTTTCTCTTTTTGTATGTGTATGCGGTGTCCCGGTGTCTTATATTTTAGATATTAGTTGTGTCGAGGTGTCCGTGTCCATGTCATATCCGGTGTCCGTGTCAAAGTTCGTGCTTCATATAGTAATAATAGATACATAACAAAATTATTTTAATAAAATGTTAATATTCCTTCTGAGAGAGCATATTTACCCAGAAAGAATAGTAAGCAGTGACCAAAGAAAAAAAAATGGAAAAAGGGTATACAATACAACATTGGACATCATCCTGCTCTTCAAATTTTTTGTTAAAATAAAGTGATGCATTCCAAACATTATTTTAACATTTTGAGCTTATAGAACAATGTTACCTGGCTTTTCAAATATAGAACTACTAGGTAGAAGAATCGTTACTCTAAGATCACAGAGCACTAACGTGTCAACAAGAAAAACTACACACCATAGTTGAAACTGAAACAAGAATCATGCTCCAAATGCCCAGCATCATAAATAATTTGGCAAGCAGTTTAATATAACAACAATAGCAACATTACAAGTTTTCCCAGCAGATGCCAACATGAGAAAAAATTATGTCTATGTTGGGTATATCATAAACCAAATTCAACATATAGGACAAAGGAAAAGAGGAAGCATAAGATGGATGTTGTATTCTGACAAGACAAGAAAATATATTAGTGTCAAAGGAGCGATATATACATACAACAACATATTAAGCCTTATCCTACTAGGTGAGGGAAGGAGCTATACATACTTTCAAATAATTGCTGAGAGATGGATCCCATTGAGTCACCCTGTAAGACTACATCCAAACACCAAAAGATTAGTTGGATGAGGATACATTTTTCAGAATGAGATGAGTATAATATACTAAAAGAAAAGTAATTTACTACAAGTACCAGTCTTTTCAAGCCATCTCCAGAATTAGGGACGTATCCACTTATCAAATAAAATGTATCAAACTCAGCTGTCACAAGTCTACCCTCACTATCATGATCAGATATACCTATGCCATATCTAACTGAAAGTGGCTTTATCTGCAAGAATTAAACAATATTAGAAAAAGAATTATTAATGTGAACACTATTGCAATTTATAAAATGAGGATCCAAATGGTCAGGCTGTTCAACAGAATGAAAATCAGGCCAGTCAGTATGAAAAAATGTAATTAGTATTTAGCTCGGTTGAAAAAGAAAATTACTAAACTAGAACAGCAAAAGCTGCACCTCAAGTACATATACAAAATAATTTTTTCCATTATCACTAATCTCATTGCCAAAAAATTTACTCAGAAAAAAATGTGTACAACACATCATCATATGAAAATTATGCAGCATTAAATATTAAGTTGCCACAAAGTTTAGCACGAGTATATTGTACAAGGAATATTCACTACTATAAACAGATTCTGCTTCTAAATGTAGAAAATATAATTTAATATTATGTGTTAATGGTTTCCATTAAGTATGAAGAGGCAGGATAAACACAATCAACATACCCTTGAGATAATTGCTGTTCCAGAATAACCAAGCTTAGAAACACTACATGTCCAAAAGCTGTTCTCATAGCCATCTATTAGACGCTGTTTGATTTCCTCAATATCCTTCGCCTGTTAGCAAAACCAGAGGATTCATAAATAGAGAGAACATGAGCACCATGAATTTTCGTACAAACATCTTCATCATGGTTGATAGATAATAAAAGGTAGGAACTAAGGCTGTTTGGAACAGCTTCCCATGGTTCACATCTTTCACAATTTTCAAATAGACATTCTTTGCTACAATGAATCAGAAACTTTAGTCTAGTTCTATTATATTGCATTGCACAATTTTATTAATTACCCTTAAGGTACTTCTGCTATAGCAGATAATTATTGAAGAATGCTCATGCCCACAAACCAGTGAACCACCTCAAAACATCAGCCTTTTCTCAGTTACTGCTCTACTGATTTTGTTGATTTGAAAGAAAACAGGGTTGAACTGTTGAAAGTCCATCTTTTATAACATAATTCGCCAATTAAGTTCAGGGATTATAATGAGTCACAACTCCAAAATATCCTACAACTAGTTCCTGAGCATTCAGTCACTACTCTATTCATTTGAGAGCTGCTACCATGCTTGCTGAAGTCAATGTCAAGCTCAAACCCATATCCAAGTCAACTTCAATAAACAGGTAAGAATCAAAACTCTTAAGCCCCCAAACAAACAAGATTTATGTTCCAACAATTTGCTCCTTCATTTCCCCCAGAATTAGAGGTCCTTCAGAAGCTCTTGCAACTTGCAAATTATCTGCCATAATAACGTCTTTACCAAATTTCTATAGAGATGAAACTAATTGAAGGAGCAGAAGGCATTGGCAAACACAATTGAGAGAAAAGAGAACATGTATCATCTATCACAATAAATAACAATATCTGTTGCTCCACTATCTTACAAAATAGAATAAAGTTCTTCTTTTGATTACAATCAGAAAACTTCCAAACTATTAACCTTACATTAGCTTCTTGCAAAATCAAAATAACTTGAATACATAGGTATTCGGGAATTCAAAAGCAATATAGTTACATAACTTAAAAATGATTCAGTTTAGGCTTTTATCCACTCTACTTTTTTCCCCCCAAGTTATCCATTATTGTTATTTACTTGAAGAAAGTATCTCTATAAATACAAAACCAATTCTTAGCATAACTCTTCAGCAGCCATCAGAATTTACATAATTTAACTACATTATAACACAAGAAGCACTTCTAAACTAGCAAAAACAAGGAAAAAAGAAAGAACTTCGCAATTTTTATCTATACATGTCCTACAAAACTGAAACTGAGGACTGTTGGAAAATATAACTCTGAGGCATAAAATAACCACCAATATTCTACCTGCAGTTTAGTCTCTTGCAAACACAATACATCAAAGTCTTCCCTTTGGGCAAGTTGAAGTGCTGAGAATCCTTCTAATTTTAGCAATGCTCTCAATCCATTGACATTCCATGACAAAAGCTTGACAAATTTTGTATCCCGAGCAAGTGGTGGGGGTCTCATAGTTCTAGGATTATATGCAATCCAACCTTTTTGAGGCTTCTTGTGGGCAAGAATTGTCCATGGTTCAGTTTGAATAGTAGTTGAGCTGATTTCATCTGTCTGTGCAACAATGCTGACAATATCTGAAGAATCTTTTCTCTTTGCCCTGGCAGGCTTAAAATCTGGAAATAAAAATCAATATAATATTGATCCTTAGTTAAATGAGCGACATGAAAACCAAAATTGACAATTCAGAAAAAGAAAGGTGTTAAAAAGTAAAATTGAGTCATGTGTTTTAGATGAAGAAAGTTAACAACTCTATATATTCTACAACAGTACCTGAATCCTCATCTGATTTCAATGAAACTTTCTTCTTGGTTGTCACTTTGACAGTTTTTCTCTCAGATTTTGATTGTTTTAACCTTCTCTTACCCTGCTTAAGTTCAAATATATCTGCAGTCTCATTGACATTTTCAACATGGTCTTCATCCAATACCTTTTTAGCCTCCACTTCTACGGATGCATTTTCAGAAGAAATTAATAGCCCTTGTTCTTCTCTTATATGAGAATCTTGCTCTGCACATGAAGAGACATTCTAACCATTAGAATTATACAGCTTGAGCAAGTTTCTAAAGTTCGACACAAAGGCTAAGAAGTAATGAAAGAGTCTGTTTGGAGACAATAATTGGTGTCGAAACAAAAAATAAAAACTCTTCATTTCCCCCTTCCCCCAGAAACATTAAAAGCTGAGATAAGAGAATGCATACCGCACATGGTATTGTCCATGAAACTCTTCAAGGCAGACAAAAGATCATCTTTACGACCTTTGGCAGGGACCCTAAATCTCCTGAGAATTCAAACAATTCTCAAGATATAACATCAAGAATATTGCATCTTACTAGAACTAAAACAATAGGTAACTAACTACTTGGTAAGGAAGATACAGATCTGCTTACTTCAACGTTTTCCGGAGTTCCTGAACAGTCATTGTGTCTACTATTGTTGGGTCACTTCTTAATCTCTCAATCTCAATGGAATAGCTATTAACATCATTCTCCTACATTATCAATTTATAATGAAAAACCAAAAAAAAAACAGAAAGAAGTGAATTACAATACTCAATGGAACATAACAATGACAATATTACTGAAACATCAATTAGACCTCAACAGCATGCTTCTTGGAACCAGGGCTTGCTTCCAACCCTTTAAGCTTCACGTCCTTCTTGTCCTCAACAAAAGGTGAAATGGGTTTTGACGAATTTGAAAAGGGTCTTTTAGGCCCCATTGCTTTCACAGTTGGACAAACCAATGTCTTAGCATTCAAATGCTTCTGAAGCACTGCAAAACTACAACATTCTTACTCAGTTCAGGTACCCCAGATGGATTGAGATTCAATTTACATGTTCCAACAAGTATGTGCAACAGTTTGAATTTATTTAAAAAATAATTAGAAAATCGAAAATTAAAAATGTAACCTTTACAGTAAAAATACACAAAATAATTTTTTTTTTCTATTCACATGGGTTTGAAAGGTGGAGAATGAAGAGGGACGACGAAGACGAAACCTGGTAAGATTGATAGAGCTCGTAGAAACGAATTGCAGGAGGTGTTTCATGTAAGGTAAACACCTAACAGAGAAAGAAAGAACCGCCACGGAGAAATGAGAAAGGGCACAAAACCGGAGAGAGGAGAATGGAGACAAACGTAATGCAATTTGAGCACTTATTTATGTGAAAATAGACTATGTACAGGTATAAAACAGTTTTACAATATTATTTAATTACAAATAATTATTTATAGTAAGTTTATTAGTTTTTACAATAAGTTTTTTAAAAGTTATATTAATAGTAATTTTTAATTAATTGATAGTATAAAAAATTTTATATTGACAAAGTATAGTTAGTAAATTCTTTATTTATTTTTGTTAAATTATGTTTTTAATTTTAATCCTGGAAATTTCATGGTCATCTCATCTCATTAGTTGTTTATTTTTAAAATGTTATGGTATAGCAATTGGAAAACTTTTTTTCAGGTTGAGATGTTGAGTTTAGATATTTAATTATGGGTAGAGTGGAGTAAGATAAATTAATATGGAAAGAAATCATATTATTTCTTTATGTGGGTATTTTATAAGAGTTTAATGTTTATGCACTAACAGTGTAAAGTAGTTTTACACTGTCATCTAATTACAAATCACCATTTATTGTAAGTTTGTTGACTTTTATAATAAATATTTTAAAAGTCATATTAATGGTGATTTTTGATTAGATGACAGTGTAAAACTTTTTACACTAACAGTGCATGACCATTAAACTCATTTTATAATAGAGTAGGATAAGATTTTCATTCTTTTATTTTATAAGTAAATGGAGGAAATGAATTATGATTGAGTTTAATTTTTGAGTTTAATGGCTATATATTATTAGTGTAAAATTTTTTACACTATCAACCAATTAGAAATCATCGTTAGTATGATTTTTAAGGTACTTATTATAAAAGTCAACAAAATTATCATACATATAATGATTTGTGATTAGATAACAATGTAAAATTCTTTTACACTGTCAATGAATAGACTATTTATTCTTAATTCTTATGCAATGTGAGTGTAAAAAGAAATTATATTGTCAATCAATTAGAAATGGTGATAAGTATAATTTTTAAGGTATGGTAAAAGTTAACAAATATACAATGACAATTTTGAACTTAATTGCTTAATTTTTAGGCATTAACAGTGTTAAAAAAATTTCATTGTTATCCAATCAGAAATCATGGTAAGTATGATTTTTAAGATATTAATTGTAAAAATCAACAAACTTACCATATATGTCAATTTGTGATCGGATGATTGTAAAAACTCTTTATACTGTCCATGCATAAATTATTTTTACTTATGATTTTATTATTTTTATCTTATTCTCATCTAAACATTTAAAAAACTAAGAAATATGGTTATAACAACAATCCAATTATTAAATGTACACCCAAAAAAAATCTAATTATTAAATAAACTAAATTGTATAGTTATGACTTAATGTACTTGAATAGTCAAATTATACAGTTGTGTTTTCACCACTTATCATAAATTCTGTAATCAAATCATAACTAATCTCACATAATCAATAATGTGAACTTTTACATAATTTTTAATATGTTTTGTTGAAATAGCCAATTTTTTTTTGTACAATTTGGAAGAAAATAAAAGGATCGTGCACCTAGCCGGGTCGAAATAGTTGGCAAGTTGCATAAATAGCAAGGAACTCAATATATATAACATCGGGATTTTTATTTTTTGGTTTTTGGTTTTTTACTTTATCAAAAGGGAGATCTAATTTTTTATTTTCATAAGATATATGAAATTTCACCAAATTTCATTGAAAATGTATTATGTGTTGAAATGCAAGTATGAATAAGAAGTCTCATATTGGATAGATATGGGTATGATAAGCAACAAATAAGTAACAAAGATCTACAAACCCGAAGCCTTAAGGTTTTGGATTGAATGTGATACAAAGTTCATTTGTGTGGTTAGCTCATAGCCTATTGATGGAGTTCTTACTGGTGTTTTACCCCCTTGTATTTTCCAACAAGTGGTGTCAGAGTTAATGGTTCGACTAAGTGATTGACTTAGATGAGTAGTTGAATTGTTAGTGAATTCATGTGTGGATTTATGCATGGGGATCTTTTGTATCGAAAGTCTTTATGGCGATGTGAAGGTCAAGCAATGTGTCCCATTAATGTTAGTTAACAGTGATGCAAGTATTTAAAGCATATTGGTGGCAATGGCTAAGTTCTAAGGGTGTATTTAGTAGAAGATAAATTTTTTCATGCCCACGAATCCTGAATCCCGAGAATCATGATTCTTAAGAATGACTAAAATTTGTTTAGTTGGTCGTAAATATTCTTAAGAATATTTATATTTGTTACTTGGGAATTAAAGATTTTTATGTTTAGTTTTAATAGAACTTTCTCAAAAACTTTAATTATCTATCACATTAAATGAGTTAATAAAGGTAACGTGATATATTTATCACATAAAACTTTTTTCCCAACTCGAGAAAGTTAGATTCCCACCTCTTCCCATGGGAATAATTTTGTGGGAAACATATGTAAAAAAGAGTCCCAAGAAACCATGTTTCTTGGAAATGTTATTTTTTGAATAATAAACAAAACATGAGAAACAAACATTCCCAACTTTAGATTCATGAGAAACTAAAATCTTCTCTTGTACTAAACGCCCATTAATGGTCATCATTGAATACTTGTGGAAGGAAAAAGGCTTTTTAAGGGATAATGGCAGTGTAAGTATCTAGAACATATTAGCAACAATGGCTAAGTTGTAAGGGTGATCATTCAATACTCATGGATGAAAAATGCTTTCGTTTGAGGGATGATGGCGGTGCAAGTATCTAGAAATATTGGATGTAATGACTAAGCTCTAAGGGCCATAATGGCAATGCAAGTATTTAAAGCATATTGATTGCAATGGCAGTGCAAGTATTTAGAGTATATTGACAGTAATGGCTAAGCTTTAGGGATCATAATAACAGTGCAAGTATCTAAAGCATATTGATGACAGTGGCTAAGCTCTAAGGGCCATCATTTAATACTCGTGGATGGAAAAATGCTTTCACTTGAAGGGGAGCATATCATGTGGAAGAGACTCACACTTGAAGGGGAGATTGTTGGAGTGCAAGTGTGAATGGGAAGTCCTACATTGGATAGAGATTGGTATGTTAAGCAACATATAAGTGACAAAGACTCTTAAACCTGAAGCCTTAAGGTTTTGAGTTGGATGTGGTGTCAAGTTCACTTGTATAGTTGGCTCGTGGCTTAATCATAGAGTTCTCCCATGTATTTTACCCCCCTTTGTATTTCCTAACATTAAGTAATAGCTTTTAATTATTGTGAGAAACAAATACAATAAATCATATTATTATATCATATTTGAATAATCAATATTAAAAATATATACATATAAGAGTAGCTTTTTAAGTAGTTATATGCCTACTAATATAACGACCCAATTGTTGCTACTAAATAACCCTACTAAACATACACCTCATCCACATATCAGGTGAATAAAAAAAAAATACATAACATATCTGTATATAAGTCATACACACCAATTGAGAGATCCATCTATCTCTCCTAGTGCCATGCATGCATATCTGTTCAACTGTCATCATCATATACACACAACTATGGGATAACACCAGCCTAGATCAACAATATTAAAATATACATCACCGGGGAAGAAGGATACAAAAACTCACTCCTTATAGCTGGTCATCCTATACAATCCCATCAAAAGAAAGAAAATTGAAAATACAACAAAAACACTCAAGAACTTGGCTCTACAAGCCAAACACCTCCAGGTCTCGGCTCCATACTCAGCTTTGAGATGCTGGATCAACGGAAGCATCGCCATCTGCTCCTATGCCATAAGACGTGATTATCACAGGCACATAAGCACAGAACAACATTAAGACAAATCCAACAATAACAAAACAAGGCAATGGCAAGCTTACTAAAACAATGGCATAGTATATGATTATGAAAATCATCAACAATTCACAACATTCAATCACGAGTATATGGCACACAATCATATATCCAGAGTTCTCAAAATCTACATACATATATACATATATATAGCATTCATTCACATGGCAAAGAGTTCTTAGTCTAGAACTCCATATCATAACCATTCCGCCACAACTATGTCAATGTATGATGACACGACTCTCGAGAGATTTCACGACATTTCGAAGGCACTAGATTTGAAGGCCCAACTGAGTATTAACTCTGGTCACCATCCGATTTGGAGGCCCAACTAAGTATTAACTCTGGTCACCATCCCCCAATTGAATATTAACTCTAGTCACCATCCAATTTGGAGGCCCAATTGAGTATTAACTTTGGTCACCATCCGTTTTGGGTGCCTACCTGCACACGGCATGAAGCCCACATAACCTCAGCCAACAACATATGCATGATATGCATGTACCACAACCACTCAACTACCACAAAACAACATATGTTTGTGTGGCAACACAAAATAGCATCACAATGCCACGTGGGCCTAACCAGCACCACACATGGTTCACAACCACTAGCAACATTATGCAGGCCCATTCCAACCTCAAGCATAGTTAACAGGTAAGGCCCTGTTCAAGCAGTTCATACCTCGTGAGAAATCTCACATAACAACTCATTCACAACTAGTGGAGGTTCTATCCAAGCAACTTCCACTTCGCAAATAGTCCAACAATCAACTGCAATTTTAAAACCAAGACCCCTTTTGAAAATAATTTGGAAGATCAGTAAATCTTGAGATTCACAAAAACCTTTGGAATAATTCATTTTCTTTAATTTCAAGAAATCATATTTAAGCAAAACAACTTTCCATCACTCTCAAATAGAACTTTTGAAAATGTATAATACCGTTTTTATATGTGTATATACATAATACTTCACATTTTGAAATGAAAACTTTAGAATCTGAAATAGTACATTCAGTTATGAAATAACAGATTAAGTATTGTAGTAACAAATTATATCAGTTTAGTAAAAATGCATTAGATTTCATTTTCTGGCAAGGATAATCGGTTATGAGTTTCCATAATCGATTATTGTAGAACTAAAATCAAAAGAATTTTTCCTGAAACCCAGATAATCGATTATCAGAGTCCATAATCGATTATTACAGAGCCAAAATCATGAAAATAGCACCTGGAGCTCTAAACAATTGATTATGAAGCTCCCATAATCAATTATCTGCGACAGGACTACAAAAAACCACGATTTTCTGCAGCAAAACTCAAACTTTCACCACTTAAACTCAGATTTTCGAATCAATGGGGTTCCAATATCATCAATCCACCCAAACCAAGCTCATACACAATAGATTATACAATCAATTTAACATTTCATCACATAATTCATGGATTTCTCATCAAAATCTCAGATTTTTCTGTAAAAGCCCATTTTCATCCAAAATCTCACCACAACCAACATAAAATTTGAATTTGGACCAACCTACGGTGATATTCACACACAATCATGTTCATACATCACAAATCTAGCAAGTATAAGCTTCCCTTACCTTTTCGAGCTTCCGAATCCGAGCTTGAGGAAGGGAAAATGTGAGAAAAGCCAACTCGTGAGCCAAATCCTCAAAGCAACCATTACTCCTCACCAAAGGGATAGAAAGAGGCTACGAATCTTGTGCCTAACTCAATGGATTTGGGAGAATTTGGGAGAGAGGGACGTGAGAGATGAAAGGAAGAGAATGAGAGAGTCTGAGAAAGAGTGAGAGAATTAGAGAAATGAGAAGCAAAAGGGGTTTTATGTCTTGAAACCCTATTTGGGCATTACAAGGCTTCGGGCCCATTAAAGCTCATGATTCGTCTATTCACTCTCCAAAACTCGTAATTGGCCCCACTCAACCATTTTTCCTCAAAAGCTCAAACAACACCAACAACACTCTCAATTTGGCTCAAACACATTTTCACAGTTCCCTAAACTCATATAGGAATTCCAAGACAACAACATAAAATTAAAACCACACAACAACAATCAACAACAATAATTCATTTATTTGTTTTAAACACCATGATCACATATTAATTTTCACTTTTTAGTTATTAAACCACTAAATCATACATTAAGAAAAATACAGTGTTACAACTAACTCATTTTTAATTTTGACTATCTGTATATTGTTATATGAATCAAATTTATATTTGTTACTTTTTTAGAATAAAAATTATTCTTACTAAATATGTTCCTAGATTATATACTTCATGGTGACAATTGTTACTTTTTTAGAATAAAAATTATTCTTACTAAATATGTTACTAGATTATATACTTCATGGTGACAATGGATGCTTTTCTTCTATTTTCATCAATTAAATTTCTTTTTGTAGTGTTATGATCTTCAAATTTTGTGAATGTCAAATATTAATGAATTTATTATATAATTAGAGATGACAATGGAGCTAGGTGGGTATGGATACTAGTCGCTTGACCCATTAGATAAAAATTTGTCTCATGCCTAGTTCAATACCAATATTGGTATCCGTTAAGCAGATACGCCACAAATTTTATCAATATTTGCCAATATCCAAGAATACTTGCTAAAAAATAAAAAATAAAAAAATTCAACAATTGTACTAATCAATAATTTATTCAAAAGATTGTCAAAAAAAAAAATTATTCAAGAGGAGTGTTAGCAACATATTTTTTAACATGCTCTTTATCATTAGTTAAAATTTATTGAAAATCACAAAATCATGAGTGAGACTCGTTAAATAAGGAATAAGACTCACAAATTTGTGATTTCTAATAAATTTCAACCAATAGTAAGCAATGTGTTTAAAATAGTGTATTGCTAACATTTCTCTTTATTCAAATACATCAATTGATCAACACAAGCAATGAAGTGCAAAACATTGCACTAATCAACAATTTATGCAAAATGCTTAAACAACACACTAATCAAAATACTTCAAATTAGAAACTAAATTTAAAGGTTAAAAATACTTAAATCCAGTGAGTCCAAACAAAAGTCAATAAGTTAAAATACTTCAATCTCATAAGTCCATAATTATTAACAAAAAGTTAGTGCAACTTTTAACTTTTTTTTTAATATGTAATGGTATTTAAGTAACTCCATATTAACGTGTACCATCAAACACGAGTATCTTAATACCCACCCCATTAATAAATGGGATTTAAATTATCTATAGATATTGATTTAACTATATAAATTTAATCTTTACCAATTTTACCCAAAAGTATTCCCAAGTATTCTATCATCCTTATGTGTGACAGATATTGTAATATATACTAGTATAATAACCCGTGCCCTGCACGGGTAGAGTTTGTAATTTATAATTTTTTATATTATTATGACTTTTAATTTTTTTAAATTTTATATAAATATATACTGGTATATATCTACACAAATATTTGAAAAATATATCAAAATTATTATGAACGTTGATATATATATTCAAATAATTTTATATTCTCATTTGTCTTATATCATTTTAATTTATATAAATATTTATTTTAAAAAATATTATTTTTATAAATATATTTGTGTTTGTGTATAACTTAAATATATACATATTTTAATAAAAACATTAATAATAAATATTTTATATTACATTTTGTAATTATCAGTCTTTATTTTAAAAATGTCTCTAACATAAAGGAATGAAATGACTAACATCATTTATAAAAAAAAAAATTGTGGGTATTTGAACTTATAGATTACAATAAAAGAATAAATTATGAATAGAAAGATAAAATAATTATGAATACAAAGATAAATTAAAAAAAGATAAATTATGAATAATATTGTTGATTTTATAAAAAACAATTAAGCTTTTAAGCATGTTAGTTAAGATTTAATTCTTCATCATATACATGAAAAGTGAAACTTGATAGACTCAGACATAATGTTTTGTTATTGGATACAACCAACAATGAAATGACACATCATTAAAAATTTTAAACACAAAGAAGAAAGGTAATTTCTTTGGTACATATTAATTTGTGTTGGTACTTGTACCTCAACAAATACATTTTAAACATATATGAAAAATAAAATTCAATTAATCATTGATTTGGAAACACCATTTTTTATTGTTAGGATCTATTTTATTTTTAATTATTGATTGAAGATTCAAAAGTAAAAGTTAAAAAAGAGAAATTTTAAAATCAACTTTGTAGGAGCGAGGATAGAGGGCCTGGAGAATCAACATTGGAAAATGACCATTGCATATCGAGGGTGTGACTAAGTTGCCTTAGCATTGATCTTAGTTGAGTTTATATATATATATGTGTGTGTGTGTGTGTGTGTGTGTGTGTGTGTAACAACAAAGTGGTAGTGAAGGTGACCAATGATTTTGGTTCTCAATTTCTTCATTTCGTCCATTTTATGTGAGTTCTTTATATACTTTAATTGTTTATATTTTCCAAAATTAGTGTGTGAGTTGATTGATCCCTAATTTATATAGTGGGTTAAATATATAAGAGCACAAATTAACATTTTCTATAGATAAAGAGTAATATTAATGATTGAAATCATGACTATACTTGAATCAATAAAAATATTAATCAATTAAATTTGTAAGCAATGATTATAATTATTTTAATTATACATTTAAATGAATTACGAAATATTTTAGATGTGTTACATGACAAAAATCTTCTTATATATATATATATATATAAACATTGAACTCTAAAATTAATTTTTATTAAGATGATTTTGTGTGCTAACTTAAATGTTTAAAATCTTTTAAAGAGGAAGAAAAAGCAAGCGACCTTTCTGATTGATAAAAAAAAATAAAAGAATTGAGCAAGGTTTTATGAGTATTTATAACTAAGTGATATTTTTATATGATTTTTAATTTAATTTAAATTATATTTGAATTAATTACATTAGTAAAATATTTATTATGAGCTACATGATTGGTAATGGTAACAATAACATAATAAATGTTAAAATTTAATGCTATAATTATAGAATACTAAATTTAAATCAATGAGAAAATTAATAAAAGTGTAAGATTGTTTTATATGAAAAAGTTTCTAATTTCGTATTAAAATGTGAGATGATTCGTATTGGTAGATTTATATTTGATTGAATGTAATAAATATTTATTAAAATATTGAGATAATTTACTTATTATTTATTTATTATGTTAAATTTATTATTTATTACTTTATTTGTATAGGCTTAATATTTTGAGTGTGATTTTAAGTATAAATAAATTTGATTTGAAGTGTCAATTAGAATACATTCAATGTAGAATACATTATCACATTTCAGATTTCTTTTTTAATAGGCAAAAAGGTGATATATATATATATATATTGTGTTGCATGACTGATAATAGTAACAATAATAATATAGATATACTTTAAAATAGTTAAGGTCATTTAACTGTTATAAATTATCATTTTTCTCACTAAATATGAATGGAGTATTAGTGGTAGTGATGACAATACTCTATTTATATAATTAGATTAGACTAATTAGTGTCTAGGAGGACATATTGAGAAATCGAAAATTGAAACATATCTAATAAAAAAAAATAGCAGTTAGTATATTAAAAGCTTTAAAAACTAATTTTCATTCAATATTTCCTATTCTTGAATTGTTAACAATTTCTTTCTTCCATTTTGAAATTATTGTCATTTTAACTATTTTTATTTTAAAATATCATGAAAATATTTATTATTTTTTCTAACTTTTTCCTTCTTTCTACATTTTCTTTTAAATATTATGTTTTGATAGTCATAAAAGTAGTTTATTTTATTTTATAAAATATTAAGAATATCTAGTCTGAATTCATAAAAGAATAATTTAGTCTCAACATATTTTTTAATTTTAGGAGAATTATTGATTTTTTAATCCTTATACCATTTTAAAATGATAATTATTTCATAATAGAAGAAATATTCATTTAACAATATCATTAATATGATTAATTTTAATGAAATATAAATAATTTTACTGTTGTAGACTTAAAGTTTAATTAATTGAATGTTGTAAAGTGAATTGGTAGTCTCTCCCTTGAGTTAATTCAATCCATCAAGCTATAAGACATACAATGTAAGTATGCAAATTTAGAAGTATGCAAGATTTTTGTTTCATGAAACTTAAATTATTCAAGATTTTTTTAATTTAAATTCACTATAAATTTGAAGAAAAAATAGGTTATGCATTAACAATGTAAAACAATTTTACATTGTCATCCAATCCCAAACTACCATGTATAGTAAGTTTGTTGATTTGAAAATTCATGAACATTAAACTAAACTTAAACTGAAAATTCATATGCATAGATTTATAAGTCAAAACTAATAAGTCCAAACAAACTCATAATTAGTCAAATACTATAAAACATAATAAAGTCATAATCAGCTAGCCTAAATTTTTATTCTTTAGAACAAATCCAACAATTGTCAATCATAATAGTCATCCTCCAAAGGAGTTTTATCCTCATTTTCATTAATGTTATTTCCACCTTCATCATCATCTTCTTCATCATCTTCACCAACAGGAGGAACATTTAAATCATCCATAAGTGTATGCACAATGCCATCACCACCTATTCTAGCATTTCTAATTTCAACTTCAATCAAGTTGTCTTCATCATTGTCCAAATGAACATCATTTTCATCATCTTCCTCTCTCTCCTCGACAATCCCGTCATCATTAGAAGAAATATCCTCAATAGACATGTCATAATCATGTACTTGCTTCTTTCTTCTTGCCCAACCTTGAATTAGCCATCACAAACACAAGATCATTCATGGTTTTTTGCTTTAGACGGTTTCTTTTTTTAATGTGAACCTACAATTAAAAAATCTATTAATACATGGTAGGTACTAGCCTACTACATAATTTGAAGAAATAAAAATCATAATTCTTAAATTTTACCATCTCAAAAGCACTCTAATTATGCTCATAGCTGGAGGAACTACACGTCAAGCTCAACACGCAAACATTAAACTTCTGCAACTCTGGATGACCATCACTGTAAGATTCCCACCATTATGTTGGAGTCTTGTTTTTAAGTGCAGCCAAAGATGTTGGACTACCAAAAAGCCCTGCTTTGACTTTAAAATCCTCAAGCTTTATCAATATCTCCTCCCATCATCCTTTGCAAGCATTCATAAAATCCATTTTAAACTTCATAACCAACTTTAAAACCTAGGAGCATAATGCAGCATCGAGTTAAGGTAGTAGCCTGCAGCATGCAAAGGCTTATGTCACTGACTGTCCCACCTCTGATTGTGACACTTATTCACATTGTACATAACTCATACTTATTTACTTAATTAATAATGCAAGTAAAATTTTTCTCTGTTTTTAATAACCAAAAATTTGTAAATTTAATAGAATTTGGAAACAATAGTAAGAGTATTTGTATATATGCAGCGTAGAACTGTACATCATGATTTCATAATCAGGAAAACAATTGAAATATAGGGAGATTAAAATGTACATCAAAAGATAGATACTACCTAACCCAATACATACATCAAAAATGTCCTACGCAGAGTAGTGTTAGTCTACCCTATTCAATATATAAAAATAACAGGCCATCAGACTAGGCCTACAAATCCTCAAATGGTGGTGGAGCAGGAGGAGCATAGATAAAGTTTGGCAGCTGAGTTGTCAACAAGGAAATATCTTGTAGGTCATAGGTGGTATCAAAACCCCAAGGACAAGAGATAAAAAGGTAATAGATATAAAATCGAGATAATTAAGTATATCTTTGTCTTCGTAGTATTCCCAGGTTCCTTCATCCAAATACTCTATGTGTATGTTAAATAGTATTAGCATGGCCATCTTCATTGATTGCGATCAAATATGCATAAAAGAAAAATAATGGAATGAGGTGATTTATTCGAATCACTTTCACATGTATTGTGGGAATTATACCATAAAATACAGATAAAACACAATTCACAATAATAAAATGGGGAAACTAGGGTTTTATCTAAGTTTTCATAAACTACCTTTGATTTTGTATGGATCCATATTTTCCCATTAGTGAGTAGTATTCTCAATAGAACCGGAAAGTGATGGAGAGTACATATACCTCTCTCTACATCATAACATGGTACAGCCCTCATCATCATTGAGGAACAAAATAACAGTCAGAACATCCATTTATGGAGGTATACTCACACCAATCCTAGTGATGCTGAGCAAGTATTAGGGTTGTCAAGTTGGTTAGTGATTGTCTTGGCTCAAGAGCGCTACCTTGGCCATTAGGAAACTTACCACCTGATACCATATCCTCTAAACCTTAACAATGGTTCCTGTCTTTATCTCACAGTGTACCAAACTATAGCTTTCTCAGAAGGGTGCATGCCACTACATGTCACTTGCTTTACATTACTCACTAACTTATCCATTTCTAACTTCTCAAACAAAGATTTCCCTGGTCTCATTTAATTTGAGCACTAGTACAATCAATATTTATGCTTGATATTGCGAAAATTGCATAATAATAATTTAGATAATTAATAAATCACAATTCTATTAGCAAAATTTTAACAAAATAACAACTTAATAATCACAATTTTATTACTAAAATTTTAGCATAATAACAATTTAGAATTATAATTTAATTATCTAAATTTGAGCAAAATAACAACTTAGTAGTCATAATTTAATTATCTAAATTTGAGCAGAGTAATAACTTAATAATTATAATTTAATTATCTAAATTTGAACAGAGTTACAACTTAGTAATTACAATTTAATAATCTAAATTTGAGCAGAGTAACAACTAAATAAAAATTAAAATTTATCATTAAACAAGAAAATATAACTAAACTTTATGCATTGAAAGGTTTAGGGGAAAACATTTCCTACCAACATGCAAAGTGACAATAATTTAGAACCAACTCCACTCCCCCCATTACCTTAAAGGTAGTTGATGAAGAGAATGAAAGTTGATCGTAGTGGTGGTTCCATGCACCTAAGAAGAGAATTTTATTAGTTAATGGAAAGCTAGTAAAATTTAAGCATAATACTAGAGTGGAAAAAAAAAATTCTAGAGAGAGAAGCTCCCTAACTATTTCGGCCACCTTATAGAGGAGGAAGGTGGTGAAAATTCTGTTCAAGAATGGGGCTATTTATAGAGGAGGAAATCGCTTAGTTGTCTAATTTAATTTCATCATCCATTATGTCATAAATTAGGTTTTTCATTTATCTTAACTTAGATAGATGGACAATAAGCAAATTAGAGTGGTGAGTCACCTAGGACTAGGCCAGGGCGTGTGGTAGCTAATCTATCCCATTTTATCTATGTAAATTTTATCTACAGTTAAATTAGCTAGTACCAATAAAATCACCTTAACTTGAATAATTTAACTTTTAATATAAAAATAATGCATTTTAATGCAAAACTAAACATATACATTATTTTTCATCAAAAATAATTTTCCAATAATTAATTTTAATTTTTATTAATTTATTTCAAATATTTATTTATTTATTTTATATTTTTGAGCTAGAGAATTCATATTAAATCTACTTTAATTCAATAAATTCCAAAATTTTTATGAAAATTATAAAATTAAATATTTTACCTAAAAATGAATTGAGATGATCATTTTCACCATTTCTAGATGTCAAACCAATACTAACTAGGCTTATTAGACCTATAGGGGCATTTTGTTCATTTTGCATCAGAATTCCAGAAAATTTCTAAAAAATTATCAAAAATTATATTTTAATATATATGACATGATTCCAAGCTCAAATTGATATTTTAATGTCAATTAAATATTTTTCTCATGTCAGTTCTTAATATTGAGAAATAAAGGTAAAATCGTTATTTTCTAATTTCTTTGAGCTTTAGCTCAAAAAAATTATTAAAAATCATGATTAGATAACTCTTGACATTTTGAATTCAACCATGGTGAATAGAATTTTGAGATTCCTTCTTGATTTTTTATAAATAAATCATCAAATAGTTGAAAAATAGTTGAAAAATTGAAATAAAGGTGTTACATTTTTCACTATTTTTTTAAAATAAAATTTTATGATTAAAACATACTTGATACAAAATTTTCAAAATATTTTGATGTCAAAAAGCCTCTGGGTAGTTCTCGTAATCAACAAGGGTCTAGGGGTATCTTTGTCATTCATAAAAACTATCTCAATAAATTCTCAAAAAATTTCTAAAATTATTATTAATTATTCTAAGTATATTGATGACTTAAAAATAATTTTTAAACACTTTTAACTATATTTGTCTATAATTCTGTTATTTGGCTTTGTAGGAAAGAAATAGTCATTTTACCCATTTTCGGGCTTCATTTCCCAAAAATTATTTAAAATCTCAAATAAGTACTATTCACAAATATGAATGTAACCCTGTAAGGATGAAATTTTTGAGATTCCTATCTAGTTCTCCAGAAATAAATACAAAATAATTAGGAAAACAATTCAATAGGCAAAAGTAGGGGTGTTACACTAATCAATGATCTCCTATAGAGGAATGTAACTAATGATGGGGAAATTAAATTAGTTTCTAAAATTTAAACTAATAGACTAATTCTATAAAAATTGAACAAAAAAGTGTGAAAGTAATATATCTTTTTCTAATACCATTGAAATTAGTTTAAATCTTCTCCTTAGCCTTGTCTATTTCTTTATAGATGAACCCTATGGATGGCTTTTCATTTGAATTCACCAAGTGCAACACTTTAAAAGCACCCATCAAGAGCAATTCAAAACATTCTTCCAATAATCCTTATCTCCCACCAATTTTTCCACAAGCTTCCCATCCTTAGTCTTTGCCAACATATTAGATTTCCATTGGTTAGAGTCAAACATTTACTACAATTTCCCTTTATTATCATGCTAGCAACCCAATGTCAAGTATACAGTGGTAAAGGAATTCATGGCTGGTCTAATTAAGTCTCTTCCTTTAGTAAATTGATGCAACAAAGAAATAAGATATGCTCTTAAATAAATATAAGAAGTGATTTTTCTACCACTTGCAATTATATCCCTATGAAGTGGCAACTTCTTCTCAAAATCTTCCAACATCAAGTCGATGTAGTGAGCTACACAAGGTGTCTAGTAAAGCTTCTTTCTCTTCTCCATTAACATTTTGCCAATTGCCCTATAATATGCAGTATTGTTTGTGACTATAGGAACCCTATTTTCTTCACCTACCTCTTTAACTAATTCATCCATCATGTTAAACATTTTGTCAACTGTCTTATGCTACATGCATCAATGGACCTTAGAAAAACTGTTCCCATAAGACTATTCACAAAAAAATTCAGTATTGTACTCCTCCTCTTATTTGCCTATCCATTCATCATTATTGTACATCCTTACTTCTTCCATACTTCTTTATGCTCCTGCAATGCTTTTTTAGTCTCCTCAACTGTTTGCTTCAAATTCTTCACCCTGATCTCATGGTAGGATGGTGGCTTATATCCAAGACCATGCCTTACTATCAACTCACACATCTTGAAGAAGTCCTCACTCTTTGCCACATTAAATGAAATAACATTATTGTAAAAAAAATTGGCAATTTGTAGGGTTGCATCTCCTCTCAAACTCTTCTTGAAAAAAGAATTGATGGTGCGTTGGGAGCTCACTCCTCTTTTCTTGAAAAGGGTTGCAGAAGTCTCTTCATGTCTTTTTCTTTTTAGATAATCTTCATCGCCTTCAAACTCTTTTAAGCTTGACTTTTTTATGTGATTTTCTTATAACCCATAAACAATATCCCACATTTGCTTCCTAACATCATTAGAACCAAATTGACAAGCTCTAACATCTTTTTTAGTCCCAGCCAAATGGTGTTTTAACTGATACACCTTGCCTGTATAAATCTTTTCACAATATTTGCATTTTATTTTTCTTGTATCACCATCAATCAAGACACCATGATTCCAAGCCATATCATTTCTCATTCCAACATTCTTTAGATTGCTAATTGCATCATTGGGCCCAGCTCCACAACCACTTGTAGACATGCTTGATTTAGAAAAAAAAAAGGCAAAAAAGGATCTACCAAACCTAAAAGTAAAATCATTTTTACATTTAAATTTTAATACTAAATTACAGAAGTTAGACATCATCAAATCAATCAATAAAAAAGAATTCAAAAATTAGAATCACTAAATCATAACACAATTGATATAGATTTTTGATAAACAAAAAAAAAATAATAAGTGATGGATTGGAAAGAGCGTATCATATAATGTTTTTTCAAGTGAAGATATAACCATAAAAATTGTAGGTTGGAAAGAGCGTGTTACGTTTTGTCACAAGCAACAAATGATAATTGTTATGCACCGAGGCTCGGTCGGCCCAGGCCAATACTTCAAGCCACTTCACACTCCATCGCTCAAGGCTTCCGGGACTAATGTTACGCACCAGGGCTCAGTTGGCCTAAGGACACTAGATAGCTCAGTCGGCCATGTCATCTACCATCCTAGAAAGGGAAACAACGAATTAGGTGCCAACCAGCAAAGGAAGTTCTAGATTCGCCTTCGTCACCAATCAAGCCACAACCTTGAAATCAAGGCCAAGACAGAGCCATCTACATCACTATATGAAGACTTAGGTCATGTAGAAGGATCATCTTCATACACCACATCGAAGGGCCCCTACTGTTGTTAGTGGCTAGGTTAAGGTCGCTCAGAAGGCTTGTAAGAACATTTGGCCCCACTGTGGGGGCCCAGTAAACAACTCTCAGGCCACCCTTGAGAGCAGGAGCTATGGTGCACACTAGAAACGATGGCAAGGATAAGGAGGCGAGCCGTTGCTCCAGGAACTGATGAGAAGAATAGATAACCTTCAATATTAGAATCAACAAGCCCAGGTAGAAAACAAAAAAATGAAGGCAGAGCTCCATGCCTTCAAGGAGCAGTGGGAAAATGAGGCAGAAAACTCCTACCATGGCGATGAAAGTAATCAACAACACAAGATAAATGGACCCCAAAACCCTTTCTCCAACGAAGTAATGGCAACCCCTATTCTTGATTCTTTCCACAATTTAGTTCTACCGCTGTACGAAGTTATGTCCAATCTTCACCAACATTTTACCATGTTCAATATAAGAATGCAAACCACTAGAGGAACTGACCCCATGTTTTGTAAATTGTTCCCTAGTACCCTAGTAGGTTTGGCGCTTTAGTGATTCGCTAGTATCCCTATGCCTTTCTTAATTAATTTGACTTCAGTGGCTCCTATAGGAGAATTGAATCCAGGTTGTTCAATTTGTTCTAGGGAGACAATGAGCCTTTGAAAGATTATATCAGTCGTTTCAACTAAGAGGCCATCTAGGTTAAAGATTTGGACCCTAAAATCCACTTGTAGGTAATCATCACTGGACTAAAAGATTGCCCTTTCGCCCATGACTTGGCAAGGCATCATGCGGCGAATATGACTGAATTTCGCAAAAAAGTGGCAGGCAACATTGATGCAGAGGAAGTCATTATTGTGAAAAAGAGATAGAAGGAAATGTTTGTGAAACCTAAATTTGAGATAGGCATGTGTCCCCACATATCAATACACCCTTCGAACTAAAGAGGATATCCGGGCAGACCGCTAAAAGACCAACCAGTGGTTCCCATTTGTGAGCACTACACTCCTTTGAATGCTAGGCGCATATACATATTGAGAGATGTGTACCATACCAATCTCATTCACCTCCCTCCGCTGCCGAAGGACAAGCCCGCGACCGTGGACAAGAGTAAACATTACAAATTCTATTACGCCTTTGGACATGACATCGAAGATTGTCGAGCCTTGAAGTACCACATTAAGAAGTTAATCCACTAAGGCCATCTTGGTCATTATGTCTACGACGAATGACAAAGGAAGGAAAGGAGGAAGAGCCCTCGACATAGCCCTCGAGTGCATCACGCATCTAGGAGATGTAGAGATGAGGAAGAAAAGTAAGACGATCATCACAAATTATCCCGTAGAGCAGGATTTATCCATACCATAGCAGAAGGTTTCAATGGGAGAGGAACAACAAACTCTACTTAGAAATGCCATCTCAGGGCCGTCATGGCAATTCTAACCATAGATACGTCTTTTGTCCATGTAAACTCACCCCCTAGTACCTTTTCAGATGATGATTATACAGGGATGAAGGACCATAAGCATGATGACCCAATGGTTGTCAAGATCAACATTGAAGGTTGTTCGATCAGTAAAGCACTTATCGACCAAGGAAGTTTAGCAGACATGTTGTTTTAGGAAGTATACCAACAATTAGCGCTCCCCACTGATGGCATCAGACCATTTGATGGCAACTTGGCCGGCTTCCTAGGGGAACAGGTCAAAGTACGTGGGTACGTTAACCTGGGTGCCATGTTAAGCTCAAACGGGGCCAATCACACGGTAAAAGTTAAATATTTACTCATAAATGTTGTTACTTCTTACAATGTTATTATAGGTAGACTGACTTTGAACACTCTTTGGGCCATAGTATCTACTCCACACCTCACTATGAAGTTTCCCGTCAATGAACGCACGATCGAGGTCATCAAGGCCAATCAAGAAACGGCTAACAAGTGTTATGTCGATAGCTTGCAAGTGTCTAAGCCGTCCCATCCAACCTGATGAGAGGACACCCTAAGGGTACACTAAATGGAGTTAGATCCTAGGAAAGACCTTTCCAAGCTTTAGACCAAGCATGTGGAAGATATTTAGGAGGTCCAAATTGGTCCTCTATCGACATAAACTACCAAGATTAGCACTTCACTACCACCTAAGTTAAAAGAAAACATCATTGAGCTACTCCAGCAGAATCATGACCTTTTCACTTGGAAGCTCAAAGATATGCCTGGCATAGATCCAAATTTCTTATGTCACAAACTTATGGTCGATCTATCCACTCGACCAATCTCACAAAAAAGAAGAAAGCTAGGAGACAAATGGCGAAAGGTATCCATCGAAGAGTCTTACAAGTTGTTGAAGGTAGGGTTCATCAGAGAGATTTGTTACACCACCTGGCTGTCTAACGTAGTAATGGTCAAGAAGTCCAATGGGAAGTGGAGGATGTGCATGGACTTCACAAACTTGAATAAGGCTTGCCCCAAGGACTTATACTCGATGCCTAGTGTCGATTGCCGGGTGGACGGCGCATCCTGCCACTGTATCCTAAATTTGATAGATGCCTACTCTAACTATAACTAAATAAGGATGAACTCGACAGACAAGGAAAAGACAACCTTCATCATGGAAAAAGCAAGCTACTGTTACCAAGTGATGCCTTTTGGCCTAAAAAATGCAAGGGCAACATATCAACGATTGATGAACAAGCTTTTTGGAGATAGGATCGGCCCCAACATTGAGGTATACATTGACAACATTGTTGTCAAATCCAAAAAAATGGACCAACACATGGTAGAAACCCAAGAAATTTTTGAAAAGGTGTGACAACAAAAACCGTGGTTGAATTTAGACAAGTGCATGTTAGGCGTACAAGGGGGCCAATTTCTTGGAGTCATGCTAAAATACTGCGACATTGAGGCAAATCCAAAAAAATGTGACGCCATATTCAAGATAAAGAGCCCCCAAAACACCAAGGAGGTCCAACAATTGGCCGGGGTGAGTGGTTGCTTTATCCAGATTCCTTTTGAAGTTCACAGACCACCTAAGACCCCTCTTCAATTGCATACAAAATAAAGGACGCTTTGAGTGGATGGAGGAATGTGAAGCTGATTTCTAAGGCATCAAGGCTTACCTTGCGACACCCCTTGTTCTACAAAAGCCAAAAGTAGGACACCTATTAATACTACACCTAGTGACAAGTGGTACAACCGTTAGCGCAACACTCATACAAAAGTCAGACGGTAGTGAGCACCTGGTATACTTCACCAATAGAGCGCTTCAAGGACTCAAGCTCCGCTACTAAAAAATTGAGAAAGTAGTCTTGTTGTTGGTGATGACCACTTGATCACTTTGTCCTTATTTCCAAAACCACACTTTGAAGGTATACACAGATCAACCCATCCAGCAAATACTTTGCAAACTAGAGATAGCAGGGAGGATGATCAAGTGGTTGATTGAGCTATCCAAATTTGACATCCAATACTATCCAAGATGACCAATAAAATCCCAGGTATTGGTCGATTGTGTGCTAGAACTCACACCAACTAATGACACACAAGATGGATGAAGGTCGAACCCCTTGTGAATATTGTAACAACCCATTGTCACTACTACACCACTCCACTGCACTCTATCAACTGATATGCATAAATATATAAACATATATAAACACACGTATACACGTCATAAGAGATCCATCCATCTCTCTTACATCCAACATACATGTCTTTTTGACTTTTAAAGAACAAAAGAATCAGGGGGATAACACTAAGGCCAATATAAATAAAATGTACATCAATAAGGGGAGAAGGATACAAAACACACTCCCTATGGCTGGTCACACAATACACCCCCATCAAAAGAAATGGAACAAGACAAACACCAAAAAGCGAATGTGTGACTCCTCGCGTCATACTATCTTCTACTAGCAGCTCCACCTTTAGCTCTGGGTAACCGGATCTACTGAAGCTTTGCCACATGCTTCCATGCCAACGGACGTGATCATCACAGTCACACCAACGCAACAACAACAAAGCAACCACAACAAAACAACAAGGCAATGGTAAGCTTACTAAACCAACAACATAACACATTACAAGGAAATCATCAACAATTCCCAACAATCACTCACATGTATACAACATACAATCATATAGTAAGGAGTTCATAACTCAGAATCTCATGATACAACAAATTCACCACTACTATTTCAATGTATGATGACGCGACTCTCGAAAGGTTTTTCACATTTGAGCAACCAGCACAGACATGTTCCTTAACATAGCGCCCTCCACTACTATTGGGAGCACCATAGCTCTGTTCAACGAATAGGATCAAGTGGTTGATCAGAATAGATATATGTGGGTAGTGGTTCACCGCGACATAATGCTTGTAACGACCTTGGCCTCTTGTGGAATTGCTCGTTTATATATCTCCCAGGTCCTAGGTCCAATGACCCCCACTGACTTTTCCGACACTAGGTTGGAGGTCCGTTTGAGCCTCAACTCCTGTTAACCAACCAACTTACGTACCTACTCACAATGTAGTCACCACTGTGGACTCATGCATGAATGCGGTATAGCATTATTCATCATCAATCCAACATTAACAATTCAATAAAGTTTAACAATAACACCAGGTGGGCTCACACAGCACCACACATGGCCCAACAATTAGTACCAACCCCATGCAGGCCCAAACCAGCCCCATGCATGGTCAACAGGTAAGGCCCTATCCAAGTAGTCCATACCTCATGAATAAAACTCAAAACAACAACATTTCAACGAGTGGAGGTCTTATCCAAGTGACCTTCCCCCCTTTCTACACTCCTAACAATTCTCACATTAGACTTGCACTAGGAGTCTTTCTCAACCACATTTTTCACAATTAAAATTTTAATTTAAACCACATTAGATTCCCTTGCTTGCTCAGTGGTCCATATGCTCACTCAGCAAAGATCTCCCTTACAGAAGGCCTACTTTCCTCGACAAAGGTTCTTGCTCAGTGACCATAAGTCTCGCTCAGCGAACATCCTGTCTCTAGCGTCTCTCGCTCAGTGACATATGGGGTTGCTTAGTGAATTTGTTCTAGGGACTTCCTCAAATTTTCTCTCAACAACAATTCGCTCAGCAAGTCACCTACTTGCTTAGTGACTAGCCACTCTAGAGAGCAGCCAAAACCTACACACGCCCCTCGCTCTGCTAACACGTTGCTCACTCAGTGAAATATTTGTACAGAGAGCAACAACTCTTTAGGGCCACAAATCGCTCAACGAGCCCAATACTCGCTCAACAAATTGCTCCTAAGCATTCTGGAATGCCCCTACTCGTGCAGCGAGCCTCTTACTCGCTCAGTGAACGATCTTCTAGAAAATTTTTAGATTTTCATGAACATTCACTCAGCGAACTGAATTTCACTCAGCAAACCTTCTTTTTCTCCTCAACCATCACTACAACTCAACAATATTCGCTTAACAACACGAAGGGTCGCTCAGGGGAGTCACAACCCGACAACCTCACTTCACTCCTAGGGACATTCTTGCTCAATAGGAACACTAATTGCTTAGCGACTACCAGATTACAGAGCGATCAACTTTTTTCAAAAAATCCAAAAATCCAAACTTTACACTCACCCACACTCCAAATTAACCCCACCAGGGTCGAACAACACCATTCAACATTCCCCAACATCATACTCAACATATATCACACAAATCACATCATTTTAACAACAAATCATTCCAAGTTCTACAATACCCATTTTCAATGAAATTCCATCAAAACTCGTTTAAAACTCTAATTTAGCACAAACAAAGGCCATATTCACACACAACTACAATCACCCAACAAGTATTCCACAAATGTAAGCTTCCCTTACTTCTTGGAGCTTCTGAAATCGAATTGGGGGAAGAGTAGAATGTTGGAAAAGCGGACTTTTGAGCCAAATCCTTCGGGAGAGTAATTCCTTTGCACTACAAGGGAATGGAATAGGTCTGGACTACACTCTTGCAAATATTTGAGGGATAGATTTAGAGAGTTCGAGAGAGATTAGGAGAGTTCTACAGTTAGCTTAGCAAAATGAGAGGAAATGGGGGAGGGTTTGGTGTCTTAAGGTTTCCCTATGCCTCACAAAGGCTTTGGGCTCACTAAGGCTCATGGTCCGTCTAACCACACCCCCAAAACCCACAACTGTCTCAACATTATTGTTCCTTCAATAACCCAGATAAACACCACCAGCAACTTAGTTTGGCTTAAGTACATTTCCTCAAGTCTCCTAAATTTAGATTGAAATTCTAAGACAAAAACAACACATAACAACAACCACACAACAACAATTTATTTATTTGTATTAATTACCTAGATCACATATTAAATTTCCACTTTTGGTTATTAAATCACTAAATCACACATTAAGAAAACATAGGTGTTACAAAGATCACAACAGAGAGGATTAGGAAATTTGTTTGGAAAAACATAATCTGCAAGTTCAGTGTCCCCCACACATTAATAACAAATAATGGAAAGCAATTCGACTACAAGATATTTGATGACCCGTGCAGCACCTTTAACATTTGTCATAGGCATACCTCGGTCGAGTGTAACGACCTAACTTCGTCACAGGAAAACTTGATTAACATAACCGGGATTAAATTTTTATTATGATTTTTTAAAACTCTTTAATTAATTTATTTTGAAAACAGGTGAGAATTTTTTGCAACTTCAAAAAATACTTTTTCATTACTAGTGCCTACGTAGAATAGAAACTAGAGTCTACATCGATAACATGAAATAAAGGAGTCTTATAATCATGGAAACATCACAATAACATATATCTAAGAGATCAAAATGATCCTAAGGTGAAGTGTGTGTGCCACTACATGTGACCAACCTACAAATACAATTCGAGAAAAGGGGAGGGGATAATACATATGACACTCCCTAATCTAAGTTGGTCATAAGAACTGACTTACATATATAAAGAGAAATGGCTCACTACAGATCTCATTCCTATCACTGAGGCTCAAGATGCATGGCAAGAGGAATGGTGTGAGTCACCTTTACTACCTCCATATATGTAGGCCTCTCGCTTCTAGGGGTATATGGTGGTGCCAAACCAAAAAAGCTAGAAGGCTGCCAAAAGGATCAGAAAGGAACTTTTCCAAGCTCTATAGGGGTGTTGGGATCTGATATGTATACGAAGATGATTCCTCCTTCTTGTTGTCCATTGACCATGGTGAGATCTAGAAGGCATCGTTCTTTAGTACTGATATGTACTCTCATAAGTCAAAAAAGAACTAAAGGTCTAGGAAGATCTTTGTCCATCTACTCCTGAGACAATGAATCATTGCGATCATCATAGTCATACACACAAAACATACAAGCAAGGATAAGCTACCCAAAAGAATAAACATAGCAATTAAAGTATACAACATACTAAGCATAAAGTCAAGCATACACTCAATTGCAACACATAGGCATATACAAGGGTTCCTTTACATTATTATTCTTCATTAAATTTTGATCAAGAATGTAAATGCAAACCATGATCCTGGATTCTCCATGGAAATCTAAATTGAATGACCAGCCTAAATATTCCTTAATCATGGTATAATCAACACAAATACCCTCCCTAGGGTTAACAAAGCGGCACATGCCAAAACCATTTGGGGAATACCAGCTACTAATCATGGGAACCAGTGCACTTGTCAGGATTTTTGTATGGGGGAACTGCCACCACGACATGGGGTTTGCAAGGTCTCGGTCTCTTGTGGAATCGTGCATGCCAAAACCATTTGGGGAATACCAGCTATTGATTATGGGAACCAATGTACTTGTCAGGATTTTTCGTATGGGGGAACCGCCACCACAACACAGGGTTTGCAAGGTCCCGATTTCTTGTGGAATCGTGCCATCCATAGTCCTCAAGCTTTCATACCCAGCTTGCACTCGTATATTCCCGTGATATTGACACCTTCAGTATCACATGCTCATAACAATGCATGAATGCATGATAATCAATTCATCATAAACAGACATTGATGACAACTTATATCCAAAACCACTTATCATTCACACCCTGATAAGTCTTTATCACCAATTTACAACAGATCAACATGCCATCAAGTCACAAATATTCACAATGTCATGCCTTTTACAAATTATATCTTAAAACTCTTATAATCCACCATTAAATAAACTTTTATTAAATCTTATATAAAATTTTAAATTCTATTTTTAAAATATTAAAATATTAAATTTAGATAAGAATTTAAATTTGTGAAATTATCAATTTAAAACTTAGGTCTTAGATTTTCATAAAACTTAGTTTCATAAGTTACATTACTATTCCTTTTATAATTAAATAATCAAAAATACCTTTTAAAATATATAGAACAGAAAAGAATATATTTACTTAAAAATCATATTTAACTTTTATTTAAAAATATTCACAATTAAAATTTTCAAGTGTAAAAATATAACATTTTATGAAACTAGTAAAAGGTTATAAAACTTTTTGCCAAAACAGACTCCACTAGCTACTAGTTTTTTTGGCCTTGGTTTTAAAATTCATTATGGACCAATAAATGATTTTTGCTTGACATGATTCATAGTTTGTTGTAAAGATTTTTTTTTTTATTTTCTAAATCATCAAAGATCACCTCAAGAAAAATTCTACAAAAAAGACACAAAAATAACAAAACAGTAAGTCGGAACAACCTACTAGAAGACCAACGAATTTGTTTTGCTATTTTTCATATCCAACCGAAAATTTTAAGAGTCCAAACCTTTTATTTTCTGAAAGTACATTAATAATCCTTCCAAAATGACCAAGATCATTAAAAATAAAAGGTCTACATGATTTTTTATAATTTTTAAAAATTCACAGTTCTCAAAACCATTTCTAGTCAGAAAACAAGTACACCTTTCAGTTTCTAAAAATTATTAAAAGTGGAAAATTGTACTAAATATAGGCAAACCATTTGGAAGCTTATTGAGTCTAGTTTTTGGTCATTTTAATAGTTTCAACAATTACATAACAAAATCTTCCAAAATTGTGTTTTAGTACAAACTGCCATTCTAGCATTTTCAGAAATCATGCACAAATTTCAAAAGACTTAACTTTTTCATTTCTTAACCTTTTAACACATTTCTTAAGTCTATTTTGGAGAAAATTTTGTCTAGTTTACAACAAAACAACAAGAACTTAAAAATATTAACCACAGCTCCAGATACAACAAAAACAGTAAGCAGTATTCAGTCAAAAAACAAAAATAGCATTATGAATACTTTGCATACATTCATGAAAATGGTTTCTTTTATCAAGTTTACAACTTTTAAAAATACCAAAAATATTTATAAGGCAATAAACACATCAAAAACAGAACCACCATAACTAAAACAAATAGAAAAAGGTTAGCTTTCCTTACCTCTAAAGATTTCACTAATAGGACCTTTGAGAAGAAAATGGTGAGATGGGTGGTCTTCTTTGGACTTTGGCTTGAACAAGCTTCAACAATGATGACAAATGGACAACCCAAGATACCAAACAACCTTAGGTCAGTTCTTTAACCAAAGGAAGTAAGGAAAATAGTTTGAATCATAAGATCTTTAGAGGGAAATATAAGAGGAAGAAGAAAGAATGAAGCTAGAAGGGAAACTTACCAAGACCAACACTAGAACCCTTCCATTCTCCTAGCACACTTCTAGCACTTAAGAAGAATTTTGAACAAGAGTGGTGAGAGCCCTAGAGTGTCACGGTTTTGAGCTCTTAAAGGAGGAGGAGAGTGTTTTAAAACTTAGACGAGGTTCTAAGTTAAGTAACAAGTGGAGTATAAAATGGTAAATGACAAATGAGGGGACTTTGGGTAAGTAAAAAAAAAAATCACTTAACTTCTCCTAGAAATAAAGGATTGGAGGTCCAAGAGGGAAAATAAGGGGTGGGCTAAATGATTTTTGTACAATAGGGTGCACTTTGTAAAAGTGATTTGATTTAATGTAGGCACTTTGTGACTTAACACTTGGTTAAGGTAGAAGTAGTTAGTTTGCTTAGGAAACACAAATTGATCATCTAGTTTAGTTGGGCTAGGATAAATGGTTATAGATTTAGGCAGTAGAAATTTTAATTTCTCACACTGATAGAGAAAAAGCTGTCAAATACTAAAATTAGCAAATTAGGTTTAGGGTTTTTGACATTCAAACTAATTAAAATAATTTAATTGGAATTACAATATTAATGAGTTTATGACTCACTAATATATCTTAAGGCATATTTGATATGCCTTCGTAGCAGTAAGATAGTTAGTTCTTTTTATCTGACAGGTTTCTCGATAATCAATCCCGATTAGAAATAGAATAAAACCTAGTGTTCTAAATCTTTTAATAAGGAAAGTTTTCAAGTCAAGTAGAGTTTAATCATAATTAATTTTAATTATAATTAAATTCCATGACCCTGTACTGCTCATCAGCTGTGCAGATAAATCCGTACTCATCATAAACTAGATTCTTGCAGAAATCTCTACAGAAATTTAAACAGGAACAATAGGTATTTTAAAATTTCTATTTTTCATTGGAAATTAAATTTAATTCCTCTTTTTAATTATTCAATCGCTTTTATTATGGATCAACATGTTACAAACTTTACATTGTCAGCCTTCATAGTATACCTCTGCATTGCTAAAATCCGAATAGGCTCAATTTTTGTAGAAATCTCTACAAAAATTTACACAACAAGCAACTATTTTTAAATTTTCACTTAAACTGAATTTAAATTTAATTTCTCTTTTTAGATTATCAACCACTTATTCATAGATTATAAAAGACAGGTCTTACATCAATCACCCATAATCTAACAGCCAGGCCAAGGCAGTGAATAAAGCCTTCCTTAATGGCCTTTGAAAGCGACTAACATATGTGAAAGGAAGATAGGTGGACGAATTGTCTATAGTATTGTGGGCTTACCATACAACTATTTAAAGTTCAATAGAGGAGACACCTTTCAAATTATCCTACGGCACAGATGCAATAATATTGATAGAGGTTAGTTGTAATTTCCCTCATGTCATCAAGTATTCCATAGATGGTAACTCGACTGACTTGGTAGTAAACCTAGACCTTTTGCAAGAAGAGCGAGACATAACACATGTTAGGGAAGCTATATTGAAGCAGAGGCTAGTTCATTGGTTTACCTCAAATGTCAAGCCGAACATCTTCCAACTAGGAGATCTCGTCCTGTTGCACGGACATTGCAAGAAAGAACTCAACAAACGGTAAGCTGGAACTGACTTGGGAAGGACCATTTTGCATGAAGAACATGGCTAGTCAAGGAGCATACCAATTAAAAACCCTACATTAGAAGCCCCTCCCACGCACATGGAATGTAACACATTTAAAGATATATTTCAATTAAATTTCTTAGGTTTACAAGGAATAAACTGTGTGACACACTTTTTCCTACCTAACGGTTTTTATCCCTAAGGAGGGTTTTTCCGTCGAAAGGCTTTAATGAGGTGCACCCGCAGTGGAAATGTGTAATAAAATACTGTTTTCAAATATTGACTCTTAGAAATATACTGGCAGAACCACTATATGAGGAGAAAGCAAAAGCCCTCACAAGTAGGCACCTGATTAGTATAACAAGCATAAACAGACTAGTTTTGCTATAACGAAAAAGCAAAAGCCCTCATGAGTAGGCACTTGGTCAGCATAACAACCATAAGTAGACCAGTTTCGCTATATTGAAAAAGCAAAAGCCCTCACAAGTAGGCACCAATCGACATAATGACCACAAGTGGACCAATTTTACTATATCAAAAAAGAAAAGGCCTTCATGAGTAGGTACCCTGTCAGCGTAACGACCATAAGCAGACCAGTTTTGCTATATCAAAATAGCAAAAGCCTTCACGAGTAGGCACTCGGTCAGCATAACAACCATAAGCAGACCAATTTTGCTATATCAAAAAAGCAAAAGCCTTCACGAGTAGGCACCTAGTCGGCATAACAGCCATAAGTAGACCAGTTTTGCTATACCAAAAAGGCAAAAGCCCTCACAACTAGGCGCCCAGTCAGTACAATGACCATAAGCGAACCAATTTCATTGAATTGAAAAAGAAAAAGCCCTTATGAGCAGGCACCTGCTCGGCATAACAACCATAAGCGGACTAATTTCACTATACAAAAAAGTAAAAGCCCTCATAAGTAAGCACTCGGTTGGCATAACAACCATAAGCTGTCTCTGCAAGGCAAAATCAAGATCGGTTTAGACTGCACTAAGGCCTTATTTGGGGTGGTTTTTGGTTGAGTTTTGAAAATTTCAAAAACTACAACTAGTTTTAGTTTTTAAAAATTATTTTTAGTTTTTTTTTCTAATTTTTGGTTTCAAAATAAACTCACTTTGAAATTTTTTATTCTCTTAAAATTAGTTTAAGAATATGTTTGTGTGGTGACGATAGTGGTAGTGGTGACGACAACAATAATGGCGACAACGGTGGTAATGCTGACGGTGACGGTTGTGGCGGTACCGGTGGTGATCGTGGCAGTGCTAGTGGTGGTAGAGTTAGTGGTGGTGGTGACATTGCCTGTGGTGGTGGCAGTAGCGTTGGTGGTCGTGATCGTGGTGGTGGTGGTGGCGGTGACGATGGTAGTGGTGATGAAGCTTATGGTGGTGGAGGCGATGCTAGTCGTGGTAGTTGTGGCAGTAGTGATAGGTGGTAGTTGTGGCAGCGGTGATGGTGTTGGTGATGCCGGTGGTTGTGGTAGTTGTGGCAGCGGTGATGGTGGTGGCGGTGCCAGTGGTGGTGGTGGTGGTAGCGGTAGTGGTGGTGGTGACGGTGGCTATGGAGATGGCGGTAGTAGTAGTGGTGACGGTGGCTATGGAGATGGCGGTAGTAGTAGTGGTGGCGGTGATAGTGGTGGTGATAATGGCGGTGGTTGTGGTGGTGGTGGTGGCAAGAAAGGCTATTATTAAATATAATGATGTGTATTTTTTTTTTAAAAACCAAAAACCAAATTCATAAATCCTTTTTTCGTGGTTTTGAAAATAAATGTAAAAGTGTTTTGAAATTGAGTTAAAAACCATTTCAGCTCCATTTTAGCTAAACGCGTTTTGTTTCGAAAATTGTATTTGAAAACCAAAAATCAAAAACTCACAACCACCCTAAACAGGGCCTAAGTTATCAAAAGATCTCCCTGCAAGCGTAGTCCAAGTTAAAATCGGTCTACATGGCCCTTTCCGCGAACCTAAATAAAACCGATTTATGCGAAGGAAAGCAAACAAGTCTTAAAATACCTCCCCACAAGGAAAACCAAATCGGTTCGCACATCACTCAAAGTTAACAACTTCCTCTCTGTGAAGATAACACATGAAGCGTAGTCAAGAACAAAATATGACTCAATAGAAAAAGTAAAAAATGATTTGTTATTCACAAAAGAGACTTGAACACAACATCTTAGCATATCTACAAAAAGCATTTACAAGAACTCAACTAATCATCTCAGTCGTCAAAAGGCAACTTCGACTAATCATCTCAGTCACCTTTTAATGCACATCAAACATCTTTCCACAACGATCCAAAGTATCCTGGCTTGAGCATACATCCATATGAGATTGAGCCAGAGTGCCACCCATACCAAGGTTGCACAACACCTTTCATTGTTGGATGAAAAGTGGGATTCACCCAACCTCCTAGCGTTGCAAGCCCATAATTCTGTCCGCACATAGCATACCCATTGATGCATGACCAACCTGGATCCTTTGACATCGTTGTCACCTTAACAGCTCAAAGCATGCAAGAACAATGTCAAAAGAACACTATATAACCTTAACTAATCAAACGCCCGAGGTTTAACCCCATTAGAAACTTAAATGATTTAACCGATTAAGCTCATTTGACGCCCTCGATACACCGGCATCAAAGCAACATGTATCAAATCCACACCCACCTAAAAAAATAACCAAGGGAGTATTCCTCAAAGGGAAAACACAAACTCACAAGAAGTACGCTATTTATAGACAAACCCCAAACACACACAATAAACAGCCATTAAGCCAATCTGTCAAAGGGCATTAAACATTCCATTAGAAATAAATGTCATTCAAACTACATGGCCCATTTGAAACGGCCGCATGGAAAGCAAAACACTAGTTATGAAGCAAAATAAATATTGTACCAAGTTAAAAAAAAAAACAATATCAATAGAAAAACGTGCCTAAGCATCGCATTAGTCTCCCCTTCTCTTTTAGAGAATTCTTTCTCTACAAGCCAACCATCCACAATGTCCTTTAGCATACTGCACTCGAAAAGATCTAAGTCCATATAGAACGCCGACCTGACAAAGGGCAAGGTCAAAGCCATTCTCCAACTTTGAGGCAGCCTCTATCTTGAGCTCTCTTTTTTGAATCTCAAAATGATCTTTTTCAAGATTTCGACCTTTAGGCTCACTCCCCAGGTCCTATAGTGTGCCACGTCTCGGTTGGCCTTTACTTTCTTCACAACATCTTCCAGTTGTTGCCTCTCGGCCTCCTAGTAAGACTTCTCCTCCTCTAAGATCACCTTTTCGGCCCTAAGCACCGAGACAAATTTCTCCAACTCATCCACCTTTTTGAGAAGACTAGTATCGCTCACAACCTCGGCCTCCAATTCTGACACAATCCTCACTATGTCAGAAGCTTCTCGACACTTCTTCTCGATGAACTGCTCGAGGAAAGTGGTGCACATGCTCGACGCCTCTAGTCAAATGTTGATCAATCACCTCACCATATGGAAACCGCATGTCCCATAAGGACTTTGGCTCAGGCCCTTTCCCTGTGAACTCCAAAAATATCGCAAACTCCATCTCATCGTCATCCACTAGATCCACCAGCTTGTCAATAGTACCAATCACGTCATCTTTCACAACTCTCGTCCTCTTCGTACCAACAGACGAACCAGTAGGTTCCCTGGCCTTACCTGTTCCCTTGTGCTTAGCCAAAATGGTCTTCTTCAATGACTTGTTGTCCATACCAGTAAGAATAAGATCGCAAAACAAAGCCAAACATATCAATCACACCTATCCTTAGCAAACACTTAAGCAATAAGATTAAAAATCACATACCCATGTACTTAGCCAACTCCATTAGATTATCTGCCAACGATATCAGGGCAGAACTGCTTAATAAGCTCAAGCCTTTTAAGAACTCAATCCTCAATTTCTCATAAGCAAAAAAGGTACTAAATACTGAATGAGTAATACCCACTGAATTCGGTCTCCAATATAGGGGAAATCGCGGCTCACCACTCTCATTAAGTAAAAAGGGCCACTCTCCCTCTCTCAACCTTACCTAGAAGAACTTCCCCTTGAAACTCTTAAACGAGCTAGTATATGACTCCAGGATTCGTCTCTTAAGCTGACCACTAATAAAGATGCATGACAAAGGTCACCTAATACTCAACCAAAAAAAGTAAAAAAACTTATGAGCTGTAGGGATGATACCTCAATACTTGCACAATATCTCAAAAGCCCTTACAAAACCCCAAGAGTTCAAGTGCAGCTGCATAAGTGCCACATTCATTACCCTTAGCACTTCACATTCAAAAATGGCAATCGTACACCTAGGTGATTAAACAAACCCTCATACACACAAGTATATTTGACCAAATCAGTGCCACTTGGCCAATCAAAAATCCTATCATCGAGATCACAAGCAGGCATAATACTTTTTCTTTATCCAACTTGCATAAGTCCTTCCCTTTTCTAACTGACACCAAGCTCTCAAATGAATCATAAACAGACCATGCTTTCCTCACATCATCACCAACCTAAGAATAGTGCATAACTCCATACTCATCCTGTCTTAAGTCCCTTGCTGAATTCTTAAGGATGTATCCTTTCTAGACACCTTTCCCACCGATAAGCATAACCTTTCCCCTCTTCCTCTTCTGCCCACCAACATGCTCCGCGAAAGCACTGCCACTATCCCCTTACTTATGAGAATCATAGGAACTTTGTTAAGTGAACTGCAACTCACCACCATTTCATCCTCACCACACCTTACAACGCTCGCACCCCTCATATTAGAAACCGTACACTGAACCCCCGAAGCAAACCCTTTATCCATCGCAACAAGGAACAAAATCTAAAATGAAAATGGGAAAAACGATGTAATAGGAATGGGAAAGATACTTGGAGCAATCAGGAAGAACTCAAAGGACTTGGTTCTGCTCAGCCACGAAACACGAAGCAAAATGATTCCCTCTTCTTTCTCTCTCAACCTTTATGAGTCATCGAAATGCTTAACGTTACCCCATCTCGAAAAAGAACAAATGCCCCACCAATCATGGATGCTCCACGTAACACCCGTGTCAGCAAAATTTAAAAAACAAAGTCAAACCACTTCCTGCCAAACTAATGACAACCACGGAACACACTTGGCCCACTACTTCAAGCCATTTCCGCACTGTGTTGCTCAAGGCTTCCGGGACTAGTGTTATGCACTAGGGCTCAGTCGGCACAGACCCACTACTTTAAGCCTCTTCACACTCCGTCGCTTGAGGCTTCCAAAACTAGTGTTACGCACCGAGGCTTGGTCGGCCCAGGCCCACTACTTCAAGCCACTCTGCACTCCATCACTCAAGGCTTCCGAGATTAGTGTTATACATTGGGGCTCAATCGGCCCCAGGACACCAGACAACTTGGTCGGCCATGTCACTTACCATCCCAGAAAAAGGAAATAATGAATTAGGCCCCAACCAACAAAGGAAGTTCTAGATTCACCTCCATCAATAATCAAGCCATGTTCCCAAAAGCAAGGCCAAGACGGAGCCATCTACATCACTATATGAAGACTTAGGGCAAGTAGAAATATCATCTTCATATACCACACCACCGCAGAGGCCTTACTAGGGTTAGTGGCTAGGTCAAGGTCCCTCAAAAGGCTTGTAAGAACAACAACAACAACAACAACAATAATAATAAGAGTTCTAAATTTCAATAATAATATAATAATAAAACGTTACTCAAATGAAAAAAAAAAGCTACCCATGAGTTTCAATAATAATAATAATAAAAAAAAAACATTACCCAAAAATTCTAATAATAATAATATAATTCAAACCAGCGGTGGCAGTAAATGATAATAACAAAAGGAGTTTTAATAAAAATGTAATAACAAAACATTAGCCAAGAGTTCTAATAATAATATAACAAAACGTAAGTTGAATCCCACATTCCACCTGTGGTGGGGCACACCACACACGAATTTTTTTAAGAGAAAAAATGAAGAAATAAAGAAATGCAAAAGCAGGGCATGTCCGTAAGAAAAGAACAAAAAACAAAGCAAAGAAAATAACAAACCCCACCGTTGAGATGAAGAACAGGAAGTTTAAGGTCTCCATTTCAGATGAAAAACAAGGGAAGAAGCTTCCGAGCTGGGCGAAAAGCTTGAACGAAGGAAAGTCGTAAACTATTCGCGAACCCACTCTTTGATTTGCAATGTAAGATGATCGAAACTAAGACCCAAATATATAACGATGACAGAAGATGAAGAATGATCACAAAAGATAAACAAAGATAGCAAGAGACGAAGGCTGATCAAAATTCAAAATTGAAACCCAAAAAAATCTTGCGAAAGATGAAGAATGAATATAAAAGATAGGAGTTTTTTTTTTTTCTTTCGCAAACTGGGTTCGGTCATGAAATACGGGTTTCGATTTCGAAACCCAACCTAGAAACTAGCCCACAATCCATGTTTGAAGATCGGCATGGATCGACGCATGTGATTATTCACGCAGAAAATCACGATCTGAAGCGCTTTTGTACGAGTTACGATTTTTGGAACGAGCCAGCACGTGATTCCCATTCCAAATCGTGTAATCGTGCGAGTTTACGGTCTTCCACGCCATCTTCATAACAGCTACGAGTACAACGTCTGTCCTGTTATGACTAATGAACTAGCATGTATAAGAGTTTTTCTTAAAAGGAAGTTGTTTTTAGGAGTTATAATTCTCATTTAGACACATGTCTTATTTTAATCTCGTAATTAAACATTTAATTTTATTTTTTAATTTTTTATTCCTTTCAAATCTATTTTTTAATTTTAATTTCAAATTTAATTTAATTTAATAATTAACTCAATTTTTTTCTTCATTATTTCAAACAAAATTTTCTTATCTTTATTTGTATATTTAATTTTTTAATTGTTTATCTCTTTTAATATATTCTTTTTATCATAAATCTAAAATATAATTTATATATTCAAAAATATTTATTTATTATAAATTTTGGTTATATAATAAATTTTAGCCAAAATACTAATTATAATACTAATATTTACTTATTAGACTTGACCTGTTCAATACACAAGCTAAAGTATTAGTTTATGTGTATATATATAATAAAGTAAAATTCTTTATCTTGACAACAAAAATGCCTCTTGATATATATTTTTATTAATATACGTGATTTTATCATTATTTAATAATTATGATATTTTTCTTTTATCTATCTATCTATCTATCTATCTATATATATTATAATTAAATGTAAAAATATTCACGCAATGTATAATGAAAATGCAAGAAGGAAAGTTATTAGATTGAATTTTTCTCCTCTTTTAAAAATTTTACAAATCTTTTTTACTAAAATGAAAACATTTTATATGATAGCGTTGAAACAGGCATTTGTTCAGACACACAATTAGTTTTTCTTTATAGCAAATTTCTTGAAAAACAATTTTAGAGTTTTCTTTAAAACACAATCCAAATAAAGTCCCCAAAATTTTAGTAAAAATATAGACAAAAGAAGATAAACAAACAAAAATTTATACTGATTCATCGTACAAATTCAGACTTATCCTTAATTGAATTGTCAATACTTTCACAATCTCTCTCTAGACTTTTAGTGTTGTGCTACCCAAATATTCTTTTACCAACTTGTGGGCTTATTCCCAAATATTCTTTCAATGAGTTTCTCGAGGCTACCCTATCCAAAATCTCAAGTAAGGAGAAAATTTTAATATTATCTTAAAGTATACGATGAATGATCAATGATATCTAGAACAAAGCATTGTCCTATGTACAAAAAAATAAGAGTTTGTAATGAATGCTTTAATATGGGATACATATGTAGTTTAACATTCTTAAATTCCTCATTTTTTTGGTATTTATAACATCTACTTTGTAGCTTTTGTAGATAGAATTTTCTAATTTTGACCTATAATTTCTTTTTCTGAGAATCCATCTTGTCAATTACATTTTTGTGATATGAACATATCCTTTGAGAGAATTTGACTTTCCTTAAAACGCTATTCTTCAAGTCCTAAGGTCTTTATAATCTTTTAAGACGCTTTAGCATGTCACACACTTATTTATTTGTAAAACACTTATTTGACACTTGAATACGTTAATTCTTTTGATCTTATTAGACAAATTTTAAAGTCTACACACTTATTACACTTGTCAAATTTTAACAAAAATCCATTTAAATCCTAATATTTTATTATCCCTTAAAACTTTAGGATGTCAACTGTCTTTTTTAGGATGTCAACTATCTTACCACTAACATATGATAAACTTGCTAATTCTTAATAATACAAAGCTTAAAAAAGAAAAACTCAAATACCGACATAATCAAGGTTTATATCGTCTTAAACTAAAAATTATTTATCTACAAATTGGACATATGTTAGTTTATACATAGCTAGTATAGGACTTGTGCCATGCATGAAACTATTTTGCACCCATGTGTTCGTTTTAAAAAATAGCACAATTATTAAATTAAAATTCAACATCAAACATTTTTAATTTCTTTTAAAAAATGACAAATATTAATTGGAAAGAATTTATGTCTCAAAAAGAATTTTTTTGATCGAGACTATTGTTCCTCCTATGATTAAAAGTATCTTTTTAAAATGATCAAATTATCATATAAAATTAACTTAAAATTTAAAGATATTATTTTTATCTTAAACTTTAATTTAACTCAATATAAAAAAAATGAGCACAACCGTTACTTAAACATTAAATATAAATTAAATAAAATATTATATTTAATAAGTATAATAAATATTCATTCACAATTATGTCATGTCCAAAATATTGAGAGTATGTTTAAGAGTAAAATTTTGAAAAGAAAAGAAATAAAACATTTCATTTCAAATACATATTTTCTAATTTAGTAATTTTTTAAGATAAAAATAAAATAAAAAATTAACATAAACTTAATATCTTAATATTTTATTTATTTAGGACAATAATTTAAAACATTGGTCTATTATAAGTTTGAGTAATGTTAATCATACATCTCACTCTTTTATAACTCACTTTCATCACATTTTTCTTTCCATCTCTCTCTAAATCTTTTACCATAACAAATATCACATTTGTTACTTTCTCTCTTTACCTTTTCCTTTTAGGTGGAGGATGATCATTATTCTTTAAGTTTATAACCTCACAAATTTAAGAATCCATCTGTATTCGGTAGTATTACTCTACTCTGACACAACTTCAGTCAATTGAAACGCAGGGACATAATCTCAATCGGAATTCCAGTAAACATGATTTTCAATCATTAAAACAGCAACATAGAAACACCAAAAGCTTTTTCAACCCGAAGTTAACGAGGGTCAATTAAGACTTTGAGCCTCTTGTGTGCAGTGAAGGGGAAGAGAGGAATGAGAAAGAAAAGAGAGGGGCCGAAACTGAAAGGATGAAAATGAATGAAATAATGGGGGATTTTACAGTGATATTATTACAAATATTTAATGGTCTATCGAATAAAACGAATGCTGGAATAGCTCAGTTGGTTATGGTTAGAGCGTGTGGCTGTTAACCACAAGGTCGGAGGTTCAAGCCCTCCTTCTAGCGATGCTTTTGTGTTTATTTTTATTTATATTCTGGTTCTTAAACCTTTTAATTTGATTTAGCGAATTTTCAACCAGCCCTTTTATGAAAATCGAAGAATGTATCCAAGGAGTTTAACTCCAATGATTTAAAATACTTACATATTCTTTTCAGCGAATCTTCAATTTTAGCCCTTTGTGAAAATTAAGAAAAAAATGTATCCAGTCTATTTAACTAAATTGATTGAAATATTTACTAGTAAGTTTAGACATTTCTGTTTCATTCTATTCTCTTATCTCTCGCTAGAGGTTTCTTAAGTCCTATTATAATGCTAAGACATTCCTAAATTCTGAAAGAATCTAACAAAAAAAAAAAAAATCATCAGTGGAGTTTTGGCAAATCACATTCAGCTTGTTTAGAGCCTTTTTTTTTTTTGGTGAAATAGATAATATTATAAAACGAGGATCTAGGAAATGAAATACAAGCATAATCCACCCTTAGAGCGGTGACAATAAAATCAGGCGCTACATCAAAAATCCTATAATGTGATATGAGATCAGGCCCAACTTTAACTAATGCATATGCAACCTGGGTTACCTCACAATACACGAGCCCAAACTACGCAACCCGTATTCCTGTATATACTATGGATGGAAGTCACCAAGTTATAGCAGTACGGATGAAATTCGCTGCACCCTTTGGTCAACAGATCAATAGCATTGGGTCGAAAACCTCTGGACCACGCAATTTTCAAGGCATGGCATATTCCCCACAGCTCCGCACTCAAAATAGAACACGCACCTAGGTTCATTGCATATCCAACCAGGAACACCCCATTACATGGTTCTAAATTGTGGTCCGCAACCGCAATTGCGGCCGCAACGTAAAAGTTTTTGAACTTATCGCAACTGCATCACGACCGTAATTGCGGCTGCATCAATCGCATTTTTCTGTAATTTTCCGCAATATTAAGAATTTCAATGAAACCGCAACAACAACTGCAACCGCAATTTAAAACCATGTCCCATTATCATCTCGGAGAACACCCCCACACGCCGCAACTGCACCCGGTTCCACAACAGACCCGTCACAGTTCAAGGAGACAACACCAACCGGCGGAGGTTTCCAGCGAATATTAATCCTGTCTTCCAAGATGGACGTGGGAACAGAACCAATAATAGCCTCTCCCGCTCCATGGTCAAGCTGTATATATTGCACTGCGTGAAGAACTTTCGCATGAATTGTCACCGCAGTCCACTCTTCCCGATTGAAAATCATGTGATTCCTCCTCCACCAAATTGTATACAACATCACGCCAAATACAGCGGCCCATTGAAAACCATGAACCTCTCGCTGGTCTCGTAAATTCACCAGCAGCCACTCCTCCCAATTACAATCAAGATAAAAGTCATCTTGACTATTGGGTTCTATATAAAACCACGCATCCTTCACCTCTTTGCAGTCTTTAAACACGGGTAAGAGATCCTCCTCCCCCTCTCTACAACAGGTGCAGATTCCTGATCTTGACAAACCCATCCTCACACGCTTCACATTCGTTAGAAAAGACGCGCGGCGCGAGTAGCTTTTCAAAGGAGTAATCGGATACGTTGTGGGCCAGGCCACCTCCAAACCTCCTTAAACACTTCCTCATAAGCTATAGGTTTGTAACTTTGCAATGCAAGGTAACCAGAACCATGGTACTAAATTGTGATTGCGGTTGTGGGCATTATAATTGTGGCTACTGCAAAGCAGATTATGGTCATTGTAGCATAAAATTATTATATGTTTACACCTCACCTTTTTTCTTTACCCCCACCCACCGTACCTTTCTCTTTACTGACCTACCTCTACCACCTCACTCTTTTTTCTTGTCTTGAATACATCACGCAGCCTACTAGCACCTAACCCAACCACCATCAAATATCTCCTTTTATTTTCTAACATTTCACATGACCACACCTGGTAGAATAGAAGATTTAAGTCTGAATTTTTGTTTATTTTTTACAAAAAAATAAAACAGGATGGTGTTGCAGTTTCGTTGTAGATGCGTTGTGTCAATTCCTATGATTTTAGTTCACATCGCAATTGCGAGCTGTTGTCATTGCGGATAGCTCCGCAACCGCAATATTGCAGCCGCAACACTTGTTACAGTCTGCAATTTAGAACTGTGAGCAGAACCTACCAAAAAAACTCCATCTTGCGTCTGACCCCAAGCCAATCTATCCTGGTTATTAGAATGACCAGGCATGAGAGCAGCTATAGAATCAAGCACCGAGCTAGACATAGGGGATCTCACAGAATCTAAAGACCATTCTCCATTGTGGCCAATAAGCTCCACCACCATTTTATTCAACTCAATATCAGAATGTTCCTCAGGCAGACTGACTATCCATGAGTGCACCACAATTCGGCACCCACTTATCCCTCTAAACATTAATCAACCTCCCATTACCCACTCTCCAAATGCAATTATTATAAAAAGCTCCCCAAGACTCGCACTACTAGTGTGTTTGGTTTTGCGTTAGCTGCCACTATTTGGAAGCAATAATGAGTTACTTCTGTGTGGGAGAGGTGAATTTTAAGATCAACATACGTAAGAGATACTCATCTAAACACGCGCTACATCTACTTCAGAAATCACGTTAACAGGCTCAAATGACGCAAAAGGTACTTTTGTTGCTTGACTTGCTTCTAATAGAAGTGGAGAGAAAGTGACGATCTGCATTACAAAGTTGATTATAAACACGCACTTAGTGTTTGATGAGAGATGATCCACGTTAATTCAGAAACAAAATGCTTTAGCTTCTATGTTTTTAAATTTTTTATGTAAAAATTATTTTGATATGCGCACGTCCAAACCAGTAAACAAACACGCAAACTATCTATCATCCCACAAGTTTTTAAACATATTTGAATCAAATTACTAGATTAGTTTAATTTACATATAAATCATTTTATATTTTTGTAAGGTATACGAACTACAAGCAAAAGTTATATATTTATAAAATTCGTTTGATGAACATTTAAAAATGTAACCGATCCTCGTAAATATGAATCCTAAATAAACATTTCTGTCATTTTTTAGCTTAAATATTTTTTTAGTCCTCAAATTTAGGGTATGTTTATTTTTTATCCTTAAATAAAAAGTGATTTGTTTAGTCCTCAAAGTTTGAAAATAATCACTTTTAATCCCTCATCATTAAGGATGTTACAAACCTTGCTGATGTGACTAACAATGTACAACTCAACATATCACACATGAAAATACTTAATTAAGTGGATTTTTTTTTATAAATTTTTGGTTTAAATATCTTTTTGATCTCTAAAATATGGGTCAAATTTCTTTTTGGTTTCCAAATTTAAAAGTAATTTTTTAGTTTCCTAATTTAAAAGTTATTTTTTTATTCCCCTAACTAGTAAGTTGACCCGTGCACTGTCTTTATCTTTATACATATATTAAAATAATATATAAATATTATAATAAGTTAACAAATTTATCTATATAATTTATGACTAGTTATTTATCTATATATTAAAACAATATCTTCATGAAAATAATTTGCATTATTGTACTTTTCATTAATATTTTGTAGTAAAAAGATGGAAAACCTTAAAAAAATTCTAAAACACTTGTCCTCCACGCAAAAACTACAAAATAAAAAAACATAAAACAAATGCAAATTGAAAAAATGAATCAAATATAATAATGTGTGCGGTAGAAAAATGAAGGTTGCAGAATGTTGTAAAGTGTGTATATAAGAAAAGTAATGGTAATTATGTAGCAAATTATTTAATTATAATTTATTTTGATTTGATTTGATTTTGAATTTAATTTTGATATGTTATTAGTGTAAAGTACTGTTAATTAATTAAAAACCACCTAAGATATAATTTTTAAAGTAATTACTACAAAAATCAATAATTTTTAATTATATGACAATTTATAATTAAATGACAATATAAAAAATTTTCACATTGTTAATATATTATAATTGAATCCTTAATTTTTATGTTATAAAATTTTAATTTTAATCTTTATATTTTCTTTTGTTTAAGTTTAGTCTCTATAATTTTATTTTATTTTATTGTAATTTCATTTAGTTTAAGTTTTACTTAACAACAACAACAACAATAATAATAATTTGGTGCTTTGAGATATAAAATTAAAGGTGCGAAGAGTGTGAGATAAGGATGAGGAAAATATGGCAAGAGAAGGAAGTTACATTGAGCATAGGAATATTGCAGTGCAATAACATGAATTTGAAAAAGAGAGATCTAAAGCAATTTTGTTAGAATCAAATCGGTTATTGACTCAATGAAAGTATTGAGTTAATGATCATTGGTTGAATTAGTGAGTTATTGGTTAAAATGATGAGGTCATATCATGAATTGTATGAAGTAGTATAAGTCATAGGAACATAAATAAATGTTTATAATATATATTATATTTTTTATGTATAACAAAAGACGGTGGCTAAGGTGGACAACTACCTCATATGGTTGGACAAGTATATTATAACCGTTAGATTTATTGATTAAATATTAAATAGTTAAGATTAATCACCTGTAACCATAATTGGAACTTTGATTTGGTTTCTTGTTTTGTGGTGTGCTTTGTTTATTTACACTTCTAATGTTGTGGTCTTAGTAAAATTAATGTTTGTCTTTTTGGGTGTTGGGGAAGATTGATTGATTGCCATGGTTTCTTTGGCAGATTATGTTTTGGGATTTCTCACATTACACAATTCAGTTGATCAAAAGGGGTGAAGTTGGTAGTGCTTATGGTTTGTTTTTGTTGATGCCACATAGGAATGTGAAGTCTTGGATGTTTGCTGGGTTTGGTCAATGTGTCAAGGCTAAGAAGGTTGCTGATTTGTTCTTGGAGATGGAGAGGGGGTGTTTGAGGTTTGCAAATGGCGATTTGGATGAGCACGCAGCACTCGCCACCAAAACTGAAGCGGAGCAAACTGAGGAACGTCGTCGCCAACAATTGCTGCTGGAGCTCATGGCCCTGGCTTCTAAGAAGCGGATGATGTTAGCATTTAAGGGCCTAAATGTAGTTAAATTTAAGGTGCATTGCGCAATTTTCAAAAAGTTGAGGATGACTTATCCAAAATTAAAAAATTGTTATAACTAGTTAAAGTTATTGATGTACCATGGACCACTTGACTGGCTAGTCCACATGAGAATTCGTCATAACAAAATGCAAATACGAAATAGTAATAGTTATGTTGCTGTAGGAGAAAAGGTTGAAGGTTTGAGTCGCGTTCTCCAGCAGGACATTGTTTCAATAGATTGATAAAGTACGATGATTTTTTTAGCATTAAATAACTTGAATAAGGGAATACTTAATGTTGTGTATGGATGAAGTATCTCAGAGTTTTGAAAATTTAAAATATATTAAAAATTTAATTGTAAAGATTTTGTTGTTCAATAATGTTCTTTTATACCAAAAATTAGACAACAAATATTATTCCTTAAAAGTTTTAATTTTGAGCAGTGTTTTTGTTATGTGTATATAAAAATAAAAAGTAAAGAAATAATAAAAAATAATCATATTTGATGTCACATATAATATTAATTATTTGATTTAAATAGTGAAAGTGTTATTCAAATGCATGTGAAATTGACGTTGCGGTAAAAAGACAACAGATGTTGGGGGTGCGTAGGAAAAATTTGGGCATGAGACGTGAGAATCAACGAACCAGAGTTGAACGCGGTTGAGAAAACATGTTTAGGAAATTTGAGCGGAAAATGAAGTTATAATAGATTGACACGATATTGTTTTAATATATAGATAATAGATTTAGAAATAAATTATTTTGGTCCTCAAAATTGACTTTGTTAACAAATCTGCAGACATGATTAACAATATTTTTTTTTTGGCAGTTTAGGTTGTGTTTTTCCACTTTCCAATGTAAAAAAATAGAAGGAAGTGTTGTGTTGGATTGCAGTTATGTTGAACGTAATCACAATATAAACACATAAAAATATGATTTATGCGATTTTAAACTCTTAATATTTAAATTTATGATTAATGTTTTAAAATACATTTTGTGGCAATATTAAACCCCAAAATCTAGCAAAGCAAAATAAAAAAAATTAAAATAAAAGAAACAATTGTGATCTCCCATGCAAACATCGTGTTTGCACATTCTAGCCTCAAATTACCATACCTTAGTCCCAAAATAAAATGCAAGCCAAAACTCCATCCATGACGGTGTGACAAAGAGTAAGGGAGGGAGAGAAAGAAAGGATGAGTGGGAGAGATGGAGAGTGAGCGAGAGAGAAAGAGAGATGACTAGGGAGAAGACGAAATGGGATCACGTCATCGTGGCAATGTCAGCGACCACTCGATCACATAGGGAGAGGGGAAGAGTGAGAAGGAGAAGGAGAGAAAGAGAGCGCAAGAAAAAGAGGAGAAGAAAAGGGGAAGAGAATAGGAGAAGAGAAGAATAAGAGAGGGGGAGAAGGAGAGGCGATGTGTGTCAGAAATGTTCTTCCCAACTGTGCCACTGTTGTTGTACAACTACCTCCCTCATAAAACTGTCGCCTTGAATTTGACAACACCACCCTCACCCATAATGATGTTGTTCCCATTCCCAGAGAACGCTCTAGAGACTCAATGCACGACAACAACTACCTTTTCCCTTCTTTCCTTCACAAAATCATCAACACTTTCTCCTTCCTTAGTGAATACATTGCCCTCCACATCCACACCAACAACTCGATATTTTGAAGAACTAGAGAAGAGATTGATGGAGGCTATTGAGGTAGGAATGATGAAGGGACTAAAAGCAAAGGAGGAAGATATTTTAAAGATTGAGAAATTGTATTGGGCGTTGGAAGAGAGTGAGGTCGCTAGTGATTTTTAATTTTGCTTTACTTAATTTTGGGGGATTTAAAACTATCACAACATATTTTAAAGACATTACTTGTTAATTTGAATTTTAAGGGTTTAAATCTGCCAGAAAACACACCATTAACTACTTCACCAAATTTTTTAGCAACGTTAACTTTAAAGACCAAAATGAGCTATTTCTAAATTAAGGAGACTGAAAAAATCACTTTTAAATTAGGTTCTTATAAATTAAAATATACAATATGGAGAGTAAGATATTCTCAATATTTTTTTTTTCCTTTGGACAAATATTTCACATACTATTCCCATAACTAGTCAAAAAAATCTCTCAACTATATCAAATTACTCTCCTTTTACCTTTATATGTATATTTAATCTTCTTAATCACATTCATTTTAATTTATTGTGTTTTATCTTTATCTTTAAATTGAATTTGAATATTTTTTTTTTAAGAAATTGTTAATACTTAAAAATAACTTTATATCACAATTTAAATTGTTTATTATAAATGAAAAATACAATTTATATATCCAAAGATATTTGTTTATTATGAATTTAATTATAATTAATTTATATATTCAAAATATTTTTATTATAAATTTTAATTATATAAAAATAAATACTCATCCTGTATAACACAAACTAAAATACTAATTATAAATATTTTGATCGAAATAAATATTAAAATCTAATTTCATCATTACTTGCTGGCTTGTGTTCTGTTAATTTCGTCGTTTTCCTGAAAACACTAGAAAAATCAAGGTTTCCTTTTTTACTCTGTATCCCGAGTCTGCCTAAGTACGCACGTGATTTACCAATTCTGCCTTTTCTTTTCCCCGCGTTTTTCAGCATTTAGGAGATGGTGTGAAATGTAGTAAGCGCATATAATTGCTCGTCTTTGAAAAGAAAGTACTATTTTCATACCATTGAGCAATCACATGAGCTCAGTATCTGATTAAATTATTGAGAGAATAACAATTTTTTGGTGCAATAAAAGTTTCCAAAGCCAAGGCAGGCACTTCTATTCTTCAATTTAAATCATCTTTTTAACAGCTTTAGTACATCTCCAACAAGATGCAGTGATCCAGTGACAAGAACCTGCAACCATTGGTAAGAATTGGCTCTCAGTATACACGTAGTATAGGTAGGTGGGTGGAAAGATTATAAAAAAAATAATAATTACCCTTCTCTGTCCCATTACTAAGGAGAAGGAAAGCAAGCGGAAGGTAAAAGGAAAAACACCATTCTCCATCTTAAGTAGGCACCAGTGGTTAACCAAAATAAGACATCACTGGGGTTTCAAGTTTCAACACCATTAAAAGTGAAATGGATATAGGAAGGAAAAGTGAATAACAAACAAATCCAACCCCACAGAATTAAGTTGACTTTCAGGAACGTGATGATAGAACAAGGCGAGGTGTCGCAGAACAAGGAGACACCTCTGCAAACGGGAAGAGAAAAAAGGGGAAGTAAAATTTGATTGTTACTTGCTTAATGCGATTAACTAGGATGTTCTTCCCGGTTAAAGAGAAAATTTGAGATTTAGCACTAAGTAAGAAGGATCCACCCATCAACCAAGTCAAATATAACTATATAAGAATAAAGTACCATCCACATTATTGTTACCCGAAGTCTTGTGGATGGGTGTTCTTTGACACAGTCCCGCAGCCATTTTATTGTCAATGGCAATGAAGGTATTACTGCACTGCGTGCAAGATAGTTATAAGAATGGCCACCACTTGAAGCATCATCATAAAGAAACTCATGTGGTGGTAATATCTCCTCGCTATTTATCCTGAAATCCTTTTCAACCGACATGGCCGTTTCTGCAGCTTAAAAAATAATGCACAGGTCAGAAAAAGTCAAGCTTTGTTAAGAATGCTTGGTCCTCTAAGGCAGCATCTTGGCATGATATTAAGGAATTCTGCTATGGGCTGTCTAAATAATTTCATCAGGCAATTTCTGTCATTACATTTATCTTTCTCAAGGCATAATCCATAGTGTAATAATTTTGAAGAACTAGATGATAGCAGTTGATGTTGAATTTTAAAACTTACATCGAGTTCCAAAAACATCTAAAACAATATCTTTTATCTCATCTTTTGGTTGAATTTCCATAGGAAATTGTTAGAGCTCAGGTTGTAGTTGACCTAGTCCAACTTAGTCATGGGCCTTGGGTCTGGACGACTTATAGTAGGAGAAATAAAAAAGGAAAAAAGATTGAGATGGGGATAAAAATGGAAATTAGTGGAGGGAATTAGTTATCACGTGTCATGTCCATTATAGGGGAAATGAGTAGCGGGAGTAGAGGCAGTTTTACAGTTCTTACTTTTCATTAGTGGTGGAAAGGAGCGTTGCTCTAGGGTATTGCAGTTTCTTCTGGCTGTAATACATCTTTGTCTTCAATTTTATGCAATTTCTGTTGTGTTTCATTTCTAGTTTCTGACAAATTAGTCTGACCTATCGGATCATAATGACGAAGAGTACATACCCAACTGTCAAACCGTTAATAACACTGCCATGGACGCTCGCGTGTCTTCTCTAGAAGCTGTAGTGAAGGAATTAGCGGAAGGACAGGCTAAAGCACAGGTTGAGACGCAGTCCTCTTTTCAACGAATGTTGGAGGAAATGCAACGGATGGAGTCGCGTTTGTCACAAGGAACACCTTGCACTCCAGTTCATTTGAGTGGGTCATCTGGGGGAAAAGAAGAGTCAGAGAATGAACAACAAAGTTTGAAGGGACAGGCGGGAACTTTGGATGATGGGTCTTTATATGAACTTTTTTCGGCTGCTCGACACATTGAATTACCAAGTTTTATTGGAAATGATCCCGGGGGACGGATATCACGGCCAAAGACTTACTTCGAAATACAAGAGACACAGCCGGAATTGAAGGTGCATTTGGCAAAAATTTGTATGGAGGGGCCAACTGTTCATTAGTTCAATCTCTGGTTGGAGAATGAATCAGAACTCTCATGGGAAAATTTGAAGACTGTGTTGTTAATTCAAAGATACGGAGGATCGTTAATTGACAACCCATTTGAGAGTTTGGCGGAGATTCAACAAGAAGGAACAGTTGTTGCTTATATTGAGGAGTTTAAGTATTTGTCTTCTCAAGTTCCTCAAAAGCCAGAGTAGCAATCCATGGCTTATTTTATGCATGGTCTACGTGCTGATATACGAAGAAAAGTAAGGATACACAAGCTTGACAATAAGGTAAGAATGATGGAGTTGGCAAGGGTGATTGAAGCTGACTTGCTTGGGGAGACATATGTAAAACCTGTCCACAAAAGGAATTTTGTTGGAATAGAGAGCAACCAAGGTCATGCTTTGTTTTTGGGTTCTAGAACAGGGCAATCTACAACGTCAAATAATGGGGGAGTTTTGGGTGGAGTGTAGAGAAAGGAATTTCGAAAAGAGGAAGTGAAGGTTGTAGGTTTTGGTTTGGGCAACACCAACTCTGGAGAGAGGAGATTCAGGGGAGGAAGAGATCGTGGAGTGCGTCATTTGTCTTATGGGGAGTTAATGGAGAGGAAACAAAAGGGTTTGTGCTTCAAGTGTGGTCAAACCTGTCACCCAATGCATCAATGTCCTAAGTGTCAATTGAAATTAATTATTGTAGATGAGGAGCAATTGGAAGGAGGAGAAAATGAAGTGTTGGCTCTTGAAATGGAGGAACAACAATCAAGTGAACTTGAATATTCACTGCTAGTAGTTGTAATGTGGAGAAAGCAGCTAATTTCCAACCAAGAACCATGAAGATAAGAGGAAGCATCAAGGGTATTCCCGTGGTGGTGATTTTGATTGATAGTGGAGCCTCCCATAATTTTATTTCAATGAGGGTGGTGGAGTCTTTGGGGCTGAATTATTAACAAGCTGTCACTACAACAGTTAAGTTGGGAGATAGCAAGCAAAAATTTGTACTAGGGTGTTGTAAAGAGGTAATGGTACAGTTGGAAGAGTTACAAATAATTATTGACTCTTACGTTTTTGATATGGGAGAAGTAGACTTGATTTTGGGGATTGATTGGCTGGCTACTCTTGGAGAGGTTACCACTAATTGGAGGAGACAGATTATGAAATTTAATTATAAAGGGAAAAAAGTTGAGTTGAAAGGTGAGGCCAATTATGGAGGGAAACAAGACTCCCTGTTCTGTTTCCTGAACTAGGAGATACAAGAAGTAAATGGATTGATGTGGCCTAGCAGTATTCAAAAGGTTGAAGGGTGTGAACATGAAAAATTAACAAGAGAACAAGAGACAAGTTTGCAGCTTCTCTTGCAAAACTTCTCATAAGTGTTCTTGGAGCTCAAAGGCTTACCTCCTAAGAGATCAAAGGAGCATGTTATTAATTTGAAACAAGATGCTGGTCCAGTAAATGTAAGGCCTTATTGGTACCCCCATTGTCAAAAAGAAGAAATTGAGAAACATGTGGAGGAGCTATTGAAATTGCGTGCAATTAGGCCAAGCACTAGTGCCTATTCTAGTCCAGTAATATGGGTGAGAAAAAAAGATCATATTTGGAGGATGTGTGGATTATAGGGTTTTCAACAAGGTGACAGTGCCAGACAAGTACCCCACATTGGTGATAGAGGAGTTTCTTGATGAATTGAATGGAGCTTATTATTTTTCAAAGCTAGATTTGAAGTATGGGTACCATCAAATTCGGTAAGAGAAGAAGATATTTCTACAACAGCTTTTAGAACACATAATGGCCATTTTGAATACCTTGTCATGCCTTTCAGATTGATGAATGCACCAGCACCAGCAACTTTTCAATCTCTAATGAATGATGTGTTTAGGCATTGTTTGAGGAAGTATGTATTAGTGTTCTTTGATGATATCTTCGTCAACAGTAGTAATTGGGAGTCACATATTCAGCATTTGGAGCATGTGCTGAATTGTTTGAGGAGACATGGGCTGGTTGCTAATAGAAAGAAATTCCATTTTGGCAGGAGAGAAGTTGAATATTTAGGCCATGTAATTTCTAATAAGGCGGTGGCTATGGACCCTGAGAAGGTGAGAGGAGTTTTGGATTGGCCAATTCCAAAAACAATTAAAGGAGTTAGAGGTTTTCTTGGATTGACTGGGTATTATAGGAGGATTAACAAAGAAGGGAGGATTTTGATGAGGGAAAGAAGCTCAAGAAGCCGTTGATATGTTGAAGAAAAAAATAACAGAAGCTTCAGTCCTAAAGTTACCAGATTTTATAAAAGAATTTGTAATCGAATGTGATGCAGCTAGTAGAGGATTGGGGGCAGTGTTGATGCAAGAAGGTCGACCTTTAGCTTATTTTAGTAAAGCTGTTTCTAAAAGTAATTTGGCAAAGTCAGCTTATCACAAGGAACTAATGGCATTGGGGTTATCAATTCAAAATTGGAGACCTTATCTTTTAGGGAGGCATTTTAAAGTGTTTTTAGACCAAAGGAGCTTAAAACAATTGTTGGAGCAGTGAATATCAACCCCAGACCAGCAGTGTTGGCTTACTAAGTTGTTAGGGTATGATTTTGAAGTGATTTACAAACCTAGACCCCAAAATAAAGCTGCTGATGCCTTATCTAGGTGCAATGAAGAAGCGGAGCTGCAGGTTCTGATCTCTAAACCAGAATGGTTAGACTTAAATCAAGTACAACAGGAAATTCAACATGACTCTTGTAAGAAATTATCTCAGATTTGCAGCAGAATCCTGTATCTAGACCAGGATTTTCTCTACAATATGGTGTTTTATTTTATTATGACAGGCTGGTCATTTCTGCTAGATCTAAGTGGATTCCAATTCTCCTCCAAGAGTTTCGTAGTACTCCTATAGTGGGTCATTTGGGCTATTACAGAACTTATAGGAGGTTGGCTGAAAATCTTTATTGGTGTGGTATGAAGAGAAGCATTCAAGAATTTGTAAGAGAATGTGATGTTTGCCAAAGGCAAAAATACCAGGCTAAATCTCCAGCTGGGCTATTGCACCTTTAGATGTTCCTGAGCAGATTTGGGAGGATTTAAGCACTGATTTTGTTACTGCACTTCCAAAATCAAAAGGGTTGATACTGTTTTGGTGGTAGTGGATCGATTGTCTAAATATGCTCATTTTCTCCCACTTAAGCATCCATTCACAGCTAAAACAGTTGCAGAATTGTTCACAAGAGAAATAATAAGTTGCATGGTATTCCCAAGTCGATTATTAGTAACAGAGATTCTCTCTTCATCAGGCACTTTTGGACTCAAATTTTCAAATTACAAGGTACAAAGTCAGAATGAGTTCTTCCTATCATCCGGAAACAGATGGGCAAACTGAAATTATTAACAAGTGTTTGGAGACTTATCTTCCGTGCCTTTGTTCAGAACAACCTAAAACTTGGTGTAATTGGTTGCTTTGGGCAAAATGGTGGTATAATACCACTTTTCATGTTACCACAGGGGTCAGTCCTTTTCAAGCTGTATAAGGCCGCAAACCTCCTACACTTGTGCAGCAAGCCTGGGGAGATGCGAAGGTAGAATCAGTGGAACAAGAGCTTTGTGAGAGATGAAGCAATCAGGCAACTAAAATACCACTTACTAAGGGCCCAAGGACATATTAAAAAATATGCAGATTGGAAAAGGAGTTTTCAATCTTATGAGGTGAGAGATTGGGTCTTTCTCAAACTAAGGCCCCATAGACAACATAGTGTGGCCCAAAGAATAAATCCCAAGTTGGCAGCTCGGTTTTATGAACCCTACCAAATTGAGAAGAAGCTAGGTGCAGTAGCTTATCAATTGAAGCTCCCTGCACATTCTAAAATTCATCCTGTTTTCCATATTTCTCAAATTAAAGAGGCTATTGGGAATTATCAAACAGCTATTGACTTGCCTGCTGGTTTTGAAGTGGATGAGGCTGACAATGTCATTCCTGAAGAGATATTAGCAGTTAAACAGACACACAAAAACGGAGCTGTAGTTCCTTACTAGTTGATCAAATGGCAAGGGAAGTCTATTGCTGAAGCTACTTGGGAGGAAGCGTTCATGATTACTATCATTAATCTAGCTTGAGGACAAGGCTCTTGTTGAAGCGGGAGGCAATGTTAGGGCTTAGGTTGTAGTTGACCCGGTCCAACTTAGTCATGGGCCTTGGGTCTGGAAGACTTATAGTTGAAGAAATAAAAAAGGAAAAAAGACTGAGACAGAGGGGGATAAAAATGGAAATTAGTGGAAGGAATTAGTTATTCACATGTCATGTCCATTATAGGGGAACTGGGTAGTGGGAGTAGAGGCAGTTTTACAGTTCTTTTTCGTTAGTGGTGGAAAGGAGTGTTGCTCTGGGGTATTGCAGTTTCTTCTGCTGTAATACATCTTTGTCTTCAATTTTATGCAATTTCTGTTGTGTTTCATTTCTGGTTTCTGACAGAAATATTTTCCACTTTGTTTACAAGATAATAAGGCTGTTGAAGAAAGACCAACATTATAACTAGATGGCTTTACTCATCAAATTCTAAGAATAAATATTTCAACTGATTATAGAGGCACAAGTATATATGTCATTGTCAAGACCACTCTACTGGATGCCTGCCAGCATGATGAGATGAAGCACCTAAACGTTACAGCTCTACTTATATGTGAAATAAACCTTTAGTTCACACAGGTGAACCCATTCCCCAGCATGCTTAAACAAAAGAAAAAGAAGACTAGGAAGAAGTTGATGTTTGGATGGGCCTGTTAGTTAGGCCTTGACAGTTGAGAGTAGGCCTTATAACCTGTTAGAATGGTCAATTAGTTAGGCTGTTATAAATGGAAGCAGAAGATGATTGGTGAGAATTAGTTTTGGGTGGGAGACCAGGCTTTTGAATTCCTGGGAGTTCATCCAGTCATTCTTGTAAATTTTGCCATTGCCCATTCTACTATTACACTGATACAGATTGGCAAGAAATTTCATTTCATTCTAGTTTTTGATCCAGTTTCTATCAGTTGAGCCTCTGGAAATCTTCCAATATGGTGACAACAGACAATCAAAATTCAAGACATTGATATCTGACTATGTTATTGCCCCTTGACGCTGAAAGATCCATTTGCTATGTGAAAGAGACAATATGACCGAGACAAGCATAATGACATCACTGTGAGGTCCCTAGAGTGACAAAGAACATGTTACAAGCTGAAAAGATGGGGCATACCTTTCCCGAGCATAATCTTCTCCCAGATTCTTTGGAGGTTAAATTGCCATGATAGGTCTATGCCATGGAGATCCGAAGAAATAACTGATGCACCGGAAGTAACCTTACTATACTTTGACATATTTGGGACAAAAAGTGCTCTTGAGAAATGAATACCTACGAAAGGTTTCAACAAATTTTGACTGCATTAGTGCAATGCACTCATAGGCATGCGCACATAGTGAAGGAAGAAAATATGTAGAATGGATTGGACATCATTCTTTTTTTTATCAGCTTTTTTTCTTCCAGCAAATTATCTAAACGTAATGTAGCATTTCATACAGAATATATTGGAAACACATTTCTCCACCATATGTCAAGAGTCAACTCACTTAACTGATATGCTAGAAGGTTCAATGTAATATCTAATTTATTCTTAAATCCAGTCACAGAAATTTTCTATGTAAGCAAAACAAGGCACAGTCACAACTCACACATGACGAAGATAGTCTTTTTTAGCAGAAAGTGAAAATAGCAAAATATGAGGTGCTTTGAAGCAGGAATACCTGAAGAAGCACATGTATTCACCAGCCTTGGAAGCAAAATTTGGGGATTTCTCACATCTAAGCAATTGAATAGAAGAATCTACAATTAATCAATGCTGGATATCAGGAGAGAATTAATAATGAAATAGATGATCAAAAGAATTTCTTGTGATACTTAGTCAGATTCAAGAAATCTCAATAACAATGAATAATATAATACAAAAAATAAAACAGGTAGCATTGAGGATTGCATAAATAAAACTTTAAAATAAGGAAAGAAGCATCCAAGAAAGGATATACTATGTTATCACAACAATGGTTAAGATCCGGGAACAGCTGGAACAATCAATGATTTAAGAATACCTACCTGCCTAAAAGATTTTTCAAACTGCCCCAAGGTCTTGCTTTCATGTAGGATGTGAACATTTTCTGAAGACTCCTCTGCATTTTCTACTTCAAAAGATGAATGTGATGGAACTTCGTATCTTCTTACGGCATTAGAAAACCACTTTGCGCAAGCCTCCATGCTCTCTGGACTATGAGCTCCATCCAAATAAAATATCAACTCACCACCACAATTTTTGGACATGATTTCTGAGCATTCAGAATTTGGATAAGACTCATAAACAATCTGAGCCCTTCCAGAAAAATGCTGCAGTTGAAAGGCCTCTAATAAATTCATCTGGCAAATTTGAATACTGAAAATCCTATTATACAGTGAAAAAAGTTTGGTGAAAATGGTGTATAATGAAGACAGAGGAATATAAGCATATCCTTGATACACTAGACCATCAAACAATGAAAGAAAAGCAGGCAGAATAATCTTAAAGTGAAAAAAAGCAATTATTACATACACATGAAGTGAAAAAAATAAAAATAAAATTTACTGGCTAAGCCACCCTAAAGTACTAAAATCTGACTCTGACAAGGGACTCATTCTGAAAATTCTTATACATGACATTTAATTGCTGATGGCATAACTATTGCCAATGTATTTTAGATTCTAATGCATTATGATTTACAAGACTTTGCATAACCATTTACTTAGATACATGCATGAACCAAAAGTAGAATTTTAACTAACGTTTTGATATTTTTTTTCCCAGTTCCCTGTTCTCTGAAGCCAGCATCTAGAAAGTGAGACTGCAAGAGCAGCATTATAGAATTGGTGATCACCAGATAAACCAAGCTTTAATCCCTTCATTTGTTTACAATCAAAAGGTTCAGTCACTTCCAGTGGAACCTGCAGCCATTGAAAATAGGCAAACAATTAATAGCATTAACAGTAAAGAGGCTAATATACTCATGAGGTTGCGCATGCTCTGGTATGCTTGCATGATTGCTGGCCTATAAATCAGTGCTCTAAAATACAGGAAGTACTCAATTTCATATAATGGAAAGGATGAGAAAGATAACCTTTCGGACAGTTAGACCAAGCCTAATTATGAGTTTCATTAAAAGTTTCAGTTTTTTATTTCAATATTAATTTATTTTTTAATTACAGACTCAATTTGAAAATTGATTAAATTACTAAAAGCTTGTCCTTCTAAACAACTACAAATTAGACATGACAATTATATCCAAACCATGGATACTTGTCTAACCCCGATCCGACTTTATCGAGAAAAAGCTGTTTTAATTGGGTTTGGGATTTTCCCAATTTGCAAAAGCGGGGACGAGGATAGGTTTGGGGATGTAATTGCTTGCCTTGCTTCCAAATCCGAATCTGTCCCGTAATCAAAATTTTACACACACACATTTATAATTGAATTGGGATTTTAATCCCGCAATCATTTCTTATAATTATTGAAAATATAAATTAATTAGTATAATAATTAATAATTTAAATAATAATAGTAATTGTTGAAAATCATAACAGAATATTCTACATTTATTGTTTATAGGCAAGAAATCTTTGATTTAGAGGAAACAATATATCCTCTAATTATTTGTACTTAATGTAATAAGCCTATATAAACTAATCACCCACACGGTATTCAACTAATTATGTCTCTGTTTTTCTCTCTCTTTTAACATGGTATCAAGAGCTTGGTAGAGGCAACCTCCTACCCGGTCGACCTATTGTCCCTGATGACAAATTTTTTTATTTTTTTTTGGTGACCATGTCTCATTCTGATTTGCCCTTCTAACTCGACTACTTGCCACCCTTTCATTTTTTGACGAGTTTCTATGGTCACCACCCGCTACCGCCAACCGCCATTTTTTTCCGGTGATCTTTCCGACTAGTGAGACCACCATTGGGTGTGTCGTCAACCTGATCTACACAACCCAAGAAGCTGCGCACTTCCGATAGATCCGCAAGTGCATCTTCGCTTTGGCACTTGTTTTTTTTAACTATGACTACTACTTCAGTTGCACACACTGGTAACTCATTTGCTTGCCTCTCTTAGTCTCCTTCCCTTGGTCCCTGTGTTTTTGCCTTTGGTGCTTTGGACCACATTTTTGGTAATCGTTCTCTTTTCTCTTCTCTTTCTACATTTGGCTATCTACCTAGTATTACATCTGCTAATGGCTCCCAAACATAGTCCCAGGGGATCGGCACTGCCCACCCCTTCCTTCCCTGACTGTAGAGTCTGTTCTTTATGTACCTAGGCTGTCCCTTTAATCTTCTTTCTGTGCATCATCCTACCCACTCTCATGATTGTTTAATTACCTTTACTAAAGATACTATTACCTAGCAGGACCGGAGTTCGGGACGAACGCTTGGCGTCGACTGTGAGTCTAATGGTCTCTACTATCTCTCTGCTCCACCACAAGCATTCCCTGTCACAGCCTCTCCGCTCACCATTCATGCTCAGTTGGGACATCATGGTCTTCCTTACCTTCAAAAGTTGGTGCCTAGCCTCTCAAAGTTGTCTAGCTTACCTTGTGAGTCATGTCAGCTTGGGAAATACATTTGTACCACATTTCCTGATTGTGTCACTAAACGGGCTAAGTCCCCATTTGCTTTAGTCCATTCAGATGTTTGGGGTCCTTCACGAACTGTTACCCCTTCTAGTTTTAAGTATTTTGTCACTTTTATTGATGACTTTACGTGTTTGACATGGTTGTGTTTGATGAAAAACAAGTCTGAATTGTTCTCTCTATTTGAGCAGTATTACCATGAAATAAAAACTCAGTTTGGCATCCCTATCCGTTGTCTACATAGCGACAATGCTTGGGAATATTTATCCCATCCGTTTCAACAATTTATAGCGTCTAAAGGCATTCTTCATCAAACATCATGTGCACATAGCCCTCAACAAAATGGGTTGCCAAGTGCAAAAATCGGCATCTCATTGAGACAACTCGGACTCTCCTTATCCACAGCAATGTTCCATCTCGCTTTTGGGGTGATGCTGTCTTAACTGCCTGCTTTCTTATCAATTGCATGCCGTCCTCTGTCCTCCACAATCAAGTTCCTCACTTGGTTTTGTTTCCTAATAGACCTCTCCATTTACTTCCTCCTCATGTCTTTGGATCCACCTGCTTTGTTCGCAATCTCTCTCCAAGACTTGACAAACTATCCGCTAGGTCTATCAAGTGTGTTTTCTTAGGTTATCATTGATCCCAGAAAGGTTATCGTTGCTTCTCTCCAACTCTTAACCGGTACTTTATTTTTGCTGATATTACTTTCTTTGAGTTTGTTCCATACTAAGTCTGCTACCTCCACTCCTGAGTTGGTTCCTATTGTCACCCTTCCTTTTGTACCACTACCACCTATCTCACAGGATGTTCCCTTAGCAGATCCATCGGTGATGCGACCTCTTCAAACATATCAACGTCGCCAACACCTTGCTATGGTACTTGCTCCTACTGCTAAGGCCACACCAGACTCTCCTCCAACGCCACCTCCTTCACCAACTCCAAGCCTACCCTTAGGACATTGATTTGCCCATTGCCCTACGAAAAGGTACTTGTTCTACTCATAATCCATCTCCCCATTATGTTACCTTAAGTTATCATCGTCTTTCCCCTTTGCACTATACCTGCCTATCTTCTCTGTCCTCTGTGTCTATTCCTAACACTCCAGGTGAAGCATTATCCCACCCAAAATGGCGGCAAGCAATGATTGACGAGATGTGTGCTCTCCAAAGTAGTGGTACTTGGGAATTAGTTTCTCTACCCCCTGGGAAATCCGCTGTTGGGTGTCATTAGCTTTACACCCTAAAAGTCGGCCCTGATAGCAAGATTGACCGTTTTAAAACCCGTTTGGTGGCAAAGGGTTACACTCAGGTGTTTGGACAAGACTACATCAACACTTTCTCTCCTGTGGCTAATACTGGCATCAGTCAAACTCTTACTCTCCATTGCAGCCATTCGAAATTGGACTCTTCCAGCCCGATATTAAAAATGCTTTCCTGCATGGCGATCTTGAGGAGGAGGTATACATGGAGCAACCACCTGGTTTTGTTGCTCAAGGGGAGTCTTCCACAATGGTCTGCCGACTTCACAGGTCCTGATATAGACTTAAGCAGTCTCCCGAGCCTGGTTTGGCAGATTTCGTACTGTTGTCCAGCAGTTTGATATAATACGCAGTGAAGCTGACCATTCTGTATTCTATTGCCATTCACCACAAGGATGCATCTACCTCATTGTGTATGTGGATGACATTGTCATAACAGGAAGCGATCAACATGGCATACTCCAATTGAAGCAATATTTCTCACGCTAGTTCTAAACTAAGGATCTTGGCAAGCTTCGGTACTTCTTGGGCATAGAGGTAGCCCAATCCAAGGATGGTCTAGTGATCTCTCAGAGGAAATATGCCCCTGACATCCTTGGAGAAACTAGTCTATTGAATGCTAAACCTGTGGACACTCCTATGGATCCTAGTATCAAACTGCTACCCAATCAGGGGGAGCCCTTATTAGATCCAGGGAGATATAGGAGGTTGGTTGGAAAACTATACTACCTCACAGTCACTTGTTCGAACATTGCTTTTGCAATCAATGTGGTGAGCCAGTTCTTGAACTCTTCTAGCTAGGATCATTGGGATGCAATAATACACATCCTAAAGTACATCAAAAGTGCTCCACGCAAAGGACTCATTTTCGAAGATAGAGGACATGCTTAGATAGTTGATGCTCAGATACCGATTGGGCTGGTTCTCCTAGTAATAGATGATCCACTTTTGGGTATTGTGTAATGGTTGGAGGAAACTTGATATCCTGGAAGAGCAAGAAGCACAATGTTGTAACAAGATCTAGTGCTGAAGCTGAATACAGGGCCATGGCTTTGATAACGTGTGAGCTTATATGGTTTAAGTAACTTCTTAAAGAGCTCTAGTTTGAATAGACTACGCAAATGACACTGATTTGTGATAATCAGCGGCTTTGCATATTGCATCTAATCTTGTCTTTCGTGACCAAACACATTGAAGTAGATTGTCACTTCATCAAGGAGAAGATTGAGTTGGGAGATATAACTGCTAGCTTTGTCAACTATAGTGATCAATTGGCAGATGTTTTCACCAAATCTCTAAGATGCTCGAGAATTAGCCATATATGTAACAAGGTTGGTGCATATGATCTATATGCTCCAACTTGAGGGGGAGTGTTGAAAATCATAACAGAATATTCTACATTTATTGTTTATAGGCAAGAAATCTTTGATTTAGAGGAAACAATATATCCTCTAATTATTTGTAATTAATGTAATAAGCCTATATAAACTAATCACCGTTGTGTATTCTAACAGACGGTATTCAGCTAATTATGCCTCTATTTCTCTCTCTCTTTTAACAGTAATAATTAAATAATAAAGTTGAAATAACACATTTTATTAAAAATATAATTTAGTTCTTGTGTTTCTTATTTTTAAGATTCTAGTTGTCTATTAATTTTAATATTTTATTTGAATTAGAATGTACTTGATATATGATTTAGTAAAAAATATTAAATATATATAAATAAATTGAATTTAGCGGGGGAAAAAAAAAAAAAGTGGGACAAGAACTTAGTAGGCTTCCCCAAACCCAATGGGAATGGAGTAGAGTTTAAAATTTTTCATCCCCACCTTTCCCAAACTCACCCTGTCCTTGGTGAGGGTGGGGGAAAGGAGGGCAAAATCAGCCCCGAACTCTCTGTTCCACTCCGTTGCCATGACTTTTAAAAAATCATAACCATCATATGGTATAAACAAGTGGCTCTTCTAAGCTTACTATTTGATGAAACATAATTTTTTCCTGAAGCCATTTATTATATCATATGTAAAAATGTGAGATCACATGTTCAAATCCTGGAAATAGCTTGTCTGCTTGCAGGGGTAGGGCATCATACATCTACCTTCCCTAGACTCCACCAGGTGGGAGCATCGTGCATTGGGCTGCCATTTATATCTGTAATCAAAGTCTCACATATATAGTGGCAGGTCAAGCTCAAGCTAGATCAGATATGGCATTTTACTTTCTAGTAATATTTTATGAACAACATCCTGAGTCAAGGTGAGCATAGGAGCTTCTGACCATAAGAACTCTACATTTGTTTTTATCAAAATAATAAAAGAAATTGGAATTGATAAGAGGCAACTTCATAATGCTCTTTCCTTGCAGCAATTTATAATAGTTGATGAGATGGAGAACAATGATTACCATAAGTTCTTTGGCCCTCTCAAGGATAACATCCATTGCTTCAGGAGGTTGGGGTACTGTGAAGGCAGGAACTTTAGGCTTCAAGAATAGAGAAGACATCAATTCTTTCAGAAGATAAGGCAAAAAAGGAAGGTGGGGAGGGGGCAAACAAACACATAAATAGAATAAAAATGCTACAACAAGTAGCCTATTTCCATAGAAATCAATGTGCAAGTTTGGTTGGTTAAGTAGAATATTAATACCTTAAAAATCCCTGCCTTGTGTGAAGCTATCTGTCCAAGTGTATCTCCTGCATAGATGTAGAAATTTAAATACTTTTTCCATATTGTGGTCAATTCACTGTTGTTGAAGAAAAAGCACAAAAACATGATGAATAAAAATGAGAGTTTAATTAGATGATGGAAATCAAATTGCCAACACAAGAACATGTTAAGCTTTCTGAGTAAACAATATGCAAAGCATCAGAAAGAATGTTCAGAAAGTATGAGACATACGCACCCAAAATCTCGGTATGATCCATGCCCAGAGAAGTAATGCCGCAAACAGTAGGTTCTTTAATCTGTAAGTTCATCATCATTTTGAAATGTAAAATCATAAATAATACGCAACAGGTTGTGATTTCTTTAAACACTTTTCTTTTATTAGTTCAAGAAAATATATTAAACAAGAATTGTTGTTAACAACTAAAGTTAAGAAATAAATCTGTGATATCATATGTCAAATGCATACCACATTAGTTGAGTCTTCTTTGCCTCCAAGACCAACTTCTATAATGGCAGCATCAACCTATGAATGGGAACCATTTAAAAGATATATTAGCAGTGAGGGAAAAAGTGGAGAAAAGAAGAATAAAAAATGACAACATAAGCAGATAAGTAAATATTAGTAAGCATTAAATTGCAGGTAAAAGCCAAAAAAATTGTATGAACTAAGATCACATTATACATAAATAGAAGGTACAGCATATGAAAGGTAAAGGTTGAGCAAGGATTCCTGAATCAAGACATAATTTATCAAGATGCAAATAAACATATAGGAACACAAGAATGTTATTATGATCGACGAAAATAGAATATTCATTGGATTTTATCTTAGATTATTAGCAAATTATGAAAAATATAGTTTTCAAAGCCATTTAATTTCAGGATGATCTTGGTAGTTTTTAGATAAAAAAAAACATATGCAAGAAATACATAGCAGCTGAGATGAAAAAGTAATCCATCCATGTAAAGATAGCAAGAAATCCTTATAATGAAACAACAAGAGCTCAGCAATTTACATTTTATTTTATTTTTACTTAAAAGCGTATGTAAGACAACAAGCAGGATCTCCTTTATAAAAACAACATTTATCACAGAAGAAAACAGTTGTCCAGAAGCATGCTGCAGGGAAATAAAGGTAAAGACATATACTAGCAATGACATAAGAGTTTTTTTATAATTAGAAAGCATGGACAAACTGGTTTGGTTTGGTACTGCATTATTCAGATCAAATTTAATCTTGAACTTCCAAAACAATACAGATAAAAGAATTTCGTAAACATCATTGGCTAGTGGCTTATGAAAAGTTGATCCAGAAAATGACCAGTTCATCACATCAAATCTTTCACATTGGCTACTGCAAACAGGGATATATAGCAATTTTGCAAGGACAATTTAGAAAGAAACTCAATAATAAACTGATACGCATGGTTTACCTGTTCAGATACAAATATTTTGAAGGCCAATATAGTAAGAAACAGAAATAGTGGGGGCATCGAAAGCTGCTCTGTTGTATTTTCCTGTGAAATTAAGCTTCAGGAATTGAGAAACTGCCACCAGAAGATGCCATTGGATAATATATATAATGATTAAATTTGAAATATACTGTATGAAAGTTACAATTTCTCATCAATATCAATGGGCAATGAAGAAAAAGAGAAATTACTTTTAATATGAATAGATTTATATTCCGTTACATATGCATCCAAGTATAATGTCCAGTCAATTTTGTAAAGTGGCTTATCACTTTCACTCTGAAACTACAAAAAATTTGTAAGCAAGAATAGCCATGAAGCTTGCTATGAGTTATTATGTTATCTTTTCAATCACAGACACGGAGATATCTCCCTTTTTATCCACAAAACTAAAATGGTTTTTGGTATTTAGAAGATCCAAATAGAATAATAGAACAGGTATCTGATAAACCCTCTGGCACTAAAGTGTACAAATAGTATTGGAAAATCCCACATTGCCTGCCTCAATTATTGGGATGTGGTTCATATACCTGTCGGGTAACTTCACTTAAGCCAATTGATTTTAAGATCGAATCTAATGTCGTATCAAAGCCTAAAGCCCATTTCCGTCATTTCCATAGTTTCCACTGAGTATTGCCTAGTCTGGCAAGCATCTGCAGAGGAGGTGTTGGAAAGTCTCACATAGCCTGCCTCAATTGCTGCTGTGTAGTTTATGTACATGTTGGGCAACTTTACTTAACCCAAGTGGTTTTAAGATGGAATCTAACAGATAGGAAAAGAAATAGCAGCAGCTGATTAAAGGCTATTGGGACTAGGAGTAGTATGTGAAGGAAGTATGATCAGCACATTGGGAGGGTGCAATGTAACCAACCAGCTCACATGGCAGGTGGGGGCAAGAAACAGATTTGAGTACTTGGGATAGGATAAAAAGATAAGAAAGGAGAAGGAAAGGGTAGCAAAATTGTGAGTGAGGTTTGGGAAGGGAGAAATCAAGCCCCTTGAAGTGTTTGCAGTGTCTCTACATTTCCATTTCTGTTTTCTTGAATTTTCCCTTATGTTCTTGTACAAATCCCCATTGAGATCATCTCAATATCAGCCAGAGAGAAGAGCTTTAAGCTCTTTCCCTTCATTGAAAGTGAGCTGTGTTTTTGAGTTCCTATCAGTATATTATCAGAAGGCCAATAGGGGAAAGGCCAAAATTACTCTAATAGCCAATTCTTCTATTAAGTGTAGTAAAATACAAGTAATGATGCTGCTTAAAGCAATGCTTGGATCTAAGATAAATACATAGATTTAGGAAAGAAAGTCCAAGAGTCTCTAAAAAAAATGTAATAAATAATACCTCCAATCGGTTCCAACAATCCCAGAAATACTGTAAAAACTTGTCTTCAGATATGTCAATCCTACAGAGATAATAACAATTCAGAGTTTAATCCTATGCAATTTCAAAAATAAGTGCAAAAAGCAGAAATTTCAGCTAAACAGCTAATTGCACTGGTGTATAAACAAATTGGCACCAATTATTTTTCATGAGTATCTAAGGAGTTCTATTTGCAAATTCATATTTCTTAATCTAACCCTGCTTTTAAGAAGGAAAATGTCGTTGCTTTTCATCTTAAAAATAGGTAGCCCTAGTTGCTTCATCTGTTTGAAGTTTGAACTTACTATTAGGTGAAGGCTTTATTAACAAGATAATGGATGTACAGGCCAATAATGTTCAGAGATGCTCACATGGACTACCCTCCAGTTCCTCATGGACAAAAATGTATGATATTTCTTAATAAGCTTTGTGAACATTTATAAATGAAATATCTTATGGCCAAGCAGCTTGCCTCAATACAGTTTTTTTTTTTTTTTTTTCACGAGATATTATTATGACAGCAAGTAAATAAGGATCAACCTAGTCAACTGAAGTGTAGAATGTATTCTTATTCATCTAGGTTCATTGTTTTGAGTAACAAGTTTTGAACTTTTGCTATACGGTGGTTTACCAGGATCCACCATATATCTGTGCTGTACATTCATGCACTCCGGTAAAGGAGAGGTAAGAAGAGTGTGTGTCTATCATGTGCACGTGTGTGAGAGAGGGTAAAAGAGAGACAAAGACTATTGAAAAAGAGTGACAGAGATCAGAATAGATGAATGGAATGCTGATACAATATCAGCCATTCTAGACAAGTTAGTTCATTCAATTACTAACCCATCTATACGAAATCGTTCACGCACGTCGATTAGGTGAGGGGATGTGAAAACTCCAGTGCGAAAGCCACACTCCATTAAGATTGCCTCACAGAATATGCATGTTGAACCCTGACAAGTAATCCATTAACAAAGGGGGAAATGAAGGATGAATATGAATATTAGGGATGTGCTTTCTGTCATGTCAGATACCTGACAACTGTATCAGACAACTATAAATTGGGTAAATATCTGTTGTGTAACCTCTTTATTTCAACCATCATAAGACAAGCACCAACTTTTTAAAAGATATATATAATGTTCATAATAATAATTTGTTCTTGAATCTTGAAGCAAAAAACATAATTGTCTGAATTGACTTCTCAACAAACTGATAATTGATAGAATGAATCAAAAAAATATGACAGATTATAAAGAGTACCTTCCCCTTTGTGCCTGCCACATGAATAATGTTGAGCCTATTTATATTTTCTTCCAAACCCAATATCTGTATAGAAAACATGCATTTTATTTTCTACTGTTCAACGAAGTCTCCTGAAGCTTTTAGGCCTCAGAAATATGATGAGAATCAGACAATTCAAGGAACATTTTCATCTACTAGAAGTGACTCCTAGGAAATAGAACATTTTCTTTTCCCTAATTGGTAAAATGTATAAAGAATTTCAAGTCTGTGGAGTTCCAATCTCACAACCCATTTCTTTTGTTCTATTTTCTTCCTTATTTTCAATTGGGTGGATAGCTTGGGAGAAAATTAGGTTACACCTCCAAAACCAAGACAAAACTATGCCTAATTATAAGGTTAAAATTACATAGCACCATGTCATCACTATGACCTAAAAATTCTTGGAAAATAGTTCAGCATATTACCTTAAGATACAATGACATCATTTCTAATTTGTTAGCAATTGGTGGCTTTTCCCCACGCCTTTGGCGAGTTATAAGAGATGAAATTTTTTCCATGGCTGTTTCATATGAAGACAATGGGATATTCAATTGTCCATTGGTGACGACATTGCTTTCCCTTTCAAAATGAACTTCAGATGACATCTTATATGTAAATCCTAAAACATCAAGCCACAAGAGATTTTCAGAAACTCAATGTTAAGCTTTTGCAAACCCTGCAGTGTCACAAGAGTACAGGTTCCTTTCCATACTTTTTCAGTTGATTAAATCTCAGAATAGAAACTAGAGAAAGTTTGTTCAAGTGTGCAACACCACATGACAAAAAAGTAATTAATATTTGAAAATGAATAATAGAACAAGATAAATTGACAATTAACATGTCATGGAAGTGCAATGTTTTGAAAGGAAAAAACAGCAAAACACATATACCTCACAAAACATTATAGTAAAATAACAAAATGGAATAAAAACACTTCTAGTAATCTGTTTGTAACAAGAGCTTACTTTGTCCTGTGAAACTATGTAGGCTTGTAAATGCAGGTAAACAAGAATAAACTCATTTTGTTTTAAGGGTGGATTTCATATGCCACCAAGGGATGTGTGAAACTCCTACCATCCCACACTTGGGGTATATGTTACTACTAGCTATCATCAAACACTGCAAAGCAAACATTACCACAATCAAAAGCGACCAAAATAAACTAACACAGCAAGATATTCTGATTGGGAAATTAAAAAAAAAAAAAGGCAATTACTAAGTGACACTCCCTTGTGATCAACTCGACACTATTTTCCCTCATCTCTACCCATTCATCTTCCTAAGTAATAATAACAACATTTATTGCCACCTAAGTTGAGATAGTAACCATGTCCTGATTTTATTGCACACTTATGACCATAACCAGAGACCAAGTGATAGGAACAGTTCTATGTTGGGAACAATTATTCATTTAAAATGAAATGATTTAAAGAAAAAATCAAAAACAAAACTAATTAGGATTGGCCTAGTGGTAGAAGGTTTAGGTATTATGCACAATATTCTATGTTCTAACTGTCACCAAAAAAAAGAAAAAAGAAAACCAAAACCGTTCAGATTTGCAAACCAAGAACGAAACGGCGATGTATTGAAGAGATTATTATATAATTTTATTCCTGCTTTATAAAAGGAAAAAACAAAAAAAGCTTATAAACTTGTATGCATTACGAAGATGTGTTTCGTATTGAAGGTGGGGGAGAGAGAAAGAGTGAGAGGCTCACAGTGAGAAGAAGAGGGAAGAAAAAGAGAAGCCATAACGATCTGAATTGTTGGCGATGGACGCTATCGATGGAATAGAAATGATAAAATATGGATATGCTATCGGCTGACCATTGCACTAGCGGCAACGGATCAGCTCAACCCTCTCTCAGTTTGTATTACAAAATCAGGTTCACGCATTTAGGATTGGACATCTTTTTTTTACCCGCGCCAATGAAAACGGGGCCGGTTGCAGTAGTTCAGAAAAAGGGACAACTAGTATTTTGGTCTTTTTAAAGTAGGTTTTTGATTTTATTGTTTAACCTTTTTTATTTAATTTAATTTTTTTAAACTTTTTTTCATATTACATTTATTCTTCGAGTATAAGAGTGTTAAATTTTATCTTGGAATTTCGGCAAAAATTGAGTTTTTTTTAATAATTATTAAAATTGATTGATAGATTTACACTGTCAACTGATATTTATTTTCTTTTTCTAAAGAATTTAATGAGTATGCACCATTAGTATAAAAGTCTTTATATTATCAATCAATTAAAAATCATCTTTATTATGATTTTTAAGGTAATTATTATCAAAGTCAATAAACTTATCATACATGCTGATTTGTGATTGAATGATAATATAAAAATATTTATATTGGCAGGCCATATCCTATTTTCATTCCTCTAAATATTAAATTGCAACCAACACATTAAACTATTGTGTGATTTCATCAACTAAAATAAGAGATCGAAGTTTGGACATTAAGAATCATTTTCGTCAAATACCAATTCTGAACATTTGTTTTTTCTTTCCATGATTATTGAAATTGATCAAAAGATTTCTTTAGATACTAGATTGTGATTAGTATATCAAAATTTTGGGTGATTTTATTGGTTAAAATGATGGATTAAAATGAATTGTTTTTAATGATCTGCTTTTCTTTCTTTTTCTTTAAACATCATATCTTTATAATCAAACATTCCTATGATTAATGTGTGACCTTTACCCTAAAATTTTGTTACAAGGAATTAAACATGACTCAGTTGATTTTTTTATTTTATTTTTTTGTTGTAAGGAAAGGGCCTAAGCCCCAAACCACAATCTAGTAATATTACGAGGCAATGAAACTAACGATATACCACCCAATAGAGGAAACTTAAAAAACTCGAGAGCTCAATAAAAAGTTGCAATTACTACAAGATAAGGACAATCCATGCTTGACAAGGGCATCCGTTACTTGGTTAGCTTCATGCAAAATGTGAGTCACGTTAGCCTCCTCCAAATAGGACATTACATTTTGAATGTCTTGGACCAAAGAGAAACATTGGTGACAAGGGGAACAACCTTCAAGAATCATATGGATAGCAATTTGGAAGTCTGACTCAATTGATCATTATTATATAATCCAATGAACTAATGGTGATATTTAACATCGTTATAACGAAAGCATAAATATAATAGGAAAATAGAAGTTATATAAGACGAAATTAAAACCAACCTTAAAATCAGAGAATAAAAATACCAACCTTAATGAATTTTACATAAATATATGTTTAGCATCAATCCCTCGCGGTAGGTAGAGTGTTCACGTAAAATTATTTCTAAAGAAGCCAATCGAGGTAAGGAACATTTATACAAAATTCCATTATATTCTAGACTTTTTTTATTTTTTGCTTCAAATTGTTAACCTCTTGGCAAGTATACCAAATCGCACAAGTAGCAAGTAGTGAATAAGAGTATCATTCTCTCAGAGACTTGGAATTTCTCCGCTATTTAGACTATCAATGTAACACTTCTATATTAATTTTTCAACTATTTTTCTAACATTAGATAGTTTATCTCTGAAAAATTGGGAAGGAATATCAAAATTTTGTTCCCTACAATTGAATTCAAAATGTCAAGAGCTATCTAATTGTGATTTTTAATAATTTTTTTGAGTTAAAGCCTAAAAAATATTATAAAATGACGATTTTACCCTTATTTCTCAACATTAAGGGCTGACATGAGAAAAAGATTCAATTGACCTTAAAATGTCAATTTGAGCTTAGAATCATGTTATATGCATTAAAATATAATTTTATAAATTTTGGGAATTTTCTGGAATTCTAGTGTAAAATGACCAAAATGCCCCTAGGTATCTGATAGACCAAAACAATATTGGTTTGACATCTAGAAAGGGTAAAAATAATATTCTCAGTAAATTTTTAGATAAAATATTTAATTTTAAAATTTTATAAAAATTTTGGTATTTATTGAATTAGAATAGATTTAATATGAATTTTATAGCTCAAGAATACAAAATAAATTAATAAAATTTGAAAATAATTAATAAAATTTAAAATTTATTTTTAGAAACTAATTTTTGATGAAAAAAAATATATATGTTCAGTTTTACATTTAAATTTATTATTTTGATATTAAAAGCTAATTTATTCAAGTTTAGGCAATTTTATCGGCACCAGTAGATTTAACTATAGATAAAATTGACACTGATAAAGTGGGACAGTTCATTGTGCCACATGTCCAGCCCTAGGAGGGGTGATTCACCTTCTATTTTGAATATGTGTCTTTAAATAAAATTTAAAATAAATAAAAATCCTTGATTTATGACATAATGCATGATGCAATGAGGAGACACATAAACACCTCTCATTCTCTATAAATAACTACCATTTTAGATAGAATTTTCATCATTCTCACACCTCCAAAGATGGCCAAATATTTCTATAGTAGTTTCTCTCTCTAATTTTTTTTTTAACTTTGTTTTTATGCTAAAATTTTGCTAGATTTCATCAACTAGTAAAAGTTCTCTCCCTAGGAGCTTTGTATCAACAATTCCATCTTCTTCATCAACCACCTTAGAGGTAATGGTGGGAGTGGAGTGGGTTCTAAATTATTGTCACTTTGCATGTTGATAGGAAAGGTTTTTCCTTAAACCTTTCAATACATAAAGTTTAGTATGTTCTATTATATTGTTATAATGTTTGATGCTAAACTTTAATTTTATTAAGTACTTGTTACTTATTGTTCAATAATTGTAGATGTATCTAAATATTATAATTGCTAAGTTGTTACTCTGCTCAACTTTAGAAAATTAAATTATAATTGTTAAGTTGTTATTTTGCACAAATTTAGAAAATTAAAATGTATTTACTAAGTTGTTATTATGCTAAAATTTTGGTAATTAAATTATAAGTACTAAATTTCTTTTCTACTAAAATTTTGATGATTACTAATATGTGATTTTTGGATTGTTTAAATTACTATTGTGCAATTTTAGCAATATAAGGCAGAAATGTTGATTGTATTGGTGTTCAAATTTATTAAGACCAGGGAAAACCTATGCTTTAGAAATTTAAAAATTGATGAGTTAGTGAATAATGTAAAGCAAGACATGTCAGTGGCATGACACTCTGTGAGAGAAGCTTATAGTTTGGTACACTGAGGAATAAAAGACAAGGACCCACTTGCAGAGGTCTTGGGGGTAGGCATTGAATGGTGAAGGTCCCAATGGCTAAGGTATTGAGCCAGATATTTGTCCTGACCAAACTTGATAACCTCGACAACTTCTCAACATTTCAAGATTGGTGTGAGAGTATACCTTTATAAATTGACATCCTAAATTGTTATTTTGTTCCTCAATGATGATGAGAACTGTACGATGTAATTTTGTTGAGAGAGGTATACATACTCCTACTCACTTCCCGGTTTTGTTGAAAGCTATTACTCACTAATGAGAAGTATGGATCCATACCTAGACAAAGATAGCATAGTATAACTTAGAATAAACTATAGGATCCCTTTTTTTATCAACTGTGTTTTATCTTTGTTTTATGATAGATTTCCTACCATACATGTAAAAGTGATTTTAGAACAAATCACCTTACTTCATTATTTTCTTCCATATATGATTGCTTGCAATTATTGAAGATGGTAGTGATGCTGAGGACAAGTCAGAGTATGCTTCTATGGACAAGGATCTGTAGACCTAGTTTATAGTATTTTCCTTTCGTATGAGGGATAAGGTAGATTAACACTGCTTTGTATAGAATCTTTTTGTTGTATATATTGGATTAGGTAGTGTCTATCTTTTGTTGTACTTTTGATCCATGATGTTTTCTTTTATGATCGATATGTACTACAATATATATATATATATATATATATATATATACCCTATCTTTTATCTTCTACTATCATTTTTAGATTCTATTAAATTTAAAATTTTCTATTGTAAGAGTCGAAAAAAATTTTACTCACAATAATTAAATAAATAAATTAATAAGGACTATAATTAAATGAATGGGTGTTACAATCGAAATTGTGTATCGAACTATTCCTATGCATTTAAAATTTTAATATAAACAATAGAATTGTAAAACTAACAATTCCTTTCTTTTTAGAAATTTTATCAAACAATAATTAAAATAAAAGGGTTCTTATGAAAGTTAAAAGTTGTTGTGGTTTCAATTAACTTACACATCCATCTCATGCATGACAAAAAGATTTCTATTCAAATTCCAAATTTAGCATCAAGAGTAGACCACAAAAATACCAATGTTCCAATTCCTTTGAAACCAAAAGCCTAATTTTTATAATGAATTCCTAATTCCTTAGGTAGTTAAATCACAAAAATTGCAGCAAGAGTAGGGTCTCAATTTATCTCTAATAGGCCAAATCCTATTCCTAGAAAGTGACCAAATTAGGTACTTAATTTCAGTTCAAAATTCAATTAAGATTTTCCAATCACAAACCAAACTCATTAAATCATTGAAAGGGTGATTAAACCAAAGAAAGCATTAAGCCAAGAAATCAAATACTAACACAAAAAATTGGAACTTAGATAGATTCAAAGTATAATAGTTACATGAGATTTCAGTGGGCTAATCTACACCTCAACAACGATAGAATCAACCACTTATACTCATTTTGCAATCCCCAATACAAGATATAGACGCTTGATCTTTAGAAGATGAAAAGAAATGCTTTCACATAGCTCCCTTGCTCTACCCAAACGCAGAAATTCTAGCAAATGATCAGTCACTCCCTTCTTTGTCTAAAAAGTTTCTTTAAATAGGGAATTGCTTCATTAACTTGCACTAAGTGTAGGGTAACTCGTGCTAAGCGCTCCTTGATAATCAAATCGAAAAGTCTCAGGTACTTAAGCCCTAAGCGCACACATTAAGCGCCAAGTGCATAATAAACACCTTCTTTGGTCTATGCGCGCCAAGCGCTTATCTCCTGAGCTAAGCGCTATACACCTTGCAAATTCCCTTCTCAAGCTTTTAGAATGGGCTTCCAATTTGGGCTCTAACTCCGGGTTTTCTAACAAAACTTGTATTAGACTTCAAAACCTACATAAAACAACACAAAATGTAAATAAAAACAATCCTAACACAAAGTAGAAGAAAATCTAATTTTATTTATTTATCCAACCAAAACAAGCTAAAATAAGGTCCAAGCTAAATAGAATTATGAAAATTGCACCTAATTATCCTTTAAAAATGAGCAAAATTAAACAATTAGCAAGTCCCCCCAAACCTAGACTTTTGCTTGTCCCCATGCAAAACTTTAAAAATTTAACAAAACCCAAAAACTGAAAATGTAAACACAAACATGCAACTCAAGATAACACATGCTTTCCCTATAACTTATGTAGCACTTGGAATAAAAGCTAACTTAAGACTTTTGGCTAATCTCATGGTGCTCGCAAAAGGAATTACAACCAATTGCACAATGGAAGCCACAAAGTCAAGTAGACATGGCAATCATAATTACAAATCAAATCATGAACATATTGCTCCTCACATATAGTGTTTTACTCAAGCACATAGAAATTTTAGGTTAGTGTTTCACTCATGGCCAATCAAAAACACAATGCAGCCTAACTTTGCTCTTCATTTCTACATGCACAATATTTACACATAACATAGATCCCTAGGGACTTTATTTGGGTTGTAATGTGGCTAAGCTAGAAAAATATTTTTGCTTTTTCTTGGATAACAAAGAAACACCTAAAATAAAAGAGCAGTCAAGTTGAATCTATAATATAAACAACCTTTATTTTATGTAAGCACCTATACGAACTTCACATTGACACATATTTACAAATTTGATGAATTTTTCTTTTTTTCTTCTTCTTTTTAACACCAAAATTTGAACATATTGGTAGCATCATATCACTTTACTTTCTTAATTCCCTTGACTCTCTTTTTTTCAGTACACATCCCTCCCCTCTCAAACTATTTAGTTCCCCATCCATAAATGCTCTCCCATCTAGACAAAAGGCCAACATGATTTTTTCTTTGTAGGCTTAGGGAATATGAACAAAACATATATTCAAGCTCAAGGGGCTCTGGCAAGGGATCAACATTCCAAGTAGGCTGTTTGCTTAAGCGAAATAACATAACACCAAAGAAAAAAAAAATTCCTGATCATTTCTATGCATTCTTATAAAGATAAGTACAAAGAGATTGAAGCAAAATCAAGTGTAGAAATTCCAATGACTACATTCTCTCAAAAAGAACATGTTTAACAAGCTCAAATTCCTTACATGGCTATAAGCAAATGCATCCAATGATCCTTCTCAAATTAATCTTACCATATCAACCAACTTTGCAAATTTCCAAAGTGTAGCTAAGCCATAAAAACTCTTGAAATCAATCGCAAAACTAACCTTAGCCTCCCATCAACTCTTATTCAAAGAATTTACAATTCCATATAAAGAACAAGCATGATCATCTTAAAGTTGGAATTTATTTAGAATATATGCCTCATAACATTAAACAAATTTATAATTCAACCACACATAGATATATATTTTATTAACATAACATAAAAACGTCACACATAAACTAAAATAAAAATAAAGTACTTAAACATAATGCAAAAACATAAAGCATAAAATGACAAAATCCAGCTCTTAGTCCTCATTAGTCTCCTCATCATCTTCCTCATCATCCTTGTTATCCTCATTCTCTCTTTTTGTCTCTTCACCATCTTCTTCGTCCTCATTACCACCAACCTCACTACTTTCAACTTGTCTTTCACCACGAAAAATCACCACCTCTAGAACAGTCAATGTGAGCTGCAAACTCTTTAGTAGTTGGGCAAATAAATTAACCTTCCATAATACCAAGAATGTGTAAAGAAAGGTTGCGCAACACATCCATCATTATAGTCTAGCCTTTAAAGAGTGCAACATTTTGCTTTTGGGTCAAAATTTGATTATGCTCAATATTTTCCAGTCGCCTTACTACTGACATCATAGGTGGGAAAGAAGAGAATTGTCTCTATTAATTGGTCCATTATTCATGCAGTGTGCACAAATGAACCTAGCATCAACAGGCTTCCTTGGTGTTAAATGTGTTAATAAGGAGGTTCTGCTTCTCAATTTCTTGGAATCGTTGTTGGTGTTGAAGAGAGAGGACGTGATGATTGTTAAATGGTGGAGGGGCCTTTGAAGCTTCCCAGCAACTGATGTCTTCTTCCTCTTAGTTGGCAGCTTTTTGGTACCCATCCTTAAAATGTTTAAGAACAAAACCATTTCCTCCCAAACAATTGTTAAATAAATAATAAGAAACAAGGAAAAGCCATAATAATATGATTAAGACTCAAGCAAGCAATAATATCAACAAAAACTTGAAAAACCATGGACCAAAATGTAATAGCATTGAATTGTCGGGTTAACAAGTGCTTAACACAGCAATCGGTAGCTGGGAACTCAAAATTTTCTTCTTTGTACAAACAATGCTAAGCACATAGAACTGGCGCTAAGCGCCCAAGCAAATCATATTTTCCAGATGAACATTCAAAATGTGTTTGGCACACATCACTGGGTGCTTAGCGCTCACTCAATATTCAAGAATTTCACTGAGGCAAAACAACGAACACCTACTATACTACTTAAACTTTCATACAAATCTAAAATATTTGCACTCTAATTGCACCCAATAACACCACACATTATCAAAAATAGCATAATATGATCACTAACCTCAAACCCTAAAATAAAAATCAAAAATTTTAACCAATAGAGATTATATGTAGTAGAAGAAGAGAGCAACCAATGAAATTTATGAATAAGCACAAAAATAAAAATTTACCTTGAGAGAATATAGTGAGATTAAGAAGGAATACACAAAGGGGTGAAGGGAACAATGGGGCTCTAGGATATTTAAGAAGGAGAATGAGCAACTAAAGAGTTCTCAGGACTTTTATTGTAGACTTGTAACTGCAACTCGCACTAAGCGCACATAGAATACATTAAGCGCCTTCAGAGCCCATCTAGTCCACAACTTGCATTTCTTGTGCTTGATTATTAAATTTTATTTATTTATTTATTAGTTTTTTTACTAGCAGGCTATGTGCCCAGTATGCGTGTTAGATGTGTATATGGTAGAGAACTCAACATTGACACACTGCATGCCAATTGACAACGCTATGCGCTTGACAACTAGAGATTCTACAAAATTTTTAGGTGCCACGCACCTAGCCTGAGTGCCTAGCGCTTGACACTCCGAGAATTGATTTTTTTATTTTATTTTGCATGTGTGTTACACTACTAGAGCGCTAAGCACACATACTCTGCATAAACTTTATTTTTTGTTTTGTAGAACTCAGCTAAAATTATATACAAACTAACTAAAATAACCTAGAAACAAGTTTAAGAGTTGGTAATCCTGGGTTGCCTCCTAGTAAGCGCTTTTTATTGTCATTAGCTTGACGCATCACTTTTTTCAAGGATCCTTTAGTTGAATCACAGTGGTTAGCCTTTCAACATCTCCTTCAAGATAAAGTTTCAATCTCTGACCATTCACCACAAAACTTCTCTCAGATTTAGGGTCTTTAACTTCCACAATTCCATATGGGTTCACTTCCTTGATTAGAAAAGGACCGAACCACTTAGTGTTCAACTTGTCAGGAAACAGTCACAGCCTATAATTGAATAACAACACTTGTTATCTAGGCTTAAATTTCCTCTTCAAGATTTTCTTATCTTGATAAGCTTTTACCCACTACTTGTTGTGTTTAGAATTTTCATAGGCATTAAGCCTCAACTCTTCCAGCTCATGCAATCGTTGGATCCTTTTTTCTTTAGAAAAGGTTGGATCAAAATTTAGAAACTTCAATGCCCAAAAAGCTCTATGTTCTAGTTCAACTGGCAGGTGGCAAGACTTCCCATACACCAACTGAAATGGTGTTAATCCAGTTGGAGACTTAAAGGCAGTTCGATAAGCCCACAAGGTATCATCCAATCTATTAGACCAATCTTTTTTTGAGGATGCAACAATCTTATCCAAAATTCTCTTTATTTCTTTATTTGAAACCTCCACTTGCGCTGTTTGTTTACAAATAGTATGGAAAACCTACATTGTGTCACACTTTATACTTTTCTAAACTCTCTTCAACTGAGTGTTACAAAAGTGAGAACCACCATCGCTTATAAGCAATAGGTACACTAAAACAAGCAAAGATGTTCTTAAAAAATTTATCACTGTCTTTGCATCATTTTTGGGTTGCCTGTACCTATTTAGACACGTATTTTATTGCCATTAAAATGCATTGATTTGAGTAAGAAAATGGCAGCAGTCCAATAAAGTTGATACCACAACAATTGAAGACTTCCACCTCTAGGATGTTCTACTAAAGGCATCTCATGTCTTTTAGATACCTCCTGACCTTTGACACTTAACAAAATTTTTAACACGATTGTGTGAGTCCTTAAATAGTGAGGGCCAATAAAATCCATATTAGAGGACTTTTATAGTAGTCCTTTCTCCATTAAAATGGCCACCATATGGGGAATTATGATAGTGCCATAAAATCTTCCTTACCTTATCATGACTGACACATCTTCTTTATAACATCCCAAGGGACATTACCTTTGTAACACATACTTTTATTTACAAAAAAATATAACTTTTTATAATGAAACCTTAACAAAACATATACATTTCAATGCATGAGTACCTAAAGTACCTTACAAGACTTAATATTAATTATCAATATAACAACTATGCCTCGTGTAGGAAGTTATTAATTACAAAAAAAGAAACTAAAATCCTAAAAGAAAAACAATTGTAAAACTATAAATTATGTTGAATGCTTCCTTTCTTATTACTCTCAACTCTGCTTAATTTGAAAACATTAAACTTAAACTAATGAGACCATGGTCTCAGTGAGTGCCCTAGGGACACTATAACACCATATAGAGCACATATAGTAGGCATTTGTATCTTCACCAGGTAATTATGGCATCTAAAATGTACAAACATTCATGTCATTCTTAAGAGATCACAGTTTATACACAAAACATAAAACATGTAATTCACTTTATAGTACACCATTAGAAATAACAATTATATCATTAGTAGGATGCATATATGAATGCAATATTCCTTTATCCCTACTCCATATGCATGTGGTACCAATACTATCATCAAGAAGTAGCCTAGGAGTACATGCTTATGGTCAAAAGAGCACAACCTTCTATGGTTACCTCCAACTAAGCACTCTCAGCTAACATGATGTCCTCAGGTGATTAGTCAGGGTTGCTAAGCTTTGCATAGTACGCCCCGACATCATTGGATCAGCATGAGTCATTGGGTTTCCCCACTGAGCTACCCTAAGGCCGGGCTAACAACCCCTTAGGGCCTCCACCATCTGGCTCATAATGCTTTCCCCTATTACAAAATCTCAATGTCATGATGCATATCTCGTACATACAAAGCACACAAGTGTCCCTCTGGACTTTTCTTTACAAAATGAGTGAGTCCTATTCTTGCTCCTCACAAGCTAGGTTCTTCACAAACAAGATATCACCTGAGCCTATTCTTGCCCTTATAAGCCAGGTTACTCATCACAATGATATCAAGTCATATCACACACCTCATAACATAACGTTACATGTTAAACACATCATACATCTCATAGCGTAATATACACAAGTCATGATCATAGTCAATTGGAATAAACATATTCGAGTATAATATTACAGAACACAATCACAATACAAGTAAAGTAACATTCATAATGTCATGTACTCACTTCCTTTATCCCATATCATATTCCTATATCTCAACGATCTAATTATTAGTCTCTCAATTCAATTTTATTTGCCTAAGCTAGTCCCACTCTTGTACTTCAAAATTCGCACACTTCCCTAACATGGAACTCAACACAGGCATGCTCAAGAGAGCACAGACATGCTTGATCAACTAATTCTAATGCACTTATTATGATTTTAAACTTGACTTTATTGAATGTTTATTGAGATTAATAGTGATGTTCTAGCTGAGTTTTGCATGTTTGGATTTAATTGGACTTTAATGAAAACCATAATTAATTTTTGGATTTTTATGGGTTTTAACCTTTCATCCTTGTTTGGATCATAACTTGGGCTATAGAGATGAGTTTGAGATAATCTTGATGTCTATGGATAAAAAAAAATCTACAACTTTCATGAAAAAGTCGTAAGCTGATTTGGCCAATATCATGGACAAAATTTGACTTAAAATTAGACATGCTGTTTCTTGCTAACAACCAGACAAAGGTGCAGTATTTTAGGAATATCTTAAGTTATACACATTATTTTTAGGTGATTTCACAGCCATTTGTTAGCTAACACATAGGGCTATAATTCTTATGAAGACCACAAAGCCTAATTCAATCATCTTCCTATTTATTTTTGCTAATAAGTTGACGTTTTTGGTCAGGAAGGTATGCATGGGCATGCTCATCACTCGACAAATTGCAAAATCATGATTTCCAAGCATGGAGGGTTCTTAAGGCCTTCCTAAACTACCAAAACTTTGTAAGGTCGTGTTCATAATATCTTAATGTCCAATTGCCTAACATTCTATTCCAAAATAGGAATTTCCTATCAATCTAAGTCGTTCTCATTTAAGCCCAATCCTTTAATTCCTTATCCAAAATAGGAGAAACCCTCAAATCAATCTAAACCCTCACTATAATCTCAACCTACGCTCAAGTATTCATAATTTAGATTAATCATATAAATTCACATAATAATAACAATAACACCACAGCACCACCAATGACAATGATAATAAAATATATCCACACACGCACGCATACACACGATATTACTCTTTCTTAATTCTCAAACATTAGAATGTCCTTTTTAAACCCAATAAGCCAACATCCATCCCAAACTCTCACTAAATCCTAACTATGGGTGATGCACATGAACACAAACAAAGAGGGAAGAACAACATTATTCCTAAACATCAGAATGCCCCTATCTTAAACCCCTTAGTCAAACAATAATATGAAAGGCTATATCCTAACCCCTCAATCGTGCATAAACATTAACAAGTACAAAACCCTTATCCTAATCTTATATGGCATAAACATACAAATATCGCAGGCAAGACAAATAATAGTAAACAATTATGGGAAAGGGGGAAACATGCCAAGCATACATACAATAGAGATTCATACAATTATGGGGAAGAGGGAACATACAATCACTTTTGATCCTATCAAATAAAAACAAAATTTTTCCAATGCATACACAATTGCTAGCAATTCTTTTTCTGTTATTGCATAATTTACTTGATTCTCATTCAGAACTTTACTAGCATAGTGTATAGCATGAAACATTTTTTCCTTTCTTTGTCCTAACACCGCACCTAAAGCATTATCGCTCACATCACACATCAATTCAAAATGCAAATTCCAATCTGGTGCAACAAGTATAGGAGCATAAACTAATTTTTCTTTCAAAGTTTCAAAAGAATTCAAACAATTCTCATCAACATAAAAGGAACATCTTTATTCAGCAATTTGCTTAAAGGCTTAGCAATATTTGAGAAATCATGAACGATTGTTAGAGGCGATGATTTTTCAATCACATCCACTTTTTCTTTGTCCACTTCTATTCCCTTTTGAGAAATCTTGTGTCGCAACACAATTCCTTCCTGCACCATAAAGTGGCACTTTCCCTTATTTAACACAAGATTAGTTTCAACACATCTTTTCAAAACAATATCAAGATTAGTTAAGCATGAGTCAAAATAAGTGCCAAAAATTGAAAAATCCATAAAAACTTCAATACACTTTTCAAGCAAATCAAAGAATATGGAAAGCATACACCTTTGGAATGTGGCTGGTGCATTGTAGAGGCCAAATGGCATTTTCTTGTACGCAAAGACTTCGAATGGGCATGTAGATGTTTTTTGTAACACTCCTTTAATTTTAAATATAATTCATATTAATTTAATTATTACTTTAAGTTGATGAAAATGTGAGTAAATTTTTTTTTTCGATAGCAGAATTTAGAAATAGAAGTGAAATGATAAAAACTGCTTATGTATATATATATCTAACTGTACATCATGGTTTGAGTAATACATAATAGTCAAAGAGACAACAAAAGTACATCAAAAGACATATACTACCTAACCCAATATATACATAAAAAAAAGATCCTATACAGAGCAGTATTTATTTACCCTATCCTTAAGAAAATATTATAAACTAGGTCTTCAAATCTGGAGAAGTATCCTCTGGCTCTTTCTCAGCATCATCAGGCATTGTTATCATCTTCAATAATCACGATTCAACATGCATAACAAAAATAATGGAGTGAGATGATTTGTTCTAAATCACTTTCACATGTATGGTAGGAATTTAAATACAATTAATGAAGGGAACCTAGGGTTTAGTCTAAGTTATACTACACTACCCTTGACTTGGTATGAATCCATACTTCCCATCAGTGAGTAATAGTTCTTAACAGAACCTGGGAAGTGACTAGGAGTACATATACCTCATCAACATCATCACATGGTACAGTCTCATCATCAATGAGGAACAAATATCAGTCAGGACGTCCATTTATAGAGATATACTCTCGAACCAATCCTGGAATACTGAGTAGTTGTTAAGGTTATCGAGCTTGGTTAGGTGAATATCCCAGCTCACGGGCGCTACCCTGGCTATTAGGACTTTCACCACTCGATGCCTACCCCTGAGACCTCCCAAATGGGTCCCTACCTTTCATTCCTCAGCATACCAAACTGTAGCTTCCCTAACAGGGTGTCATGCCACTGCATGTCCCTTGCTCTACATTACTCATTAATCTATTAATTTCTAAAGGTTCACTTTGGTCTCAAGTATTTGAGCACCTAGTATAATTTCTATTAATATTTCTGCCTTATATTACAGAGATTTGATCCATACATATAATTCACATAATTCATAATGCAAATTAAAGCACATAAGTAATAATTCAATAAAAATAAAGATATACAAATTAAAATAAAGACTGATAATTAAGAAATAAATCATAGAATGGTCAAAAAATTTCATAAAAATAATTTTTAAACCTAGAAAAATAATTAGAATTTTATCATAATTAGAATTTTTAGAATTTAGTACTTTTAGAAAAATGTTACAGGCACTTATAGAGCACAATTAGAAGTACTAAATAAACTTTAAAATTTATGAAATTTTTACAGATGGTCTATTAGTGTGTCTAGACCTTACCTGAATGATAAGAACTTAAACTGAAATTTCTAGTAGTTTTCTAAAATAAATTCATAAATAGCTCATAAAATAATTTCTATCTTTAGTTTCATATTATGAGATTTATGGTTTATTTTTACTATTTTTGCTAAATAATTGAGTATTACTAAAATTTGATAATTTTATTTAATTATTTATTATAATAGCTAAAAATATTTTTTCTAAATTTGGGCAGTATAATAGCTTAGTAATTCTACTATAATTGTTTGAATTCGAGCAGTATAACACTTAATCATTACTATTTGTCTAAATTTGAGCAGCATAACTACTTAATAAGAGTATTTTAATTATCTAAAATTGAGTAGAGTAACTCTTAGCAAATGCATTTTAATTTTCTAAAAGTGAGCAGAGTAACAGCTTAGCAAATGCTTTTAATTTTCTAAAATTGATCAGAGTAACAGCTTGGTATAATTTAATAATTTGAATTTGAGAAAAATAATAACTTAGCAAAAATTAAAGTTTAACATCAAACAATATAACAATAATATTGAATAAACAAAAGCCTAAACGGGTTTAGGGAAAACCCTTCCTACCAACTGCAAAGTAATTGAAATTTAAACCAACCCCACTCCCCCCATTACCTCAAAGAGTTGGTGAAGTTGTTGGTGTAGAGCTCCTAGGAAGGAATTTTTACTAGTTATTGGAAAACTAGTAGAATTTTAGCATAAAAACAAAGTAAAAGAAAATTTTCTAAAGAGAGAGAATTTCTCTATGGAGATTCACGGCTGAGAAGAGGGATGAGAAACTCAATTCAAGGTCATGCCTATTTATAGGAAAAAAAAAAAAAGCTTAGGTGTCCATTGATGAGATCATCCATGATGTCAAAAATGTAATTTTTGATTTATGTTTAATTGAAAATTAGGGACACATACATAAGTAGGTGGTGAATCACCTCTTGGTAGATCAGAAACGTGGGATAGCAGCTGTCCCAAATATTTTCTAGTGTAAATTTTACCTGTAATTAGATTAGTCGGTACCAATAAAATCGCCTAAACTTGAAAAAATTAACCTTTAATACCAAAATAATTAATATAGATATAAATCTGAACAAATGTAATATTTTTCATCAAAAATAATTTCTAAAAATAAATTTTAATTTTTTTCGAATTATAAATATATATATTATATATTTTAAGCTTGGAAAATTCATATTAAATTCATTTTAATTCAATAAATGCTCAAATTTTTATGAAAATTCTAAAATTACATATTTTACCTAGAAATGTGCTAAAATATCATTTTCATCATTTTTGGATGTCAAACCAATACTGAGTTGGTTATTTGACAATTAGGGGTATTTTGGTCATTTTATACAGAAATTTCAGAAAATTCCCATAAAATTTCTAAAATTATATTTTAATACATATGACATGATTTTAAACTCAATTTGACATTTTAATATTGATTGAATCTTTTTCTCATGTCAGCTCTTAATATTGACAAATAAGGACAAAATCGCCATTTTCTAATTTCTCCGGACTTCAGTTTGGAAAAATTATTAAAAATCACGATTAGATAGTTTTTGATATTTTGAGTTTAATCGTGGGAATTAGAATTTTTAGATTCCTTCCCGATTTTTTTTTAAATTAAATATATAGAATAAATAAATAAATAAAACAATTAATTAAATAAAAGTGAGGGTGTTACATTTTTTCTTGATCCTCCAGGTTAACCACAATTTGGTTATACCTAGAGTATCCGTCCAAGAAACAATAATAAGCTTATCCAACCAATAGCTCTAACATTTGGTCCATAAAAGGAAGTGGGAAGTGATCGTTTCTTGTAGTATGGTTTAGCTTGCAGTAATCAATGCACATTCTCCAAATAGTTACTATCCTAGTTAGAATCAGCTCCTTTTCTCATTCTTGATCACAGTCATACCACCATTTTAGCCTCATTTGTGTAATACCTGTCTTTTTATAATCTGTGCATAAGTGGTTGATAATCTAGAAGAGAAATTAAGTTTAAATTCAGTATAAGTGAATAATTATAATATTTGCTGTGTAAATTTCAGTAGAGTTTTCTACAAAAATTAAGCTTGCATAGACTCCAGTAGTGCAGAGATACACTGTGAAGGTTGACAGTGTAAGATTTGTAGCATGTTGATCCCTAATTAAGTGATTGAATAATTAACAAGAGGAATTAAATTTATTGTCTAATGAAAAATAATAATAAAAATTACATGTTGTTCTTGTTTGAGATTCTGCAAAGATTTCTGCAAGAATCTAGTATGTGATGATATTTGTCGAACCGATATTTATTTGTGCAGCTGATGAGTAGTACAAGACCATGGAATTTAATTATAATTAACTTTAAATTAATTATGATTAGATTCTATTTAGTTTGATAGCTTTCCTTACTCAAAGGGGTAAAACATTGGGTTTTTCACTGTTGCCATTCAGGATTGTTTATTGAGAAACTTGAGAAATAAATAGAACTGACTGTCTGATTGCTACAAAGGCAGATCAAACATGCCTGAGATATATTAGTGAGTCATTAACTCGTTAATATTTTAATTCCAATTAAATTACCTTAATTAGTTTGAAGGCTAAAAACCCTAAACCTAATTCACTAAATGCTGGTATTTGATTGCATTTTCTCTGTCCGTGTGAGAAAATAAAATTTCTACTATCTAGAACCACTACTACACGTCCCCAAGCCTAACCCAACCCAACTAAACGAACTATTAGTCCTAAGTAAACTAGATTAGTTGCAAACTAACTAGAAACTTTTTTCCAAATTCCTACAACTAGTCTTGTTATGGTGTCCTTAATGTACCTAAAACCACTTCTACCCATTGTTTCCCCCCTTTTTGGCCGTCCACCCCTTTTCCTTGGAGAAGGTGATATTTGTTTTTCATTTAAATTCAAACTTACCTCCTAATTTGCTAGTTACCAAAATACCCTCCTTAAGTGTCTTATAACAAGCCTTAAAACACAACAACTTTCCTCATTTTCTCCTCTTAAAGCCATGAGCTAGAGAGAAGAGAGAGCCTTGTTCTAGTTTCTCTAAGTGTTGGAAGAGAAGGTAGAAGCTAAAGTAAGAGAAGGTAGAAGCTAGAGTGTCCAAGAAGTGGTGCTAGGTAAAGCTCCATCCCTTTCATCCTATTCTTCCTTCATCTTCTCTTTTCTATCAAGACCTAAGTGGTCTAAGTCTTTCCCTTACCTCCTTTGTTCTAAACCTTGTTTTTTCTTATGTTTATGTTCTATATCAACCATTCTTGGTGTTAGTTGGTGGCTCACCTTATCAAAGTTTGAGGAAGATTCGCCCTTTGCTCCAAAAACCTTCTTGCAAGCTTTTTGGATCTTGGAAAAAAAAGTAAGAAAAGCTAGCCCTTTTTATATGTGTTTGGACTATGATTGATATGCTTTTGGATGTGGTTTGTTGTTAAAAATGTTGTTGGTATTTTTAAAAGTGGTAAACTTAATGAAAGATGACATTTTCGTGCATGTGTATGACATGTTCTTGATGTTGTTTCATTTTCCTGTCTAAGCATGGTATACTCTTTTTATGATATCTAGAGCTATGGTTAATATTTTTGAGTGCTTTTTTTTTTTTTTGTAAACTAGACAATTTTCTCCAAAATGGACTCAAGAAATGCATTAAAAGGTTGAGAAATGAAAAAGTTAAGTCTTTTGAAAGTTATGCATGCTCTCTAAAAACGTTGACCTGACAGTGGGTACTAAAATGTGATTTTGCAAGAATCGATTGGGTACTTGAAGAAATTCTTTGAAAAACCTACAAGTAGACACAAAAATATTTCCAAGCATATATAGTTTGTCATATTTGGTTCAGTTTTCTATTTTTAATGATTTTTGAAAACTGAAGGTTGTACTTGTTTCTGACTGAAAGTGGTTTTGAGAATTGTGAATTTTCAAAAAATCATATAAAATCGTGTGGACCTTGGTTTTTGATGTTATTGGTCATTTTGAAAAGGTTTTTAAGTTTAATTTCAGAAAATAAAAGGTTTGGTCTCTGAAAAATTTCTTTTGGATATGAAAAATGGCAAGACATGTTCATTAGTCCTCTAGTAGGTCACCCTAACCTTACTGTCTTTATTTTTGTACCTTTTTTGTAGATTTTTTTGCTTGAGATGATCTTTATTGTTTCAGAAAATGGACAAAATTTCCTTTCCAACCATGTATAGATCGTGTTAAGCAAAAATCGTTTACTATCCCAAAATAATTTTCAAAACAGAGGCTAGAATTTGGAAGCTATTGGAAACTGTTTTGGAAATTTGTATAACTTTATAAAACCCTATATTTCTGTACTTAAAACTTAATGGTGGGTCTTTTTAAATAAAATCTAAATATGAATTTCATTAAAATATATTCTTTACTATTTTATATATTTTAAATACATTTTGGTGAGTTAATTAAAAAGAAATTGATAGTAAGGCTTACAAAACTATATTTTATGAAAAAAACCTAAGACCTAAGTTTTGACTCAATAATTTCATAAATGTATTTTCTTATTTAATTCTCATATTTTTTATTTTAAATACATAATTTATATTAACTATATAAGGCTCGGTAAGTGTTTAATTGAATGAGTTTCTTGGTAAAAATTGTTAAAGGCATGACTTGGTGAATATTGGTGACTTAATGGCACGATGATTATGTTGAGAAATTGTTGATAAAAAGATTATCCGGGTGTGAATGATAAGTGGTTGATATATGTTGCCTTCAATGTCTATTTATGATGAGACGTTTGTCATGCACGCTTGCATTGGTGTATGAGCATGTGGTATGAAGATGTCAGTATTCACGAGATCGTGGTGCTAGCCAGGTGTGAAAGCATGAGGACTACGGATGGGGCGATTCCACAAAAAACCGAGGCCTTGCAAACCCTGGGTCGTGGTGTCGGTTCCTGCATATGAAAATCCTAATAAAGTGCACTGGTTCCCATGATTAAGGTATGTGTTTATTATACCATGATTAAGGAATATCCGGGCTGGTTGTTCAAGTTTTTAGATTTTCATGGAAAGTCAAGGATCATGGTTTGCATCTGTATGCTTGGTTATAATTTGATTTGGAATGATGAATGAGATAGAAACTTTGTGCTATGCCTATATGTTGTGATTAAGTATTTATTTGCCTTCATGCTTAATATGTTACATGCCTGTTTTGCTGTGTCTGCTCTTTTGGGTAGCTTATCCTTGCTTGTGTGTTTTGTGTGTGTGTGACTATGATGATCGCGATGATTCGTTTTGGCAGAAGCAGATGCATGGCAATCTTCCTAAACGTCGAGTACTTTTTCGCCTCTTGGGAGTGCACATTTATACTGAATGACGACGCCTGCTAGATCTCACTACGGTAAATGGACGATGAGAAGGAGGAATCATCTTTGTGTACATATCAGATCCCGACACCTCTGCGGAGCTTAGGAGTTACTTTTCGATCCTTCCGGCGACCCTATAGCTTTTTCGATTTGGCACCGCTTGTAATGCCTGTTTCTTGATAATCTGTGAATAAGTGTTTGAATAATCTAAAAGAGAAAATTTAATTTAATTTCCCTTGAAAAGAATTAATTAAAGCATTTGTTTGGTGCTTGTGTGAGCTCCTGCGGCGGATTCTGCAGGAATTGAATCTACACTACTGACAGATAGGTAGAGATATATCTATGGAGTGTTGATGGGTAGTGTAGGGTCAAAGAATTTAATTATAGTTAATTAAATTTAATTATAATTGAATTCTAGACAAGTTAGTGGCTTTCTTACTATCAAGCTAAATTCTTTTCCCGACTGTTGAAAAGTTTGTCTAGAATCCTGTCAGATAAAGTGAATTCAACTGTTTGATTTGGACAGAGTCAGTTCAATCATGATCAGAGAAATTCTAAAAGAGTCATAAACTCATTTAGACTCCAATGTTAATTAAATTGTTTTAATTGATTCAAGTGCTAGAAATTTAAAACCTAATTTCACAAGACTCAGTATTTGACTGAGTTCTTTGTTGACAGTGTGAGAAATTTTAGTATTCCCCTCCCAAACCTAAAGAGCACGAACCTCAAGCCCAACCAAACTAAAAGTAACCAATTGTCCTAAGCAAACCAAATTAGTTATAACCTAACCAAACATCCTTCATAAAATCCTACCTTTTTGTCATTTCAAGTGTACTTAAAGCATGAAAAAAACATTTGCTCCCATGGTTTCTCCATGCATGGCTGTCCACCCACCTAGGGGAGAGGAAAAATATTTTTGTTTTCATTTAAATTCAAATTACACTCTCATTTTGCAAGTTACCAATTTACCCCTCCTAAATGTGTCTTATATTAAACCTCCAAAATACAACAATCCTTCCATTTCTCCACCTCTTTGCCATGGACTTAGAGAGAAGATAGGGAGAGTTGGTTCAAGTTCTTGAGTGTTGGTGGTTAGGGAAGAAGCTAGGGTTTCCAAAGGAAGGGTACTAGGTAAGCAAACTCCACCCTTTTCATGTTCTTCTTTCTCCATCTTCTCCTTTCCTATCAAGACCAAAGTTGTCTTGGTCCCTTTACACTCTTGGTTCTAAAGTTTGTTTCTTTTCATGTTTATGTTCCAAATCAACCATTTTGGGTGATTGGTTGATGGTTTACCTCCTCAAGGTTGGAAAGAAGTCACCTATTTGCTCCAAACCTCTTCCAAGTTAGAAGGAGTCTTAACACATTGTAAGGAAAGCTAACCCTTTTTCTTTTGTGTTCAAATATGTGATTGACATGTTTGGATGTGCCTTGTTGTTAAAAATGTTGTTGATATTTTTAAAAGTATTAAACTTGATGAAAGACCACATCTTCGTGCAAGTATGTGATATGTTCTTAGTGCTGTTTGGCTTTTTCGTCTGGACATGTAGCACTATTTTTATGATAACTGGAGCTGTGGTGAATATTTTCGTGTGCTTGTTGTTGCAAACTAGACAAAATTTTCTTCAAAATGGACATAAGAAACGTACCAAAAGGTTAAGAAACTAAAAAGTTAAGTCTTTTGAAAGTTGAGTACACTGTCTGAAAGCGCTGACCTGACAATGGGCAGAAAAACGTGATTTTGGAAGAATCAGTTTTGTATTTGGTGAAACTCTATGAACGAATGAAAAGTAGACACAAAGATATTTCCAAGAATATATAGTTTGCCTATATTTGGTTCGTTTTACTATTTTTAATGATTTTTGGAAACTAAAAGCTGTACTTACTTTCTGTCTGGAAGAAGTTTTGAAAACTGTGAACTTTAAAAATCATATAAAATTGTGTAGACCTTGGTTTTTGGTGTTCTTGGACTTTTTGAAAAAAAAATTAAGTGTACTTTCAGAAAGGAATGGACTTGGTCTTTGAAAAGTTTTCTCTGTAAGTGAAAAATGGTAAAACATGTTCGTTAGTCTTCTAGTAAGCCACACAGACTTTGTTGTCTTGTCATTTTTGTATCTTTTTTTATAGATTTTTGATTTATGTAATATCTATTGTTTTAGAAAGTAGACAAAATTATCTTTTCAACCATGTATAGATCATGTTAAGAAAAAATAGTTTACTATTTCAAAATGATTTTCAAAGACAGAGACAAAAATGTGGAATTTGCTGGAAAATAGTTTTAGGAAATAAATATAATAACTTATGCACAACCCTTAATAGTTTTATCTTTTGTGATAGAATTTAATGGTGGATTCTTTGAAAATAAAGAATTAAATATGGAAATTATATTAAAATATTTTTCTTAAAGTTTTGCAAAATTTAAGAATATGTTTGGTAATCTAATGAAGAGATGTTTTTGTAAAGTTATAAAGCTATGTATTTCAAAAGACCTAAGATCTAAGTTTGGACTCGATAATTTCATAAAAGTGTTTTCTTATTAACTTTCATATTTGGTTATTCTAATTACGGAGATATATATATATATATATATATATATATATATATATGGCTTGATAAGTGTTTGATTTGGATAAGTTTCCTAGTAAAGATTGTTAGAGACATGACTTGGTGAATGTTGTGATTTTGATGGCATGATAACTATGTTATAAACTAATTAACCAAAAAGCTTATCTGGGTGTGAAAGATAAGTGATAAAATGCCTATCTAGGTGTGAAAGATAGGTGATACTTAATTAAATGCCTATCCGGGTGTGAATGATAAGTGGATATTGCATATTGCCATCATTGTCTGTGTATGATGAATTGATTGTCATGAATATATGCATTGGTGCATGAGCATGCAGTACCAAAGGTGTTGGTATTCGCGAGATTGTGGTGCTAGCTGGGTGTGAAAGCTTGAGGACTACGGATGACGCGATTCCACAAGAGGCTGGGGCCTTACAAACCCTATGTTGTGGTGGCGGTACCCCCATACGGAAATCTTGACAAAGAGCACTGGTTCCCATGATTAGTTGCCAGTATTTCCCAAATGGTTTAGGTACGTGCCGCTTTGAGAACCCTGGTGAAGGTATCTATGTTTATTATACCATGATTAAGGAATATTTGGGCTGGTCGCTCAAGTTTTTAGATTTTTATGGAAAGTCTATGTCTCATGGTCTGCATTGCATTTTCGGTCACACTTTAAACAAGAATAATAAATAAAAGAATTATTATATATGTACATTGACTAATTATATGCTTGTTTTATCGAGTGTATGTTATGTGTTTGGAATGTTGTGTTTGGTTCCTTTCGGGTAGCTTATCCTTGCTTGTATGTTTTGTGTGTGCGTGATTGTGATGATCGTGATTGTCTTGATCGCAGGAGCAGATGGTGTTTCCCTTGAGGAGCGATGCCTCTAGTGTGGAGTTGATACCCACCATCTAGGACAGGCGGGATGGTTAGACTATCGATGTGGATGCCCTTCAAGCACGTTTTGATGGCCTACTCCTTATTCGTTCCACGCCATGTGATGCTTTGATCTCCACTACTCCTATCACGATTCAGGTGGATTTTTCAGAGTTTGCTCGTGAGGTACTTCATCCCCCGCCTGCTTTTCCTGCACGTGTTCCTGCTCTTCTTTGAGTAGGAAATGCTTGTGAATACCGGAGGTTGTTCAGCATTTGAGCTTCCTGTGGGTGCGGATGTGGTCGAGGTTCTGGTAGAGTTTCTTCTGTGGGAGGTGACGACGATGAAGATGACACACCCTCTACCTCTCCCCATTGTCTTTAGAAGGCAATGCAGTTCTTGATGTATCTTTTTTGAGTAGAGGTGGCCAGATTAGGGAGTGAGTTATGTATCCCCTCCCCCTTTTGAGTTGTATGATTGGGTTCATTGTCACACACCTCTCCCACTATCTTATGTAGTGTTTTCAGTTTATGCTTGAGTATATTCGATTGTGGATTCCGTACAATGTATGTTGGACATGATTCCTGTGTATGTCTATGTTTCTTGTCTCATATTTCCTTATTGATGCACTTCTTTTTCATGTTGCGCATTTATGATAAACCGACACAAAAAAAAAAATCCTTACCCTTATTTTCACAAGCAAGTAATTGAAAGAGTTTTCTGAAGTTTGATTTCTTGTATATATGTAGTGTTGATGTTTTCATGATTATGAGATCTCTTTATTTCGTGCCAATTGATGTAGATTGGGATTTCTATTCTAAGTCGGCATTAGTATTAGAGAAGTATATTTTGAATTCGTGAAAAATTCCCACTCTTTTTCATAATAAATTAAAAAGAGAGTTTTCATAATAGAAATTATTAATTGAATGACTTTGCCATGTAATCGAATTTTTCCTGTGATGAAGTTGGGTCGTTACACTTTGTGGTTGTACGACCAGTTTATACTCCTCCTCTATCATAATTTTATGCATGCAAAAAGAGGGGCTAATGCCTTTTTAGATTAGAGATTGACCATTCCAAGGCATCTTGATTCTCTCTTAACACTCTCACCAACTTTTCCTCTTCCAATTTCGTTAAGGAATTGCTAATGATCATAGGCTTTTCATCTTCACCTTCAAGAAAAACATATTTTAACTCAAGTGGAAGTTGTTTCAATTCAATTTTATTTTTCTCTACTTCCCCACTCTTTATTAATTCCTCTTTCTTTATCTTGATAAACTTTTCCATTTTTATGCTTCTAATTGAGCAAGACATTCCTCAATCAAATTCTTCTCACCATCTATAACATATGCAATAGAATTCGTGAGTGCCTTCTCAAAAGGAGTCTAAGGCCACAATTATTTCTTTGCATCAACAATTACTTCATCAAGAATATCAATTCTTAAATATTGAGTTCTATCAATCGGATGGTGCATGGCTTCAAAAAATATTAAATGTCACCTCTTTATTTTGCACCCACAACATCAATTGACCTTTTTCCATATCAATAAGAGCTCTAGTAGTTGCCAAGAAAGGCCTTCCCAGAATAAGGGGTACCTCAACATCTTCTTCCATATCAAGAATAACAAAATCCACTGAAAAAATAAATTTATCCACCTTTACAATATGTCTTCCATGACTCCATAAGGGAATTTTATAGATCTATCAGCAAACTAAATAGTCATACTTGAAGGTTTCATTTCTCCTCCTCCAAGCTTAGTACACATAGAAAGAGGCCTCAAGTTAATACTTGCCCCCAAGTTACATAAAGCTTTCCCAATAACCATACTTCCAATATTGTAAGGAATGGTGAAACCACTAGGATCCTTAAGCTTAGCTTAGGAGGAAGCTTCCTCTGGATAATAACATTGCATTCCTTTGTCAAGGCCATAATTTCATTCTCCTTGAACCTTATTTTCTTTGTCAAAAGTTCTTTCATAAACCTTGCATATGTAGGCATTTGCTTAAGTGCATCTGCAAAATGGAATATTAATATGGAGCGTCTTAAAAATGTCAAGGAAACAAACAAATTGCTTTTCTTTCTCCCTTGTCCTCCCTAAATGATGGTATGACAACTTCACAGAGGAAAAAGCTTTATCATCCATCATCTTACCTTTTTTCTCTTTTTCATTATCTCTCTTTTTCTTCACTTTTTTTCTCTTTGGTTTTTTTTTCAACTCTTATTTCTTTTTTTTTTCACTCTCATTTTTCTCATCACTTTTCTCTTCATCTTTCTCATTATTTTTCTCACCACTCATTTCAACCAACACCTTTCCACTCCTTCTAGTTATTGCATTACAATGCTCTTTTGGATTTGTTTGAGTGTTGCCTAAAAAATTTGCATTTGGTTGTTCCACCAACTCTTGGCAAGTTGCCAAATTCTTAATGGAAGCCTCAGTATTCTTTTGATTAGAAATAGAAACTTGAATAAATTGATTTAAAGTCTCCTCCAACTTAGTGGTGCAGTCAGTAGAAGGGGTAGAAGGTTACACATTCTGAAAAGGAGGTCTATTGGAAGGGCCCCCATCCCCGTCTCTAGTTGAAATTTGTATGATTCCTCCACCCTTGATTGAAGGTGTTGGAAAATGGGTTGTTAACTTGGTTGTCTTGCCTCCCTTGATTTCCCATAGAATTAACATCTTCTTGAGGACTTAAATTTGCTTCATAATGACCATTCGAATGGGTCCCTCCACAAAAATCACAGTTCATCACTTAATGTTGTTGTATAGGAGCATTTTGAATTGCTTGAATTTGTTGAGGAATTTGAGAAATTTTCTTAGTGAAAGCTTTAATTTGCTGACTAAGAATTTTATTTTAAGCCAACAAAGCTATTTGTCAATCCAGTTCTAGTAAACCCTTTTCCTTCTTAGGTGCTACTGCTACCCTATCATGAAGAATCAAATAATCATTAGAAGCCATTACTTCTATCAAAGTTACTGCTTCATCTACTGTCTTGGTGTCCATTGAACCTCCTACTGAAGCATCTAACATAAGTTTGGTCTGTGGCTTTAACCCATAACAAAAAAATTGTATTTAAATCAACTCATCTATCCCATGGTTAGGACACATCCTTAGTAGTTGCTTGTACCTTTCCCAAGTTTTACAAAATGGTTCAACTTTTTTTTTGGCTAAAGGTTATGATATCTCCTTTTGCTTTCACATAGCGAGAAGTTAGGAAGAACTTTGTTAGAAACTTCTTCTCTACCACATCCCACTGTGTCAAGCTTTGATTTGGATATGATTGAAGCCATATCTTTGTTTTGATTGTAAAAAAAAAAGGAAACAAAGGGAGACAAATTGCCCCTTCTATAGCTCCGTTGATCTTTATAGTATCATAAAGTTCAAAGAATGTAGTCAAGTGCTTATAAGGATCTTCATGAATGAGTCCGGCAAATGCATGTTGCTGAATTAGACTTAAGAGAGCTATCTTTATTTCAAAATTATTTGCAGCTACTAGAGGTCTCACAATGCTAGAAAAATACCATCACCTAGTGTCCTTCTGGGTTGCTATTGTTCACCACCAGCAACCATGTCTTCTCTTCTTCTTGTTCTTTTTGCTTCCTATTCTTTTTGTAGACCTTTTCTTTCAGGACTTCTTCCTGTTTGATCATTCAGTCTTGTTAATGTTAGGATCATACAACAACTGTTCAAGTAGAACTCTACCTTGCATACACTAAAGCTAAAAGAATAAGATAGTTTGCACAATACTTAAATAACAAAATAAGTAAAGGGCAAGAAAAGAAAAAGAAAAAATAAATAAAAGCAATTAAAATGTCTAAATTAGTAGACAATTTGAGTATGCTAGTACTAAGGAACAAAGTTCCCAACAACGGCGCCAGAAACTTGTTAACCCCTTGAAGGGTATACCAAGTCGCACAAGTAGCAAGTAGTAAATAAGAGTATTGTTTCCTTAGAGACTTGGCTCAGTGCCTAGCAAATGGCAAACTCTTCACTATTTAGACTATCGAAATTATGTATCAAACTATTCCTATGCATTTAAAATTTTAATATAAACAATAGAATTGTAAAACTAACAACTCTTTTCTTTTTAGAAATTTTATCAAACAATTAAAATAAAAAGGGTTCTTATAAATTTAAAAGCTGTTGGGGTTTCAATTAACTTACACATCCATCCCATGCACGACAAAAAGATTTCTAATCTAAATTCCAAATTTAGCGTCAAGAGTATACCACAAAAATACCAATGCTCCAATTCCTTAGAAACCAAAAGCTCAATTTTTATAATCAACCCCTAATTCCTTAGGTAGTAAAGTCACAAAAATTGCAATAAGAGCAAGGTCTCTATTTATCTCTAATAGGCCAAATCCTATTCCTAGAAAGTGGCCAAATTAGGTACTTGATTTCAGTTTAAAGTTCAATTAGGATTTCCAAATCACAAACCAAACTCATTAAATCATTCAAAGGGTGATCAAACCAAAGAAAACATTAAGCCAAGAAATCAAATACTAACACAAAAATTTGGAACTTGGATAGATTCAGAGTACAATAGTTACATGAGATTTCAGTGGGCTAATCTACACCCCCAACAAAGATAAAATCAGCCACTCATACTCATTTTGCAATCCCCTATACAAGATATAGACTCTTGATCTTCAGAAGATGAAAAAAAAATGCTTTCACACATCCTTTGCTCACTCTACCTAGATGCAGAAATTCCAGCAAACGATCAGTCATTCCCTTCTCTGTCTGAAAACTTGTTTTAAATATGGGACTGCTTCATTAACTAGTGCTAAGCGCAGGGTAACTCGCCTTAAGCGCTCCTTGATGATCAAATTGAAAAGTCTCAGGTACTTCGATGCTAAGTGCACACATTGAGCACCAAGCGCATAATAAACACCTTCTTTGGTCCATGTGCCAAGAGCTTATCTCTTGGGCTAAGCACCATTTTGCAAATTTCATTCTCAAGCTTTCAAATGGGCTTCCAATTTGGGCTCTAACTTTGGGCTTTCTAACAAAACTTGTACTGGGCTTCAAAACCTATAAAACAACATAAAAAGTAAACAAAAACAATCCTAACACAAAATAGAAAAAAAATCCAATTTTATTTATTTATCCAACCAAAACAAGCTAAAATAAGATCCAAGCTAGAATTATGAAAATTGCACCCAATTATCCTTTAAGAATAAGCAAAATTAAACAACTAACACAAACCCATAACTAGATCCAACTTTATTTGGAAGGATCCGCCAACATCTCATTCGTGTGAAAAGTGATAGGATTTGATATTGTTGTCACACCGAACCCCTCACTCTATTATTAGCTATGTATGACCAAAGAAAAGACAAAGGAGGAGAAACCACTAACCATGCACATCCTAAAAGGGTATCATTCAGGGTTTTTTTTTTAATCGCAGGATATCGATAGAGCTACTTCTACTTAAATGTGATTTTCGATGTGCACATTCCATTTTCATTTTGATTAATCATTGTTTGAGTTAATAGATATTTAATAAAAAAAAAAGAAAAAAAACATATCATACATATAAATTGATTTGGTTTGAGATTTTTTCTTACAAAATTACAAGATTGAAATTACTTTAATTTGGAAGTTATTCTCAATTTAGATGTGCACGAATAGGTGTAGGTTCAAATCTCATCTCAATTAAATTTGAGAATCATGATAATAATTTTTTTTTCACTTCTCTTGTAAGTGGTGGAAGGTTAGGGTAGTTTGTATGAGATCCTATGCTCTAGCTTCATTGCTGTCATTGTAAAAAAAAAAAAAAAAAACTAACAGTAGAATGACATAGCATTTGTTTAAACCTCAAAAAAATGATTTTAATATTATATAAAAGTAAATTTTTTAGAAACTACTTTATCACAAGAAAAGACAATCATCAGGTGCTTGACAATCGCAATCGTTTAAATGTGTTTCAACGTAGGAAACTCCACTGATCATAGAATTGCTACACTTTTCAACACAAAAATAATTAGATACAAGAATTCAGTAGAAAGCAGGCTAAAACCTTGAATCTAATAGAAGTATAAAACACTCCTATTATAGAAATTTAGAACTTTTCACCTGATTTCATCCAAACCCACCAGATTCACCTGAACAAATGGAGTTTGGTTGAATTTCACAAGGAGCCGTTTTATGGTTATCAACTTGATTTGAGTGTTGCGTTATATTATTACGAGAACAGCATCAAATTCTAAAATTACATTCATAAGTGAAATACTTTAAAAAGTAAATACTCTATGCACTATAAGTGTAAATTTTTATATTGTCATTTAATCACAATTTGGTAAATTGTTGACTTTTACAATAATCACGTTAAAAGTTTTACCTACCATAACTTTTTATTGATTGACAATTACAATTTTTACACCGACAATGCATAAAAATTAAACTTTTAAAGTAGAACCTATCCTTTATCCACATAAATATACTTTCTCCTTGATTATTTTTTTATTTATTTCTCTTTTCGGCCGAACATCCTTCTCCTCAAGTTGAATCTTATCCTCAATTTTCATCTATTTCAATTAATGAGTCACAGGAATATATACTTTAAGCTCCTCCATTGATGTGTGCATTTTATAACATCTTTAGCATAGTTTTCATTACTAGATTACATGCATTTCATTGTGATTTAAGACTAGTTATGTGTTTAATTGCATTATTTTTCCCTTTTGTATCATGTTATGCCTTTTTTCTTGCTTGTCTTTGGTTTTAAGACTTTTATAGGTTTCTTTGGGCTTGAAAAGCAAAAGATTAATAATTTGTAAGCTCTTTAAATGATTTAAAGATCTTTGGGCGCTTAGAAATCCACTTCGAAAGCATAAGGATCATCCTAAAGCATTTGGAAAAGGAAAACTTGAAGAAAGTTGTTAAAGACCTCGCCACCATCAAGTGGCAATCACCACCATGTAGTGGTGCATTCCCTGAAATCTACACCAGCGAATTTGCCACCATCAAGTGACGCCCACCACCACATGGTGGCGCATCTACTAGAAGCCTTTTTACTCTCCTATGCATCCATCACCATGAGGTGGCAATCATCAGCACATGGTGGGTAGAAAGACTTGAGTTATTTTGCAAGTTTCCGACTTATTTTTGTGAATAGACTGAGACCTATTGTAATTTAGTTATAAATAGACATTCTTAGGGATTTTATTTTTATCTTTTCAACCTCATTTTAGAACACAGATAATTGGATGATTGCACTTTTCTTCTTCAATTGTCTCCGGTTTGTCTTTATGTTCTTTCTCTTTTCTTTTTGGTGTTCTCTCATGACTATGTGTGAGTAAAACCCTATTTTTCTAAAATTAGGCATAACATTACGATTGTCTTAAAGAATTAATTTTTGTTTACCTATTTGTGATCTTGTTCCTCTTTTGATTCTTCTTCTATTGCTTTATTTATGAGGAACGAATTAGCCAACGTTGTTCATAACCATAAGGATTTAGGAAAGTACTAAAAGGTGAACTCAAACACCGGACCCATAGGAAAGGAATTTAGGTCTAAACCACGAAAGTAGGTTAAAGTCTTCAAGAAATAATTGAATTAACAAAAAACTTAGTGGGTCTAATTGAATATAGCCATCACAATAGTAGGTGGTAAATTTGGTTAGATACCCCTTCATATCTTGAAAAAGAACGAAAGGTATCTTAGATTAATTCACCTTCAATAAAAACAAGTGAAGCACATAGGTAATAAGATTAAGGCATTAAGCGTCGTCATGTGAAACCCTAATCCTAGAAATCTTTTCTTATTGAATTACATCCAATTTTAATTGTTTGCTCGAGTCAATTTTTAATTGCATTCTTTTTCAATTGCTCAAACCTTAAATTTTCCAAATAAAATTGCTTTGTTTAATTTTTATTTATTTAGCAATAATCACTGAATACACAGTCCTTGTGAATATGATTTTTGAATTATTATTTGATGACAACCATGCACTTGCGGTTTTACACATCATCCATTCACTTCCATATTTTCCTATGCTTACCTCCCGTTGTCCTTCACTTTGTTTTTTGTTCCCATCTCAATGAAAATTCAGCTATGAAAACACCTCCAGCTTGACTTGAGGCACCACATTCACAAAAGAAGCCTACCATCATTAATTAAGTCCGTTTAAATTTGACTTAGCTTTGGGCAAAAAGTTATAACCAGCAACATTTCGTTCACTGAGTGTACTAATTCCATGAATTGGTTGTTAATGATTGCATCCAAGTATCTATGGCTAAATCAAATCTAAATGGTCATGATTGATGACAGAAGTATATTTGTAGGTCTTGGCAAAGTCACATTTAGCTAAGGTTACAAATGTCAAGGTCAGTAAACATTGATAAAAGTACATTTGAATGGTTTTGGCCTCAATGGCATGGAATATGTCATAGACGCCAAGCCAAATAAAAAAAATGTGTAGATTATAATGCTGTTGACATTCAACTCATCAACAAATCTGTCAATAGAGGCCAAAATGGATGAATTGATACTCTCTCTCTCTCCTCTCTCTTTTTCTTTTTTCTTTTTCTGCTCACAAAATCAAGGGATCGAAGTAAATCCTGAGAATTTTGCAGGACCAAATCTATCTTGCTAAACAATTGCAAAATGAGAACATGGTGGCCTAAGGAACATGGATTCAGATCTTATGACATGACTCTGCTATTAATATGAGCTGCAATAAGGGGTCCAATATTCCATCCAGAACATAATTTAGGTCTGGCACCTCAATGCCTGTCTTTACATCATGTACTAACTTGTACGGATGAGAGACGTACCTCCGAGTTTCTTCTTCCCACAGACTGACAATGTTGTCCTTCCTTATACTTTTTATGCTTGAAACTCCTTGTTCCCTTGCTGTCACTTGAAGCTTAGCTTTCAGTCTGTTTAGTGCTTTCATCTTATTTGCAAAGTGGCTTCTCTCACCTCCACAAAGACAACATAAAATGTCATTAAGTAAAATCCCCATTTTTTATGCTTAGCAGTTTTTTCTTTTGAAAAATAAGGGAAACTGACTTGGTAGTTATTTAGTTCCATCGAATGATTGTCAGGGGATGTGGTTAAAAAGTAAATAATGAGTGAGCAAAAAATTAACTTCTTCCTCATGCACCGGCTAGTTTTCTCCATGTGTTAAATTAAAACAACTGCAAACTGGATTAACCATGGCCAATTATACAGATGATGCCTGGTACAACTATTAACAAGTTCATCTCTTTTGGCTGCCACGTGAAACAATTTTCAAAGCCCTAAACCCTAAATCACAACTTAAACAACTACTAGGCCTGAGAATTTACAACTATGTATATCATGCTATATAGTGCCATTCCAAGGTAATCAATGTCACACTAGACATCTTACTCTCTTTTATAATTTTTATTTAACCATTAATACCCAATGGATAGTTGAATTATATGAACTCATTTGATAATTGAATTCACCAATTAGTTGTAATTTACATAAGCTTTCAAAATATAAGAATTATTTGTTTGAGAAAATGTTTTTTGTTTTCATCCCATATTTTCACTAATAATTACAAAAATGTCACCTTTGTTTTGAATTTTTTTTTCCTTCTTTTCAAAGATTTTCCAATACAAATTATTGAAAATAGGAAACAAAGCCAAAAATAAGGAAAAAGAAAAACTCATCATTTCCTATACAAATCTTTGAAAACAGGAAACAAAATGAAGACAAGGTCACAGTTTTGTAGTTATTTGTAAAAGACAAAAATGAAAACAGAAAACATTTGCTCAAATCAAGCAGTCCCTTAGTTTGTTAAATAGTGGTATAAAGGTACGATATGATTCAGAGTGATGTAATCCTAAAATTTAAGAAAAGAATTATTATCTTAATGGGAGGAAACATTAAGTCCTTTCAAACTCATGTTTTTAGTTATCGTCAAACAGAGAGAATAAAATTAAAACAAGACACATAACAAAAGTTATGCATAAAATAAATGTTACAAGAATACATAAGGTGCAGCACAGAGTCAGTTATGCTTACTTCTATGTTCTCATGAAGCATAATCAACTTCATTAAGCTTTCACCTCTTATATAACAGAGTAATCAAGACCAGGATTCAATTTAAATCATTGACAAAAATAGAAAAGCAACCTCAATGAGAACTTAAAGTCTACACATTGTGATAGGCACTGTTTAGAACAACCAAAAAAGGAAAGAGAGAGTGGAAAGAAAGAAAAGAGAGATTTCTATGTCAGATTGGGACATATTGATGTGAAGTGACTGGATGTCATAATGTGCACTAAGAGCCGCCAAAGGTACCAGTCTGTAGACTAACAATGTTTCACATTACTAGCTTCATCTAAGAAGGTATGTCTGTTGTCTCTTTCAAGTTTCAGCCAACGATGGTTTTTGCCAAAGAGCATTCTTATCCATCCTTCATATGAGTTATGGTGTGGTAACTAATCAAGTAAGGCCAAAATGAAGTACTTCTACAGCAATTTCAAGTAACTATAGGCCAGTTTCCTTTCTAAGATAATCCTTGATGAAGGATAATGTCCACTAATTTTAGTATCTGCCCTTTCAAATAGTAAAGAGGGTAAGAAACCACATTGTTGTAAGTAAGGTGAGTTTTTTGTTACGATTTTTCCTAAAAAATATTAACAGCAGATTTACACTCACACAATATCATATACCACAGGAAATTAGTGCAACAAGTAATGTAGTACACATTATATTCATAATCAATGAGACCACATAGCTCTATCAGTTTCCATCATGAATGTGGTGTGGAACCTTATTTGATAAGGTTTTAATCCAAGTAAGATCAAGTGAAAGACCCACCGAAAAAAATCAGGTCAAACCCTCAAAGGAGCATGACATGTCCGTGAATTTATAAATCTTCAGTAAACTAACATATCATCAATAGCCAAAAAGAAAAAAAGTAGCACATCCTATGGGACATTGCAATTTCATGAGCAAATTCTGGTGCATGATCTTGAATATATAATGGAAAGAACTAAAACTAAGAAGCAAACATCTCAACACAAACATATGCATACCAGAGGATTGGACACTTATGCCAGTAGGTAGATGCTGAATGCAAACTGTAAGATCAGTTTGTCTCTTGTTTTCCCCATGAATCAAGGGAGATGAGATAATCAAATCCTCAGAATCAATTTCAAGATCACAAGCATTCTCAAGGAACATGGGAATAACATCTACAGTTGCTGAACAAGCCTGCAAATTTTGAATTAGCAAATAAAATTATTTTATCAAATTTCAATACTTAGTTCATAAGCCTAAAAACATTGATAAAGTTCCTGGATATATAAGGCCATTCTATTATTGTTTTAATATAGCCCAATTCACTATAGCAATAATACAGTTAAACCTCAATGTAGCAACTCAAGAAAGGCACAGTGATCACAGCTTTACTATACTTGCCTTGATATTTCATCAAATCCAGAATCCAACATGAATATTTATATGTTATATGAGGCTGTTACTACAATATATTATATAATTGTAATGTATGAATGTAATATAATATAATATCTTTTCCTACACATGGATAATTATGGTTATTTCAGTTTAGTAAATTAAAAAGTTTATATTGTTATTTTTTAATACCAGTTCACGATACATAGAAAAATCTAATGGTGATATAAATATAGAGTATTAATATTATGTGATTGAATTAGAATTATTATGTGGTGGAAATGGGATGAATACTCTATATAAGGAATTAGAAGACTTTTCTTCCCAAAGAGAGTTTTTCTATAATACAATTCCATATGCAAACAACACAGTATACCAGAAAGGAAAATCAGTTTGCAATTATATTGGATGAAAGGAAATGTTCACCTCAGGCTGAGAAGATTCATTTGGAGAACCTCTTATCAAGTAATGAACTCCTTTTTCCCCCGAAAGATAGCCATATGCACACTCAAATTCTAACTCTATAGTTGCTGAATTAATTCCTCCATTCTTGAATGGACACTTGTCAATAATCCTTCCTTCATAACCTTGTCTTTTGGCCCATCTAAGATACATGCTTAGGAGCTGTTCTGCCCAGAGCTTGATTTGTGCAAATGTAGGCCAAGGACAGCAGAAAAAATTTACATGAATAGTTTGAGAACGAAAAACATGAAATCATAAAGCAGACAATCAGCAACTCAGTTTTACAAAATCTAGATGAAATATATGTGTTTATCATAACATTGAATAAATTGGAATATTTCATAAGTTCTAGAACTTGAAGAAAAATTCCGCAATAATTAAGCTCACATATAAATGAGTTGTGCTAAATAAACCATAAGTCCAACTAACAGAAACTTTTTTTATTTATTCCTGCTTCAGGGAAGAGCACAACTCCAAACATGAAGTAATACTAAAACTTCAACAATGGAAATTTTAATATTTTAAAGTAAAAATACCACATTCGTAGATGGAAGTTGATTTCTGTAGAAATAAGCAGGAGTTTATGGCTGGTACAGCTACACATTATAGCAAATTAAAAAGTTCAGTTGTCAATGAGAATCACTTCTTTGCATGAGGAGAACAAAGATGATATTTGACTTGCATATGCATGCCTACCAAACTATACACAATTAAACTTCAGAACAACTGCTGAAGTCAAGAATCAATTTTAGAATGCATCATAATCAGGACTAAGCTTTTACTAATATAGTGACACAAAAAATCTTACATGAACCATATTCACAAGTTATAGTTTAAATATAATCATAATGAAATTCAAAAATTACATTATCAAACCTTTGGATAAATGCCATTAGGTCCAGCGTTTATAACCAAACATGCTCCTGCCATATCAAATGGCCCGTTAAGAAGCTTAGAAATCTCATACTGATCTAGAATCTCGCTCGCATCCAATGATGCTTCATATGCTTGTTTATAAAGCCCATAATCAATAGCATTCATCTCAGCCAACTGATTGATCAGCTTTGCTTCCTCTACCTGCAGGACATACAACAGGGCATCATATTGTTTTCAAATAAGAAGAAAAGAAAAAATAAAATTAATAAAATAAACTGGCATGGCATTTGTTATGTGTTTTAGCGGTGTTAGGAAAGGGTACATTTTGAGCCATATGACCACAAAAGGCCATAATTTTCATCTGTTAGCAAAATTCTGGCCAACCTTAGCAAATAGTGATTTCCTAAGCCACACATATAATGTATCATTCATCACTTTTAAGAAGTATGGTGGACCAAAGGCAGCAAGAGGATTAACTGCACAACTGAAGTTTACAGTAGCTAGAGGTAATATAAGATAATTCTGATTGAATGAAAAGATGTCATCCACAAATTCAGGGCTATCTCTGAGCTTTATAGAACAGCTATCTAACTAAACATCATAATTACAATTATCTCAGACATAGAAGTATTCTTTATACACTTCTTTCTTCAGTGTAATTGCTGCATTTCATTTTATTTTTTATCGGTGTACCAGACTTCCCACACACCATTAGTTTAGTGGCCAACACAATCATCATTTTATACCAATCAAATTTTATATAGAGGAGAAGACAAATAATACTGTCATAATTCAGGTGAAACTGATGGGAACAGAGCATTACCTTGTATTTCAAGTCCTTTAGAGAATCAACCACTTTGGCACTGTTAGCCAACTTGACAAGGATGTCATTTGACTTAGCTGGATCATCCCACATATCAAAATCACGTACCATTTCTTCCTGCTTAATCCACGTTGCTTCTTCCATTTCCAAGGCTGTTGATGCGAACATTTCAGCACGAAGAACTGCATCTTCAATTTTCCTTCTTAGAGAAAATAAACCTGATCATGTTTGAATGATTGTTATGATCAATGGAAATAATAAGTGAAATAAAGCACTAGTTACCTACAGCTTATATAAGAGACTATACTATCAAGATTCATTATGTGATATTGACTTTACTTTGGCTTAGTAGACTTGCAGAAGAGTCATCATACTATCAAGAATCTTCAATCAGCTAATCTGGTCTGAGGGTTTGCTCAGGCCATTAAATTTAGAAAGAGGAAGACAAAGAAAATGAATCAAGTGAATATTTATGCATGATAAAAGACACTATTGTGGCATCAAATTTAGAAAGGGGAAAAAGGATATACATGACCTGCTATGATCATAGATGCAACTAGCATGAATTATATATGATAACGATAAGGAGCAACATTCTTCAAACAAATTTATATTAACAAGTAATGTTGTTTATAGATAGGTAAATGCTAACCAGCCCTAAGGACACTAGTTACAGAAACAAAAATAGAAAGTCTTTATTGGAATAAGACAGCATTTATTATATCAAAAATACAAAAATCATTCAACGCATGCTTTTTAAGTAATTCAAAGCATTTAATAAAGTGTATTCAATACTCCTTAACTATTGCCCTTAGGGCACTGGTAACCAGCTATAACCTTATAGATAATATAATAGTTGATGCTGTTTCTCTAATTTCACCACTGAACCAATGCTAACAATCCTATATATCTGTCGCTTCATATATCAGAACTACTATGTTATCTGAAAATAGTACATGATAAGAGGACTCCCATTAATACCAGAGACATTTTCCAGAATCAGATGAGTAGGCCATTTATCTCTTAGGCACAGTTCTTTAGACTTTATCTTCATGTTCTGTTGAAATTAGACATACAAAAAAGTAGTGAACCTTACAAGCTTGAAACTCCCACTACTTGTGACATTGGTGTAACATCTACTCCAAATAAAAAAGATGCCACTTGCAACCAAGATAACATCATCAAAATTTTGTAGCAACATACTAACCCCACCCACAAAATAAAAGAAACCGTTCCTGACTGAAACTTCAAATAAAAAACTGATTTTTTTAAAGATTTAATCTGTATCCAAAAATACCTCTTCAAACCTCACTCCATTTTCCACCTTCCCATTTTCACTCCTACAAGCAAAAGGGCAATGACACACATAACTAGTAACAAAAGCCACATCCACTATAGCAAACCCCACATTAATTTAACCACTAAAACCACTTCATCACAGACACAAACAAAAGAAACAATAACCAAAAGATAGCATTTTGGAACAGACCCACTTGTTTGTAGATATCCTTCTTGTTAGCCATGGAATTACAAGCTCTAATTCTGAGCGAACATTGAAGCATCTGAGCATGCGGCTTCTTCTTCACCAGAGAAGGCTGCCATTTAGAGCTGAAAGAAGATAAAACATCATGAACCATTCTTGCACAAGCAGGTTCAGACACCACAGTTGCCATAACCATTAAGAGGATCAAACGGTGGAAAGTGGATGATGATGATGATGCGGCACAATGTGAAAGGTGAAGAAGGTTTTGTTCTCTCGTGAAGTGGATGCTGCTATGCTTCAAAGCCCCACCTACCGTTTTGTGTCCGAAACGAAATTGAAACACCGAAACTTGGTTCCGCACGTTGCCTTATCCTGAAAGTGGAAATCAATTTAAGAATTTTGGTTCGCTGTAAAGGAAGACAAGTGGACTACTCTACAGCCACAACGGTCCGCACGTCGGAGGGGCTCAGGGGTTATTTTATATGGAATAACATATGTTTTAGGATCTTACTATAAATTACTCCAAAAATATCGATTGAAAAATTAATAAACAGAAGATTTTTAATGAAAATTATTGTGAATTATATTGATAATATTTTCTTAAGGTGAGTATATTAATAATATTAATTATTATATTTTTATGAAATTTCTTTATTTTTAATTTTTAGTCAATGTTTTATGAGTACTTGTTAATATTTTCTTATTTTTTATTACTCTATCTATTTATTAAATATTCTTTATTTTAGAAAATAAAGAAAATATCACATTTTTTTAGTAATATCTTCATTTAGTAATATTTAAATGATTAGAATTACATTCTAATTTTTTTAATAAGGATTTTTTTTGTAAAACAATATTTTATCATAAAATTTAATATAATTAATAATTTTTTAAAAAGTATATATTGCCTTAAAAGATAAATAATTTAAGATAAGAATTATATTAATTAAAATTTATGTGAATTTCACTAAGAAAGTAATTATTGTTAAATAAGGATGTCACTTATATAACTTAATAGGACACATGAATTTCAACCATGTATAAGAAATAATTCATTATTACTTACTAGTATTTTCTCATGCTAATTATTTTGGGTTTGTCTCAAATTAGGCCAACGTAACAAGTCCAAGGTGATTTTAGACACTTAGTTTTCTGCTAGAGTTGAGAGATCAATCCAAGGTTTAATATGTTATTTGAAGTCTGCATCACATGGTGCTTCTTATGCCTAAAAGCAGAGAATCTAGGCTACAGGCTCACACCTTCCGTGTTAAGGGTTTCAAAATATTCAAAAATTACTAGACCTACTTCACATTAGAATTATCTCATGGTTACTATCATATATCAAGACCAGACTCACCCACATTTGAGCCCTATAAATAAGACACGCCACATAACACCAGGTAGACTATCTTTTCAAATGTTGTTACTTTGCTAGTTTATATACTGACTTAGGTGTTTGCTCCCACAATCACCCATTCATTGGACCAACATTCTTATTATCTTCACCTAAAGTAGATCCAATGGACCCTTGAGAAAGGTTCAACTAGATTATTTTGGCATCGTTTATGCGAAATGATAAAGTTATTCCCACACCAAACCGAACCAAATATAGTCAAATGCGCAAATGGCTATCAAGTATCCCTTCACAAAGGCCACTGCCTCCTTTGAGTTTTTTAGTAATTCAAAGCTACTTTTTCCCATAACACCCTACTAGGGAGACTCTAACCCACAAAAGCACTGGGACATCTTCTGCAAAGAAATGCTCTTTGTGAGGGCACTTGAGGTAGTTATTTGTAGAATTTTTTTCTAGGATTTTGTGGGGTCCAACCCTCAATTGTTTTAAGATGCTTCCTAAGGATTCCATTAGAGGATGAAGCTTTGTGAAACTTCCTCGCCCATTTATATAAGGAGTTCTGAACCTAAAGTTGGTCATCCAACTCCACATCATTATGGAAGCTATTTGAAAGTGAATGCCTTTTGTGTTGTCCCTCACTAAATTCTAGTCGACCCCAATAGTAATATTTTGCTAACAAACATTCAAATATGTTAAAATGGAGGCTAACTTTATTGGTACAAGCTATAACATCCTTAAAATTCATACTCATTGCAAATCTCCTAATTCTATTTTAAATGTTCAATTTATTCTAAACATTATTGTTTCTATTCCTCAATTTTATACTAGATCTAATAAAAATTTACCAGTTTATTTATTACCTTTTTATTTAACACAACTACCTTTTCTTACCTTTGATTTACTAATCCTAAGCAAGGGTATAATCATCCTTCTATGCCTAAATAGGCTAAATTGCCCATGATCTTAGTGGAGGTTGTGCCTCACACTCCACACCTATACTCACATTTCACTCATTCCTTACATGCTAAAGGTGAAGCTCTCTTTCTCTCTTCTCTCAACACTCTCTGTGGCATGACATACACACAATTAGCACCATTTCTATGTTTTTGTTCTTCTCTCACAATTTCCTCAAACTGTAACCCTTCATCATCACTCATCTTCATATTCTCTTCCTCGCACAAAACTAACCCTTGTTGCTGCCCCTTGGAGTGAGTCATGGACAACAGAAGGAGGAAAAGATACCCACACAATATAATAACCCATTGTTGCTACATGACACTAACTATTGTAATTACGGAATAATCTAATTTTCAATAAAAACTCTTATTAATCTTTCTTATGAAAATGTGAGTACATTTTTAGCATTTGTAAAGAAATAACATTCATCATATAACTTGCTTCAAATTTAAACAAGCAAAAGATATTTTCAAAAGTTTAATAGTAGCCATGTAAAATAAGTGAATAAAATACTATGCTTAAATATCTTTTCGGCACTTCAAATTTAGGACAAGTTTTTTGTTGCTTCCCCAAATTTAAAAAGTGATTTTTTTCTCTCCCAAAATAGGAAATAGTTCTTTTTAGTCTCTCATCATTAATGGCGTTACACTTGTTACTTACGTGGCTAATGGTGTTCGCATGGCATATGATAATGCGGAAAATATTAAATGAGGTGGGAATTTTCTTTTTAATTTTTTTGGCTTAAATATCTTTTTTGGTTCTTCAAATTTGGGCCAAGTTTTCTTTTGGTCCCCCAAATTTAAAAGTAATTTTTTTTAGTCCCCAAATTTAAAAATGATTTTTTTAGTATCGTAAATTTAAAAATGTTTTTTTAATCTCCCAAATTTAAAAGTGATTTTTTTAGTCCCTTAATTTGGAAATAATTCATTTTGGTCCTCAAAGTTGATGCTATTAAAAAATCTACTCATGTGACTAATGATATTTTTTCTAGTAGTTATAAAAATACAACTTATGACGGTTTAAACCCCAAAATTTAGATTAACGAATAATGTTTTAAAATACAATTTGTGGCAATTTTAAACCCCCAAAATCCAATAAAGCAAAATCAAAAAACAAAATAAAAGAAAAACCGCTATGATCTCCCATTCAAACATTGTGTTCACACATTCCAGCTACAAGTTATAACACCTTTATTTTAATATTATATTTAATTTATGATGTCCGTGAAATTACCAAGGAACTAAGGAACTAACAGTTAATCTTAATTCCTCTACACTGAGGGATAACATAAGAAAAAGGATCTAAATGACTATGAATTGTCATTTTGAACTTAGAAACATGTCATATATATTAAAATATAATTTTAAAAATTTTTTGAAAACTTTTTGAGATTCTTATGGTAAATGACCAAACTGTCCTCTATTGTTTGCTAAAACTACAACTAGTATAAGCTTAACATATAGAAGAGACAAAGTGAACATCCTCAATTTAGTTTTGGGTTAGATATTTAATTTTATAATTTTCATAAAAATTTTGAAATTTTCTGAGTTAAAATGAAATTTCTATGAATTTTTAACTTAAAAATACCAAATAAATACTTAATTTTGGAAATTATTTTTAATCAATAAATAAGATGCTCACAAAGTTTCAAATAAAAATTCATTCAATTTCTATAAAAATCAAATTACCAAAGTTTAAGACATTTTTACCGGAACTAGTTGATTCGTTTGTAGAGAAAACTAAACGCAAAGACTTGGGAGAGTAAAGACTTGGCAAGTTCAGCATTGCTCTACTAACCCACTCCCTTAAATTCCTCACATGTTGAAAAAGAAAAAAATAAATAAAAAAAGTAAAAGAAAAGTTGACTTACCTTTTTGTCCCTTTTTAAACAACTTACCTTCTCTATAAAAGGCTAGCATTTGGGATAGCTTTCTTCACCTTTCTCTTTTCCCCAATCTAGCCGAATTTCTTCTCCTCTCTCCCTAGCTCCATTTCAAAATTTTCTTACACAAAGAACCACCATTTCTCTCCTCCTTCAACCCTCCTTCAAGACCACCACCACACACCACCAATAAGGAAGCATCAAGGGCTCATTCTTCCTCATTTTCTCCAATTCAGTGAGCTATATGGGGGGAGTGGGATGTTCTTAAATTATTTACTTTCATATAGATGGATTTTGGATGGGTTTGGCCCCCTAAACCCTTAGCATTTTATTTTTCCTACTACTTCTCCTTATTGTTGTTATTGGCTTCACTTATGTTGTTGTTCATTTCTTGATCTATTGCCCCTTTTCGTTTTTATGGCTGGAAGTGCTTGTTAAATGTTGCTATTAACATTTTGATGTCGATTTATGTTGTTATATTGTCATAAAATGGTAAAAGTTTGGTTAAAAACCCTAAAATCTATGAACCAAAGTTTAAGGCTTATAAACTTTTCTTAACTTAATAAGAAGCTGAATGGAAGACTTTTCTGAACCTTAAACACTCTTTGAACCCATTAAGTCCTTCCAAAGTGGACTTAAAAGGTAGTTACTTTCATAAGATATATTTGAAGCTTTACCCATCAATAAAGGACCCTAGAACAACAAGAACATGAGATGACTCTTAAAACTGAACCTAGGCTTAGCTGATACCAAGTGTTGGCATTTGTTTTCTCCCCAATAAGTCATAGTTTTGGGGAAGGGTGAAGATGGTTATTTTTGCTTTTGATGTACCTAAGAACCCCAAAATTTTGTTTTGGCCATTTAAAGTTCATAACTTGATGAAAAGAATGGTTTTTGTGAAGAGGTACTTGAGTTTCAGCAAGTTGTTTTCAAATCCTGTTTAAACATTAGTCACTTTTTTCGTAATATTTCGAGCTATGCTCAATATTTTTAAGTGATTTTTTTTTTGTTAAAAACTAGACAAATTTTTCTTCCAAATGGGTAGAATAAGTGCTTGAAAAAGTTGAGAAACAATTAAGTTAGACTTTTTAAAAGTTGGAGTTGCTTTTCTAAAATCTGTAACTGGTAGTGTGCACGAAAAAGCGATTTTTGAAAGTTCTGTTAGGTGTTAACCACGACTCCTAGAACAATAGAAAGTAGATTTACTAAGCTTTCCGGGGATATATAGTTTACGTATATTCATATTAGTTTACTATTTTTAATAAGTTTTAGAATTCGAAGGTGATGCACTTTTCTGATGAGAAATGACTTTTTACAACTGTAAACTTTGAAAAATCACTATAAATCGTATATGCCTTGGTTTTTGGATTTCTTGGACTTTTTGGAAAGGATTTTTAATGTAATATCTGGAAAAAAAATGGGTTACCTAAAGATTGAGATAAAATGCGAAAGTAACAAAAGAGAACTATTGATCCTCTAGTAAGGTCTTTAGAGCTATTTTGTTATTATTGTATCTATTTTTGTAGATTTTTGCTTGAGATAATCCTTAATGATTTAGAAATTAGAAAGAAATACCTTTCCAACAAGCTATGGATCATGTCAAACAAAAATTGTTTGCCCATCCAAATTGAAATTCAAAACTGAGGCCCAAATTCACTGTCTCTAGAAGTCTGTTTGAGTTAAAATAAATGACATTTTTTTTCTAGTTGGCAAAATCCCATTTTCTTTAGTGTCAAAAATAAAATGGTGAACCCTTTTAGTAAAAATTTAACATATTTTCATTAAAAGAAATATGACATATGTTTATCTAATTAAAAAGGGTCCTCATAAATTATTTTCTTGGTTTAAGTTGTAATATGCTTAGCCTAACTAAATTATTTTTCAATCCTAGCTAACTACCAAAGTTAATTTAACAAATTAGTGATGACATTTAGGACCTTGGGCAATTCTATCCCTAAAATGTAGGGTTAATTACACACTAATTTTTAATTAACTAGTAAATTCCTTATTAAGTACCTAAGTCTCTATTTATGATAAGGATCTAAATAATCATGTCTAAATTATTAGTGGCTAATTTAGGATTTTCTTATGTAAGTTTAACTCCTAAATTAGGTACTTAAGGCAATTAAGACAAATCAAAGTTGATTGTTAATTTTCCTTTTGTTCTCTTGATTTCTTAAATACATACTTAGCTTTTTATAATCCCTATAAACCAAACTGTGATTAAACTCGACCTTTGCACTAAAAGACAGAGATATTGAGTAAAGACTGTATTGGTGCTTTGATGTACTGAGACCAAAGAAACCTCTGTCTGAATTATGAGTATTAAGGACAATGATTAGTAAATAAAGTACAAGTGATGCGAGGGACATGTGGTGGCATGACACCCTACATGGGAAGTTACAGTTGGTATGTTGAGGAATGAAAGGTAGGGACTCACTTATAGAGGTCTTGGGGGTAAGGTATCAAGTAGTGAAGGTCCCAATGACCAAGATAGCGCTCTTGATTTGGGATATTCGCCTAACTAAGGCTGATAATCCCGACAACTACTCAACATTCCAAGATCAGTGCGAAAGTATACCTTTGAGCAAACGATGAATGTCCTGAGCCATTGCTTTATTCCTCGATGATGATGAGGATTGTACCATGATTGATGATATTGAAAGAGGTATATGTACTCCCAATCACGTCCCAATTCTATTGAGAACCTTTACTAATTGATAGGAAGTATGGATCCATACAGTGTCAAAGGTAGTTGCTATAACTTAGACAAACCCTAGGTTCTCCTTTTTTCTATTGTCAACTGTGTTTTATCTATGTATGATGGCAAGATGCCTTGCCATCTATGTGAAAGTGATTTTAAGAACAAAATCGCCTCAATCCTTTACTTATTTTCTTGATGCATGACTATTCATGATTGATACATGAAGATGGCTGCATTCCCGATCGTACTCAACATGCACATTGATTATGATGATGCCAGGATATGGTTCTAAGATGAGGCAACTGATTAATTACTTGACCTATCGAGGCCTTGTTAGGATTACCTTCTTATCTCTTATTCTGGGAGTGTATGTGCCTCCCATGTCATGGACCTTTTTGATTTTTGTCCCTCTTCATCACTACCCGACTTTGAGTATGTTCCTTTAGGTTCGTCGACGCCACCAGAAGACTCTGCCATACCATTTATGGCCCCCTATGTAGCTTTCACACCACTTGTTGAGCAGCCATTCATGGATCTACCTCCTGTCGCACAGCCTGTGCTCAAGGACTCTGAGGGATCCCCTATGGAGGTCGTCTTGGTCGAGTTACCTATAAACTCCTCTATGGTGGAGTATTAGGTGGGTATGGCCAACGGTTGGCACTCATCACCTTCATCAACTCTACCTAGTGCTTGGTCCCTTTTGGGGTTACCCAATGGACATGCTCATCATTCAGACTCAGGTGACTCCGAGGCTACTTAGATCGATGAGGAGTAACTATAGGGATCGGCTTTCTTTTGCATACAGGGACTAGGAGTAAATCTATACACACTGGTCTGATTTAGGATATTTTGTATGTATGTAGTTGGAATGGTTGGTATCTTTTTGTCCTTTTTTTGATTTCCCTATACTTATGACTTTAAATGTATTTCAGTTCGAACTCAGTTGTATTTAACTCAGATTCAGAACTTATTTACTCAGTTATGATTTACAATTATATGATGTGACTTATTTTCTTATCTTTTACTCCCATTTCCAAATTTTGTTTTACTTATAATTTATCTACTTTAAAGAGTTTTGTTTGATGATCGCACGTAATCTAAAATGCACGCGAAAAATTTCCATGCTAACCCAAAATTAAAATAACTAATTAAGTAAGAAACTAAACATGGATTATGCTCAATAGGAATGAGTGTCACATAAGTCACCACACCTCACTCCCAAAATAAAACATAAGCCAAAACCCTAACCATGGTGGTGTGATGAAGGGTAGGGAGGAGAGAAAAAGAGGATGAACGAGAGAGATAAAGAGAGAGCGAGCAAGAGAGAAAGCAAGCTAGAGAAAGAGAAATGAGTAAAGAGAAGACGAGATAGGGCCACACCGTTGTGGCAGTGGCAGAGACTACCTAGGTCGTAAAGGGAGAAGGGAAGAGCAAGAAGAAAAGGAAGGAGAAAGTGATGATATTGCATTTTTTTATTTTTCTTTATTGCATTTTATGGGGTTTAAAACTACCACAAAACATATTTTAAAACATTATTCGTTAATATAAGTTTTTTGAGTTTAAAACTATGTTAATCGCCACCAGGATTAGGAGTTAACCCTCTATGTGATTGAGAAACAATTAAAGTAGAACCTTTCTTAATTAAAGTATGGAAAATAACAAGTAAGTATTTAAAACTTGAATGTTGTATTATAATAATTCCAGTGTAAAACTTGACTAAAAAAGAGATCAAATTAGTTGATATCCACACCTGATAAGCCATTTATAAAACTAAAATATATACTACATCTCAAAACTTGGTATATTCATAAATATTTCAAAAATCTCATTTTTATTTCTCCATCGGTACATATTGAATAGAATTTAAAATGAACATGCATCTACTAAAACTAAACAAGAAAGATAAGGCTCGAAAGCTGAGAAGAAAGAAAGTCGAGCTACTCTAACCATCTATTAAAAACTATGTACACTTGAGTAGTAAAATATATACATTAATAGTTTTAAAAAGGGAAGGGAAATAGCTAGGTTTGCAAAACATATCTGATAGGTACTTGTGATATATATATATACACATAAATACATCAAAAGAGACAAGGCAAGACCTAATTCGATGTAGTTACAACATCAAAACAAACTATACATAATAAGAAAAAATTATGCACAACATCCATCAGACACCCAACCCTCCAAACCTAACCACCAGTCCCTCTACACTTAACAGGGAGGGCGACTATCACATATGCACTCATGCTCATCAACATCATGATCCATGGGAGTATAAGTGGGGGTCACTTTTCCATTATCATCACTACTACTACCCCATACAGAGCTTCTAACTCTCGAAGGTCCTACGCCCTAGCGGACCAAGAGAAGGTGGGAATGTGGAGAAGTGTGGACTGCCTTGTGATCATCCTTGTCTTGGCCCCTTAAAGGGCCTCAAAACTAGTGGGGCTTGTTGCCTAACAAGGATAGTGCCTTCTATTGGTACAACGACAAATAGCTACAACAACAAGGACAACTCTTACCCTTACTTTAGGACCTAATACCATAGATGCCGATAAGGAGGAAGGAATTTGAGACCTAAACTAATAGGTCTCCTTATCCATCAGCATAGACAAGCGGAGGTCATACTCAACCTCAGTGGCCTGATGGATATCATTGTAAGACCCTCATTTTAGTACCATATTTAATTTCTTAATATCTGTGAAATTGTTTCTGATAAACCGAGAAATTAAGAAACTAGCAATTAATGTTAATTTCTCTACACTGAGAGTTGGCATATGGAAAAAGGTCTAAATCACTGTAAATTATCATTTTGAACTTAGAAATATGTCATATATATTTAAATATAGTTTTAAAAATTTTCTAGAAATTTTCTGAGATTTCTGTGAAAACGACCAAAATGTCCTTTATTGTTTACTAAAACTATAGTTAGTATAGGCTTAACATATAAGAGAGGAAAAATGAAAATTCTTAGTTTATTTTTGGGTTAGATATTTAATTTTATAATTTACATAAAAAATTTGGAATTTTCTGAGTTAAAATGAAATTTTTATGAGTTTTTAACTCAAAAATACCAAATAAATACTTAAAAATTAGAATTAAATTATTAAAAATTAATTTTAAATTTTGGAAATTATTTTAAATCCATAATTAATGTGCTCACAAAGTTCCAAAGAAAAATTCATACAATTGCTATAAAAATCAAATTATCAAAATTTAAGTTGTTTTTACTAGAATCGGTCGATTCGTTTGCAGAGAAAATGAAACGTAGAGACTTGAGAGAGCAGAGGTGTGGCATGTTTTAAGCTTCTCTGCAGACCCACTCCCTCTAAATTTTTTACATGTCATAAAAAGAAAATTCTAAAAAGGAAAAAGGAAAAAGTGAGTTTACTTTTATGCCTCCCTTTCTAGCAACCTACTCCTTCTATAAAAGGCTATGTTGGGACAGATTTCTCTTCACTTTTCTTCTCCCAGCTCTGGCTGAATTGCTCACTCTCTCTCCCTAGCTTTATTTCAAAAAAATTTAAACACTCAAAGCTTCCATTCTCTCCTCCATCGACCCTCCTTCAAGACCACCATCCACCACCACCTTGTTGGAAGTTTCAAGCACCCATCTTCCTTCTCTTCTCCAAAGTTCACGTGAGGTATATGGGGGGAGTGGGGTGTTCTTAAATTACTTTCTTTCATATAGATGGATTTTGGGTGGGTTTGGCCCTCCTACTATTTCGATTCCTATTTCCCTTTCTTGTTGTTGTTGGCTTCACTTATGTTGTTATTCATATTTTTTTTATTTGCTGACCCGTTCATTTTTATGGATGGAAGTGCTTGTTAAATGTTTCTATTAACATTTTGATGTTGGTTTATGTTTTTACATTGTCATAAAATGGTAAAAGTTTGGTTAAGAACCCTAAAATCTATGAACCAGAGTGTGAAGCTTGTAAACTTTTCTCAACTTAATAATAAGTAGAAAAAGAGAAGACTTTTTTGAGCCTTGGACACTCTTTGAACCCTTGATTAAGTCCTTCCAAAGGGGTGATCCGTTGCTCTATTCCTTGATGATGATGAGGATTGTACCATGATTGATGATATTGAGAGAGATATATGTACTCTCAGTCACTTCCTAGTTCTATTAAGAACCATTATCAATGGGAAGTATGGATCTATGTAGTGTCAATGGTAGTTACCATAATTTAGACAAACCCTAGGTTTCCTTTTTCTCTATTATTAACTGTGTTTTATTTGTGTGTGATGGTAGGATGCCCTACCATTTATATGAACGTGATTTTAAGAATGAAATTGCCTCACTCCTCTATTTAAATCTTCTTGTTATTCATGACTGTTCATAGTTGATACTTGAAGATGGCAGCGTTCCTGGTTCTGTTGAACATGCACATTGACTATAACGATACGGGGACATGGATTTACGATGAGGCGAAGGACTACTTAACATTTAGAGGCTTTGTCACCATCACTTTTCTGTTCCCTATCTTGGGAGTGCATGTGCCTTCCATGTCTTGGACGTTTTCTACAACACTCCTTTAATTTTAAATATAATTCATATTAATTTAAGTTGATGAAAATGTGAGCAAATTTTTTTGGATTCTATAATAGAAAAATTCTAAATTTAACAGAATTTGGAAATAGAAGTGAAATGTATATATATATATATATATATATATATATATAACTGTATATCATGGTTTGAGTAATACATAATAGTTAAAAAGAAAACAAAAGTACATCAAAAGACATATACTACCTAGCCCAATATATACACCAAAAAGATCCTATACAGAGCAATATTTATCTACCTCATCCCTCAAGGACAATATTATAAACTAGGTTTACAAATCTGGAGGAGTATCCTCTGACTCATCCTTAACATCATTATGCATTGTTGTCATCTTCAATAATTGCGATCAATCATACAAGAAAGAAAAACAATAGAGTGAGGTGATTTGTTCTAAAATCACTTACACATGTATGATAGGAATTAAAACATAATTAACGTAGGGAACCTAGGATTTATTCTAAATTTTACTACTTACCCTTGACTTGGTATGGATCCATACTTCCCATTAGTGAATAATAGTTCTCAATAGAACTTGGGAAGTGACTGGGAATACATATACCACATCAACATCATCACATGGTACAGTCCTCATCATCAATGAGGAATAAATATCATTTAGGACTTCCATTTATAGAGGTATACTCTCAAACCAATCCCGGAATACTGAGCAGTTGTCGAGGTTATTGAGCTTGGTTAGGCAAATATCCTAACTCGAGGGCGTTATCCTAGCCATTAAGACCTTCACCACTCAATGCCTACCCTTGAGACCTCCCCAAATGGGTCCCTTCCTTTCATCCCTTAGCATACCAAACTGTAGCTTTCCTAGCATGGTGCCATGCCACTACATGTCACTTGCTTTACATTACTCACTAAACTATCAACTCCTAACTTCTCAAGCAGAGTTTTTCTGACCTCATTTAATTTGAGCACTAGTACAATTAGCATTTCTACCTTATTTTGCAGAAATTGCACAATATCAAAATTTTAACAAAATAACAATTTAGTAATCATATAAAATTTTAGTAGAGTAACGACATAGTAATTATAATGTAATTCTTAAAATTTTGGTAGAATAACAACTAAATAAATATATTTTAATTTTCTAAATTTGAGTAGAGTAGCAGCTTAGCAAGTATAATTTAATAATTTAATTTTGAGCAGAGTAACAATTTAGTAATTATGATTTAATAATCTAAATTTGGGTAGAGTAACAACTTAGCAAAAATTAAAGTTTAACATCAAATAATAATAACAATAATAAAACTTAAACCTAAACGGGTTTAGGGGAAAACCCTTCCTACCAACATGCAAAGTAACAATAATTTAGAACCAACCTCACTCCCCCCATTACCTCTAAGATAGTTGATGAAGAGGATGGAATTGTTGATACAAAACTCTTAGGAAGAGAACTTTACTAGTTGTTGGAAAAATAGTAAAATTTTAGCATAAGAACAAAGTAAAATAAAAAAAATATTTTAGAGAGAGAAGCTCTCTAAGAATTTGGCTAGCTTGAGAGAGAGGAGGATGTGTGAAAAATGACCAAGAAACATGGATATTTATAAAGGAGAAGGGTGGGTTAGGTGTTCCCTAGATGACATAAGCGATGATGCAATAAAACTTATTTTTAATTAATTTTAGGAACACATAACCCAAATAGGTGGTGAATCACCTATTTTAGGGTTGGGGATGTGCTCCACCAGCTGTCCCAAGTCTCCATGTGTCAATTTTTATCTGTAGGTGAATTAACCGGTATAGATAAAAACGCCTAAACTTGAAAAATTAGCTTTTTATATCAAAATAGTACATTTTAATGCAAAACTGGACAATTACATTATTTTTCATCAAAAATAAATTTTAATTTTTGTTAATTTATTTCAAAGTATATATATTTATTTTGCTTTTTTAAGCTAGAAAATTCATAAAAAAATCTATTTTAATTCAATAAATACCAAATTTTTATGAAAATTATAAAATTAAATATTTTACCCAAAAATAAACTAAAAATACCATTTTCACCCTTTCTGAATGTCAAATCAATACTGGCTAGGCTTAACAAACACCTAGGGACATCTTAGTCATTTTCCACAAGAATTCCAAAAAATTTTCAAAAATATATTTTAATATATGTGACATAATTTCAAGCTCAAATTGATATTTTAATGTCAATTGAATCTTTTTCTCATATTAGCCCTTAATGTTGAGAAATAAGGATAAAACCAACATTTTCTAATTTCTTCGGGCTCCGGCTCGAAAAAATTATTAAAAATTATGATTAAATAGATCTTGAAATTCTAAGCATAATGGTGGGGATCATAATTTTGAAATTTCTTCCCGATTTTTTAAAATTACATTGTTAAATATTAAAAAAACAGTTGACAAAATTAAAATAGGATTGTTATATTTTTCACTATTTTTCTTTCAAAATAAATTTTTATAACAAAATATACATAATATAAAATTTTCAAAATATTTTAAGGTCAAAAAGTCTTTGGTTGGTTCCTGCGGTCAACTAGGAGTATTTTTGTCATTTTTGAAAGATTGTTTGAATAAATTTACGAAAAATCTCTAAAATTATTATTAATTATTCTAAGTGCATTGATGACTTAAAAATAAATTTTTAAACACTTCCAACTATTTTTACTTATTAATTATGTTATTTAGTATTTTAAGGACAAAACGGTCATTTTATAAATTTTCGAACTCCGTTTCCCAAAAATTATTAAAAATCTAAACTAAATACTACTTTTTAATATTAACATAACCACAAGGATCAATCTTTTGAGATTTTTATCCGGTTTTCTAGAAATAAATATAGAATAATTTAATACACAAAAGTAGGGGTGTTACATTTTCCATCTCTGTCTCATCGTCTCCTCCACCGCACCTCGAGTATGTTCCTCTTATGCCCTCAACGCCACCCGAGGACCTTGTCATACCTTTTATGGCTCCTTATCTAGACTTTGCTCCACCCGTCAAGCAACTACCTATGGACCCACCTCTTTACGCACAGCCTATGCTCGAGGACCCTGTGGGATCTCTTATAGAGGTTATGTTGGCTACATCACTTGAGGGTTCCCCTATGGTGGAATGCTAAGTGGATATGGCCAATGGATGGCACTCATCGCCTTCTTCAGCACCATTCAGTGTTGGGTCCCCTCAGTGGTTGCCTAACGGACAAGCTCACCACTCAGGTTCAAATGACTTCGAGACGACATGGACCGACCAACAAAGAGTGACAACAAGGGTTGGGATTCTTTTCTTCTTTTTGCATATAGGGACTAGAAGTATATTTGTAGACACTGGTATGATTTAGGATAATTTTTTTTATGTACGTAGTTGGGGAGGGCTGGTGTCTCTTAATGTACTTCTTTTTATTTCCCTGTATTTACGATTTCAATTGTATTTCAATTCTCAATATATTTAGTTCCATTGTACTTCCAAAACCTAAATGTATTAAGTTCTGACTTATGATTATATGATATGACTCATTTCCTTATCTTTTATTCCCATTTCCAAATTCTTTTTATTTACGATTTATTTACTTTAAAAGTTTCGTAGGACAACTGCAAGTAATATGAAACGCAAAAAAATTTCTCGTATTTTTGTCAACCAAAAATTAAAATAAATAAATAAATAATCAATTAAAATGGGTTGTATTTAATGTGAACGAGTATCACAATCATAACTACCTATAGCTCTGTACAAGCAGGCCACCCTACCACTCTTGTAACTAGTGTCATCTCTGTGCTCTCCATGCTTTGTCCATGCTCCTAATTCCTTGAGAGTAATCCAAATATGTCGTCTCCTATCCATCTATTGCTTGATAACAGATAGATTAACAAAAAACACACACAAAAAGCAAGAAATGAGGTTGTGGTTATATAAAAGCTAAGGTAGGAGAGACAACATGCATATATGCATACACATATACTCATATACATTCAAACACAGGTATAGGCATGCATAGGCATGACCATTCATGTATCTCACAAAGAATATTCAGTCCAATGTAGAAAATAATTACCCAATCATAATTTCATCATTCAAGAGTTAGTCATTCCTAGATGTATGCAATGCATGATGCATTAATTAGTCAATTGCTAATCTTTATCTTAGTGTATGTATATGCATGAGGTACCCATTAATCCATAAGAAGCAAACAACCCATCTCTGTGTGGATAACAATGCATTCCATATAGGAATTTAACAACCCACCCTTCAAAGGAATTAAACAACCCATCCTTAAAGGATAAAGCGCTCATTTCCTTGAAAGGATAAACAATTCATCCACGCAAAATCACAACCCATCCAACATGTGTTGCTATGCATTCTACAAGGAAGAAACAACCTATTCATCTCATATCGAGGGAAAATTAATTAATGCCTCAAAATCACGTACTAGATTAGAATTAAGTTCTAAAATAGGTGGTAAAACAAGTTGTAAAAAGATCAAAGTTTAGGGCGATGAAAAACTCAACTTATAGCTTACTTTAGAAGGTTCTCAAAAATATTTAAATGCCATTTTAACTAGTCGTGGAACCTCATATTTAAAGAATAAGAAACACATTTTTCTAGAAGTCTTGCAAAGTCTCAAGGCACCTAAAATTGGCCCTAAACAAAATCAATTTCAAAAATTGATGTAAACTGGTCAGCCTTAGTATAGAAAATAAGAGTAATTAGGAAACTTAGAATTTGAGTTAGCCCTTTGAGATGATGCATCTAAACGCATCAAGGAATCTACTCAAATTTTAACAAAATTTTTCATCTGTATATCATGTCCTAAAAGGGGCTCCCAAAACAATGCACTGCACTGAATTTTGTTAGAAATACATTCACCACCCCTAAATTACAAAATTAATCATTTATTCTCTATGAGCTTATTCATCACCATTCCAATTGGGTAGAACTCTTCATTGAGTCTATTTTCTCACAAAAATACTTGGCAATATAAGTTCTACACAGGAAAGAGACTTACCACTCCAATTATGCAGCAACTCAAAAATCAGATGCAGCAGAACACAAATCAATAGAAAATTCATTAAAATTCATACAAAACTCTAAAAATAGCCATTCCAATTTCATATAAAAGTAGAAACATAATCCTTCAATAGTACAAAAGGAAACTTTAAATAACCATAACTCTGTTCATAGTGCAGGTCGCAATCAAAGGCAGAATACTAAACATAACATCAATCAACATGTTATATGTTACACATAGCTCTAACTTACAAAATTTATCATTTATTCCCTAAGCACTTGCTAGTCACCATTCCAATTGGTAGAACTCCGTTGAATTTACCTTTTCACACAAAAATAATTTGTCATACCAAACTTGCACCAATATAGACAATTTTCTCATTCTATATAACATCTAATTTCGGACTTAACAAAACATGGTTTAGTAGTAAAATCACGTACCCCTTGTAAAATCATCACTCCAGTGGCATTGGAAAATAGATACATATATAGATCTACAATTCTACCAGAGCACAAGTCAAAATAAAATTCACACACATCACGTAGGGAAATTTTCTAGTAGCATAACATAAATTTCCCACTCCATTTAATTGCATACTTTCACCAAATTCTAACTCATGGATTAAGCCAGCCAACACCATAACATATTTATGACATTAACATAGGAAAAATTGATGTCTATTCCCTACATACAGAGCACACAAAACAGGACAGTTATCATATGCTAAACTACATTTACTAATTCATCTCATAATTGACTTTGCTTTGCTAAACTTCACTTCAGTCATGCTTTGATCTACTTAGTTACATAATTCACATAAGACTCAATCAGTTCATCATATCATTGAATATATAACACTTAATTTCTCTAAACATCAACTTCATAACAGATTACATTACTACTCAGTCCACAATAAAATGCAATTCCAAAACATAGAACTATTGTAGCTATATACTGCTATCCACCTCGTCTTTAGAGTAACACCATTGGTTACCTTAAGTGAATGTTTTGCCACACTCTATGGACTAATTCAAGTCCCTTAAACTCTCCAAAATCAATAATAAACCATACATGGCAGTCACATACAACACCAAACATGAAGAATTATAGGGTGATGACTACGACTACAGAACCAAAAATTGTTAGGAGTGGGGAACTACTAACTCTCTTCCTATGCCTTCTTTCTTTTATACAACCCCTTACTCCCCCTTACCTAAAGCTCATAGGATGTTACTTGGGAGTGATTTGGTTTCGTTCGACTTCCCTCGCTCATATGCCTTCAAGCTTTGATCGGTGCAATTTGCAAACTGTTACACAAAACTGTGAACCAAGCCTGTTAAAATGAAGAGGACAGTGAGTAGATCATTTCTAACTAATTGCATTTGGCTTTTGGCGACTGAAAAGCCAACATGCAAGCTGGTTCTCCCTTAGGGACTCCTGACCAAACAACAAAAAGAGGAAAACAATCAACGAAACGAAATTAACCAAAGGTCGAGAGATAGAAAAGGCTAAGGAGCAGGAATTTCAAGCTTCAGTAGAAGAAAAATCAACATGCAATTAACCCACAAGCACAAAGGCCTCACGACCATGACCCACAAAGAGAGAAAGAAAGGGAGATTGATGCTTACCAAAGGCATAAGACATGGAGAAGGGTTAGGGGAGAAGAATTCAACTTCAAGAAGGAAGAAGATTGGCACCCTCCGTGGCCATCTTGCTCTCGGTGTGAAGGAGGAAGAAAAGAGAAATGTGGTTTTTGTGTGTGTTGGGTGCGTCATGTTTATATTGGGAGAGGGAGGGATCCGTGAGTGTTATGGTGAGGTGGGGTGGGTTTTACAATTTATTCTACACGTTGTCTAGCTTAACGAGGGATAAAACAAAATGTGGGTATGTTTAGGGATTTAACTGAGTGTTGAGGGACAATTTTAAATGCACTTGGATTAATGAGATTGAACAATTGATAAATGTACTCGGGAGAAATTAAATCACCCTCTACGATTTAATGCTTTGGCTCTAGATAACGCTTTAAGAATGTTCAGTCTCACCCTGTTAATTAGTGATTTAAATCACTAATCATAACTTATAAAACTAATCTACATAATTATAAACTATAAATCTTAATTAACTTATTATAAACTCTATTATTTAATTAATTATTAACAACATAATCATTTTTACTAATTATCTTAATTAGTAGCAACCAAAACAACAATTTTAAGTAATATAATAATTAAGATTTTAAATTCTTAATTTAAATAATTATTCCATAAATTTCACTAATTCAAGAAAATATAATTATATTACCAATAATCGTCTTTTATAGTTATTAAGTGATATTTACACCAACAATAGCAAACACAACATCTAACATATATTTTATCTCTATAATAATTAAAATAGATATATTTAATTTCATTAATACTAATTAGCTACTCACTCTATTTATTTTAAATAAAGCACTTTTAAAATAATCAACGCACACACGTATATGTAACACATAACATCAATTGTATCATATGCACGTAGTTGGCATACACACAGGATCCAAAAAAAATTAAGATATTACGAAAACCACCATAAAAATACAGTCAGAAAACATAACATTAGCCATGTCAGCAGATATTTTAACAGCATCAACATTGAGGACCAAAATGAGTTATTTCCAAATTAAGAGGACTAAAAAAATTACTTTTAAATTTGGGGACTAAAAAAATCACTTTTAAACTTAGGAGACTAAACAAAATAACTTTTAAATTTGGGAGACCAAAAGAAAACTTGGCCTAAATTTGAGATACTAAAAAAAAAATTTAAGCCAAAAAAATTAAAAAGCAAATTTCCACTTCATTTAATATTTTCACGTCATTATATACCATGTGGATGTCGTTAGCCACATCAGCAACAAGTGTAACGTCATTAGGGATGAGAGACTAAAATGAGCTATTTTCAAATTTTGGGATAAAAAAAAATCACTTTTTAATTTGGAGGACCAAAATCAGGATTTAACATTATCATTACTTAGACCCCCATCTTGTGGATAAGACACAATAACATTATGTCTACCACCTCATCTAGGTTGTTTCCTCCACAAGGTATTAATCAATTCTCACCACTTTAAAATTTGGGTACAATATTTAGAAAACTTCTAAAAAATTTTTGCCAAAATTTCTTATCGATGTTCAACGTTTTCCGCTTTAGTAAATAGCGTACGTTATTAAATATTATAAAGGTTATTTATTTTGTTTCACTTTCAAGTCTTAAATAATTAAGATTTGATATTTAAATATCTGAATTATCCTTTCTAAATAATAAATTTCAAAATTTATTTTAAATAAATTTGGAAATTTTAAACACCCTTACTCATAAAATTCATTAAACTTAGAAAATAATTAATAAATTCAAATGATCACATTTCACTTTGAAAATTTTATGAAAGACACATATAACTATTTATAACCTTTGAAAAATTTTCTAGGATTTTAAAAATTGATTTTCATGTAAAATGATAATTTTCGTCCTTAATAATTAATAAAACACTTAAGTGTAATTAACTCGAATAAATAAAAACACGTATGAAACTGAAATTGTTTGGTAATTATTATTAAAATATATTATTTTAGATCAGGAATAAATTTCTCTAATGTTAATTCAAATTTTTCATAAAAATATTCTTTTTTTTTTCAAAATTATTAAAAATACCAAATAAATTCTATGAATTTTATTTTCAACGAATTCACTTCATAAATAATATAAAAAATTTCTAAAATATGAAATTACAAAAATACCCTTTGTAGAATTCATTTTAAATTTTTATGTCAAAACTAGCCTAGATTGACCCCCTTTTCGATCAATCTTTTTATAAAATTTATTATAAATTATCTAAATTCTTTTTAATCATAAAACCACCTCTAACCCACTTTTAGGTAAAATATTAGTAATTAATTATTTTTTGGATTTTTACTTAATTAAAATGGATAGGTTAGAGTTTCTAAGTACTAAGTAGTCCTTGAATTCAAGTCTTAGTCCATTTCTTCAACCTCCTTCACATGGCACGTTTTAACTAGCATTCCAATAACTACAAACAGCTCCATGATGAAGAGATCTCCATCCCAAAGATTTATGTAAATTTTCTTAAGTATTTTATGTATTTTAGGCCATTTGATAAAATTCCCAAAAAACTCAAAACAATTTTAACAACATTTTGGCAAGAAAACCACTTTTCCAAACCAAAAATCAACAACATATCCAACAACAATGAGAAGAAATTTTGTGGTCCACCCTAACCACATAACAACACCATAATACAATACTTCCATCAACTCAAAATAATTATTTTAAGTCATAAAATCACACATATATAAACCATCTGAACAGATATTTTTCCAGCATCTCTCATATGGATACAAAAAACATATATTTTTCATGGATTTAAATCAAGAACCAAACAAAGATTAGAAATTTCCAAAGAAAATCAAACATATAACCAAAGGTATGGTCTTTGGAGACCTAAACCACGAACAAAATCATCTATAGGCCACACCAAACCATCCAAAACATCAAGCATACATTTTTACACATTGTAATCAGTTAGAAATGAAGAAAAAGGGTAAGCTTCATTTACCCTTAAAGTCATTAGAGTTTGGAAGTCTTTGGGAGTGGAAATGGAAGAAGCTTGGCTCCTTAATTTGTGCTAGCTTCTTATACCAGCCACCATGAAAACCAACAAGAGATTTTTGATGAAATAAAACAAATGGAATGGTGAGGGAGAGAAGAACATTTCGTTGAACCAAAGAAAGGAGGTGATGCTAGGAAAAACTCACGAAATAGACCTTAAAAACTAAATGAAAGTGTAAAGGATTAAAGCTTCAAAAGTTGAATGACTTTGCCTTGAGTCTTTAGGAGTCTTAGGAAGTATGAGAAGAGAGAAATCTTGGGTGGAGAGGGGCTGTAAACTGGATGGTTTGGAGAGGGTAAGAAAGAGTGAGAAATAAGCTAAGTCTTGGTCTCCAAAGTGTATACAAAAGACTTAATTGTTAAGTTAAAATTTTTGGGATATTTTGGCACAACAAAATTTGAATTTTCTCCCCCTAAATCTGATGTAGGTTCAGTCATGACAAGGGAAATGGGTCTCCTGTACTTAGTTGAGGGTTATGGGTGAGCTTAGATGAGGGTTACTTGTTTAACGGGTTTTAGGTTAAAAGTTTTACATAACAAGGTGAAAACATCATTTCACTTACTCTATGTGTTAATCTCAGGGTTAATTAGTTAATGACTGACTAATATTGGTTTGGGACATTTAGAAATTATAATAGATAACCTAGAGTATTTTCTTTGCTTCTGAAAAGTTTCCTTAAACGCGTATTACTACATCAAATTAAAATAAAATTTGTTTTGATCAACTGTGTCTAAATTAATTAAATTTTAACATGGACTTGATTATAATTAATAATGACTAATTATAGTTATTCTTATGAATTTATTGACTGTTTGCTCAATTTCACAATGTAATTCTACACTGTTAGCTTACAACATGGCCCCAATTTTGATAAAATTTTCTACTAAAACTTACATAACAATTCACATAAATAATTTATTTTTTCATGAATAAATTTAATTTTCTCTTGTAATTATTTTCAATCAAGTTTAATCATAGATTAGGAAAATACGGGTGTTACAATCAAGGTCAACTCTACTCCAACTAGCAAACCCTAAGGTGAGGGAGGGAGGTCATTACCTAAAGTTCTAGCTAGAGGGATAACTGAAAAACGACATGGCTGCACAGTTTGATTGCTTTATTTTTAAGTGTGTGCAAACTTTATTTACTTCTTTTTTTCGATGATGTTTTGATTTTTCCAATGAGTTGTAATATTATTTAACCCCTAAACTTTTTATTTTTTTGGTTGCTTGATTATCTCATGGTTGATCTTGAGTTTTGTTGCTTATTTTTGTGATTGATGATGTGGATGATGTTTGATATGGTTGCATGTGAAATTTGATGCACTTGAATGGCTCAATTTCTGAGTTTGATGGACTGAGATGAGTTAAAAAATCCTTTGAGATAACCAAGGTTGAGTTTTGATGAGTAATATGTGTTGATCTAGACACATGGTAAGGCCTAAAAGGCACATGCATATGTTGAAAAGTTTGAGGTTGAGCTCGGTTCAAAGCATTTGCTTCTACTCCTCTCGGTTTTTATTTTTTGTGAGCTATGCCTTAAAAATTCAAAAGGTGGTAGATTTATGTTGATATATGTGTTAATGATTTTCCATAAAAATTTCGAAGTGATAATCTAAGATCATTTGAGTGGATAAAATTGGATTTGAACTCGTTATGGTCATTATCGTTTTTTTCCAATGATGTTGCTACTATTTTAAATTTATTTTAATTTTTTGGTGTTGGTTTTCTATGATGTAAATCTTTTAAGTGATCTTAGAACTCTGATGATGATCTCCTTAAAATTTAGTTGAAAAATATTAAGGTTTGCTATTTTTAAAATGTTTGGAAAAGTGCATGATTGTTCTTGGGATTCTGGGATTTTTGGAAAAATGTTCTTCTCGATTTGAAAAATTCTGGTATTTATCTGAGTGATGTTTTGGTGAAATAAAAATAAGTTTATGCTTTTGTATATGTTGAAGTCTAGAATAAAATTTTCATGAAAAACTAAGTTTGTTTGCTATGATATAAAAATTGGGATGTGATAATAGTCAGAATATAGAAAAAACTGGATATATAGTTTTTAGAGTGTTCTTAAGTTCATATGAAAATCTGAAAAATTTTACCTTTTGAACTTATAATTTCATGTTGTAGTGCCAAAAGATGTTTTAGCAATTTGACTTCTTAATTTTAATTATTAAAATATAGGTTTTGAAAAGGCAAATAAATGCATTTAATGAAAATAGTTACTGATAATTAAGTGTTTTCTTGTAGGAATTATCTTAAATCCTATTGGTTGCATGTCTTACACATATTTTATAATAATTGCATAAATATGTTTTTGAAATATAAATGCCCTATTTTATACACACATTAATGTAACTAATATTATATATTATATAAAAAATATTAGTTACTGATAAATCTACATAAAATGTAGATTTTTGCATTAATTCATAGGAAATTTGTGAGAAAATAGACCATTAATAAAGAATTTCATGTGATGTGCATTTCTAAGTTTTTTATTTAAAATTGCATGAATTGTCTGGATTTTGTTGGATTTTGTAAAGGTCTGTTAGATGAACAAAGAAAGAAAATTCAATCCATAGGCATAGAGAAGTATTATACTTATCAAAGTGGATTTAAAAGAAGTTAGAACTAGAGTAAGGACCACAAAAGAAGCCTATAAGCGAATGGGCTAAAAAGGAGACTTGAAACGTAAAACGGAGTGTAGAAGGCCGCACTCGCTCGGTAGGCTCTATAGGGCGCTCAGTGGGCCTTGCTCTGCAGGTATCCCGCCCGGCAGGTAAACAAGCCCAACGCCAAAACTGAAGCAGATTCTTTTCGAAATACTGTCCAGCGAGTTTCCAACCTCGCTAGACGAGTCTAAGGTCCAACTTTTAATTTTATTTTAATTTTTAATGGACCTAGATTGTGCAGAATGAACTGGGTTAAGCCTCTTGCTCCAGAATTCTAAAATTGTATTACAAATAGTAAGGAGCAAAGCACAATTGGAATTATCTCAATCTTATCTCTATTACTTTCCCACTTTTCCTTTTTGTCTTTGGCTTTTGGGAAGGATTCTTGAAGGGCAATAGGATATTCAGAGTTATAGACTGAGGAAAAATCATTTCTTATAAGAGATTTTTTCTTCTCTTTCCTTTGATGTATTTTTTTAAAATTATGATTTCTCTTCTTGCCATGAGTAGCTAAATTCCTTGTTAGGGTTGTAGTGTACTTAGTGTTTGGAACCCCTAAATGCTTAATTTTAATTGAATTCTTGTTTCTATTCAGTCAATTAGATTGTTCTACTGTTTTTATTCTCTTACTTGGAATTGATCATCTCTTGTATGCTTTCAATCGATTAATTGAATGGTAGCTGTACCGTAATTAATTGGTAGACTTGTAGGGTAATCAAATTAGGTTTTGTCGTATGATCAACCTTCATTCCTAATTTCTAATTGGATTAAATAATTAATTAATCTCCCCCTTTATTTCTCATGCCTTCCTAGGGTTTTAATATCTCATATGATCAATTGGAAAATTAACTTAGAAAGGACTATTGCAATTTATGACCAACAATTGACAATAAAATGCGTAGGAAAATATTGGTAATTGATGAATAGTACGAGATTCAGTTAGAATTAAATATGAAGGAACTTAAAAGTACGAAGGAAACCACAATCCTAAGCCTATTTTCCTTTGAATTTTTCTTTACTTGCCACTTGCTTGTTTTGCAATTTCTGTTACACATTTATCATTATTGAATTAATCTATTACTTATTTAATTTTACCTAAACGATATAGAATCTCTATAAACTAGTAATTGCCATTTAGTCCTTTGGGTTTGATATCGGGACTCATGTTCTTTTATTACTACTACGATAAGGGTATGCTTGTTCTTGAACGTATTTTTAGAGCATCAGTTATACAATATATAATAAATTTTAAAATATTATAAAGACGTGTAAATTTAAAGACACATGTATGGTACCTAATATTATATATTTTATATATAAATATTACTAATACAATAAGTAATAAATTTTAAAATATCTATTAAAGAAATAAAGTGAAAAACATAAATTGCGAGTGCGTATAATGAAAAATACACTACATTAAAAAATATACTTTCAATCAAATATGGTCAAAGTTCTTATATTTTCATATTGATAAATTTAATCATCAAATTTTAAAAAACATGTAGATTTAATCCTTCTTAAATTTAAAAAACATGATATATTCTTAAAGAGAAAGGACTGAATCCACATGTTTTTTAAAATTCGAAGACCAAATTCATCGATATGAAAATATAGGAACCTTGAATACATTTGACTGAAAGTATAAGGACTAAAAATATTTTTTTTCTTATTATTAATAAATATAAGAGTTATTACATACATTCACAAAAAATAATTATATTTAAAAAATTACCTAAACAACTACTAAAATAAAAATACTTCTGAGCAAAAACTCTTCACTAATACACAAATGTTATATATATAAAAAATAAAGATTACCAAAAAAAAAAGAAAAATTAAATTTAAAAATGTTATAAAAACAATTCACAATTTCTGAGTTCAAAATGATATTGCAAGCCTAGGTTAAAAGTAAAAAGATTTGAAGAGTTTTGAGGGATAAAAAATAAGAAAATGACTCAAATGCCAGTGTATATACTAACATTTCCTAGAACGGAAATCTTCTATCCCCATTTGTCGTCCCCATCTCTATCCTCAACTGAAAGAGTGCCACATTAATTGATTAAGACACATCATCATTTTAATTATTTTTGACAAAGATTTACAACGTTCACCCTGTTCTCATCAAAAAATTATTAGATAATTTAGGATTACAAGTATCCATGATCCCAACTAGTATTTATGTAACACGTATTTATACAATTTAAAAAAAAAATAGTAATACTAAATTATTAATTACCAAGTATCCATAATGATCTAGAATAACTTAATAATTTCTAGTCCCCTTCACTATTACCTTATTCCACTCCTATTAAACCACAATCGCTCCAAGAAAAAAAGCCTGCCATATATTGCATCCCCACCAGCACAACGTAGTAAGTACCTTTCCCGTGCTCGAAATTCTTTGGCTTCTCTCAGAATCATCTACAAATTCACGATAACAATAATTAAACCCTGACCGTAATTAATTAAACTACTTCAAAAAGTCAGGGGAACAAAACCCCGCTGGTGTGAAGAGCCAAAACGCCTGCTCCTACGAGGAGCGAAACGACAGTGTTCACCGAATAAGCTAGCCGTAAACTTTTGACTCACGAGGAAGAAAGCGAAGAAGACCGTGAAGTCTGGATGGCGATGATGAGAGAGGAACTGGACACGGGAAATCAAGCACGCCGTAGGCATAGAGATATTCGTCGAGGCCGATAAAATCATTGAAAATGTTCATTTATTGCTAGTAAAAATTTTTCCCCTGTAACCAAAGAATTTAAGTCATTGAAAATGTTCATTTACTATAATCTTCATTTATCAACAGCTATGACCGTCAAAAATTGTAAATAGGAGAAAACAAAATCATTTGACAATATCTTATTTTCTGATAATATTTATGATGGAATCCTTTTTTTTTACCTCAACTAATTTTCAAATCGTTGATTCGGTTGTGACAGTGAACACCATAATTAAATATCTACCAATTTTATTTTATTTTTTATAAATAAATCATGAGAAATGCCAACACACTCTTTAACATACTTCTCCTAACACACACTTTATGATTAGTTAAAATTTATTAAAAAATACAAAATTATAAGAAAAAATCATTAAATAAAATGTGAGACTCATAATTTTTTTATAATTTTTAATAAATTTTAACTAATAAAAAATATTATATTTAAAAAAATGTGTCAAAAAATGTGTTAAAAAAATATATCAAAAAATGTGTTCAGTTTTGGAATCTTGAACGACTTCTCAATACTCTCACATCCTTCTTTTGAAATGCTCCTTCAATTTGCAGAAATCTGTGAACAATTACGGTTCTTGAGAATACCATTCATAAAACAATGCTGATTTCTCCATTCCAGATTGCAGATTAATTTGAGCAGTCCCTTTAGTCAACATATTTATAGAAAACACTTGCATTGCAATTATAATTGCAAAATCAGCCCCGTGTTTTCAATATATACACAGATAAAAAAGAAACTTTGTTATTAAATATAGTTCTAGGCTATTTTTTTTTCTTAAAAACATTTTTCACTCATGATCAAACATACTTTTATAAACTTTTCAATAGAAGTGAAAATAAAGAGAGTTAATTTTTATATACTCTAATTAAGTATAATTTACGGAGTCAACCAATCCGTAGATTTGACTTTTTAAATAGTTATTATAATAAATAAAAACTTGTATATATATTTTTTGAATTACCATGTTATTGATGTAAAAGATATACCAACTTTGTTAATGATTAATTCTCTGTTGTAAAACCTTACCACCTTTAGTGAGATCTCTTTTCTCAATCACATTTTTTTTCATCCACAAGACTCAAATTCAAGATCCAAGACCTTGTTTAAGGAATTCGAGCCTAGTTTTCACTTGGGCCAATGATATGACGGTTACAATGTGTAAATATATGATAAAGTATGATTGAATCATATTATAAAAAAAAAATAAAATTAATGCGTACATATATGGTAAAATATGATTAGATGATATTATAATCTTTTTTTACACTATGCATTTAAATTAAATTCAAATAAAAATATAATTAAGAGAAACAAACTGCATGTACTAAAACATGGAAAATAGCTTTTAGACACCCACATGCTAAACTACACCTAAAGAGTGATAAAGATAAAAGAGAGAGAAATGATAGATGTAATAGATGAATGATGTAACAAGAAAAGAAAGATAGAGAAAAATAAGAGGTGTTAATGGAGTGTTTGTAAAGTATAATGTTCAAATATCATTACTCCTAAAACATACCCTGTTTTAGTCTACGCAATTGTCTATTCTTTTTGGTAATCAAATTTCAATGAAGGAATCTCCGTGTATCTTTATTTATTCTTAGACGTATTTTTGTTTAATTATAAAAATACTATAGAATATGAATTATATAATTCTTTTACTCATTATTTAGTGATATAATTTTTACATTTTACATGACTCCTGATTCGTATTATTTGTAGGATTGAAAGATTAAAATATTTTCTTGTACATGGGACTCACAGCAGGAGTTAAAGTTGAAATGAATAAAAAGAGAAATAGTAAGAAAAGGAAAAAAGAAAAGATACAATATGAATGTCAAAAAGAAAGTATACGTTAAAAACAAAAAAAACTCAAAATCCTTTACATATACTTGACTGTATGTTTTACGAACTTACGTTGCATTGTTGGTGAGAAGAAAATGTTGCAAGTACCTAAGCCCATCTTCAACACTAACGTACCTCCAAGCCACAACACTCAAAATCCCCACACTCACTTCGTCCACCCTCACCCCATCCCCACCCTTCCCCTCACACATCCCCACCTTCAAATCTGCCACCACCGCGCTCGCCGCCGCACCGGAGCAACACCCCGGCGCCGGCAGCTCCTGTGAGAACCACCCGTCGCCTCCGGGCACGAAACCCACCCTCCCCTCGCGCTCCATCATGGTGAAAACCCCTCTCCACCCTTTCAACACCACGCTCCACGTCACCCTCACCTCCTCCACCCCCTCCCCCAAAACGGCGCCGTCGCAGCCCACGCCAAACCGGAACACGCCTGGCGCGTCCACGCGCAGGGCGTCGCCGGGCCTCACCGTGGAGACAACGTTACAGTCGCGCGTGGAGATCGAGACGGCGAAGACGAGGTCGCCGAGCGAGAGGCTAGGCTTCGAGGGCCTCCGCCGGCGGCGAGTGGCGGCAGCTAGGCCCATCGCGAAGAGACAGCGGGAGGCGACGGCGGCGGAGGGTGGGAGGATGGAGAGCGAGGGAAAGTGGGTGGCCAAGATGCGTTTCCAGATGTGGTCGGAGGACATGGAAGAGAACCATGACTTTGACACGCATGAAGCTATGGCTAGGGTTTTGGGGTCAAGGTAAGTGGCTACGAGGGTGAGAGCTTCCCATGGTGGTGGTGACATTGTTGTAGAAGGAGTTTGTTTCCGTTAAGTTGAGAGTAGTGTATGCTGCTGTGTCGTTTTGGGGTTTCTTGCGATCGACGTGTTTAAATGAAGGAAACGGTTTAATGGGTTAAGTGATGGAGAATGGTAGTGTGGTGGAGGTGGCACGTGGAGGAAGGTTGTACTTTGCATGGTTATTGAGTGGCACGTAAGATTGGATGGGGGAAGGGGAAGTCTGCTTGCAACTGACACGTGCCTAGGTTTTGATGAGCACTGTGTACAGTACTTCTTTCAATGCTTCTAATTTTTCTTTTTGTGTGAAGATATGAAATATGTACAATAATTTATATAATAATTATATAATAATATATTTTGTGTTTATTTTTTTTTATTATTAGATATAGTAAATAATGTATCAAACAAAAATAAATATAATAAATATTATTATATAAATTATTGTATGAATTATTATACAAATAATATTTCTTGTGTGTGTGTAGTAAGGTACAGTTTCGATTGAAGAAAATATTTTGGCACCTTTTGTTTGGATTTCACGACATTCGTTGATAGCAGTGAGACAGAAAAAGGTAGAGAGCATTGAGAAAAATATTAAAAACTATAAAATTTTTCGGTAATTATAACGCAGTTTTGTTATTAATTAATTTTATTGAGTTATGAGTTTAATTTTTATCTATCATTAATATAAAATATTTTCCTTAATCAATAAAAAATCATAATAAATATAATTTTTAAAGTAATTATTATAAAAGTTAACAAATTTAAATATATAATAATTTATAATTGAATGACAGTGTAAAAATATTTTTACATTATTCATATATAAATTATTTACTCTTATTTTATAATTATAAAGCAAAATTTTATTTGTTATATAAATTATTTTTAATTGATTAATAGTTTATTGAGATGTGAGTTTCATTTTTATGTATTATTAGTATAAATTTTTTTAATCAATAAAAAATCATAATAAGTATGATTCTTAAAGTAATTATTATAAAAGTTAACAAACTTAAACATATAATAATTATAATTGAATGATGGTGTAAAAATATTTTACATTGTTAATATATAAATTATTTACTCTTTTTTTATAATTATAAAACAAAATTTTATTTGTATATAAATCATTTTTAATTGATTAATAATAATGATACTATTATAAAGTTAGTTAACAAAATGCCTATTGCCTCATAGTTAAATGTTAGGATTTGAAACTTTTTTTCATAGCATCTATTATGGGGTTGTTTGTGTTAATTTTTAAGGATAAGAAACCTGAAAATATTATTAAAGCAAATGAGTTCTTATAAAATTCTTATAGAAGTTGCTAGTAACTATTACCAAATGTTGCTTAAAAATTAAAAAATATCTAAGTTAAACTGAGGATTTTTGTGTGAGTTGAGATATAAAATGAGACCCACTAAAAATAAAGTTAAAAACTCAAGTTGTATTCTATTATTGGAGTAAAAATTAGTAAATATTCTTAAATTTTATATAACAACGAGAGACTCATAAAAAAATTTTAAAGACTCAAATTAAATTCTTGTATTAAAGATATTCTTCGAAAGATGGCACCCTGCATGTGGAGCTTTGCGGGGTTATTATTCATCTTGCTCTGGACAAAATTGTCACCTTCTATTTATTTTTGGTCTAGGACAAAATAATCTTAAGGTCAGACTAATTTCTCCTTTCTCTTTACGTCCAAGGCCAGAATAATTTTCTTTTCTTTTTTTTAAGTAAATTACACTAATATTTTCTGAAGTTTTGTTGAATTATTCTCGATTTCTTTTTTATTTTTATTTTTATTCTTATACTAACATTTCTTAATTGTTTGAAAAATATTATGTTATTTTTTATACATTACACAAATCTTTCTTAATTGTTTGAACTTTGAAAAATATTATACCATATATCCTTATAAGAGAAATTGCTGTAACATTAAAAAACAAGAGAAAACCTCAAAAGGAGTTAGTGTATTGTTTTTTAAGTCGGGAGCAGAATAATTTCCTGAACAGTGATTTCTGACTTTCTGTTGCTCCTTTCTTCCCTGTTAGATCGCCTTTTCGACATTTATGTATGATTTGGTGGATTAGGTTCAACGTATTCCTTATTTCGGTCGAGAAAGATCATATCACCCATGTTTTATCAAATGGTCCTCGTTCTATCCCATATTTGAAGTGCTTCTCAATTTAAGTCGCCCATGAATTCGCTCTTTTGTGGTTTCGCCACGAAATTGTTTTTGAGGAATATTAATAACATATTTTTTACACACTTTTTTTAACATATTGTATTATTAATTAAAATTTATTAAAAAATAAAAAATTATGAGACAGATTTATTAAATAAGAAGTGTGACTTACAAAATTTTATAATTTTTAATAAATTTACCCAATTAAAAAGAGTATATTTAAAAAAGTATGTTAGAAAGTGTGTTGCTAATATTTTCATTATTTTTTGAGGAAATAAATTCTCTACAGTCAAAGAAAAAATAACAAGAATCTCCACCATTATTCTTTTTGTATATTAAAAAGTTAATAATAAAATATAAGCTTAAAAATATTAGAACCATTAAATTTTGAATGCAGGACCTTTAGTCGTATAACCGACTGCAGGAATCTTAGTCCGTTTTTTGATGGGTTCACTTAACATGGACTACCCTATTGGTAATCTATTAAATCTCACCCGTTAATATGACATCTTAAGAAATGAACGGTTCAAATTGTACCTTAAAACACTGAATTTTGTCCAGAGACAACTGAATTGATTGTATCATTCTATATCTTCTTCAGCCTCAATCTCTTTTTTGTCCTACACCACTCTCACTATTTTCGTGTCATCGGTAAACCCACCCGCATCCTTATATAATTCATTTCTAATTGTGCTTGATCATTGTTGGAGTCATTAAACAAATTTTCTAAGTGATACACCTATAAGAGTTTTCAAGAAAAGGAAGATAGGTCAATCGGAAAATACATAATACAAGATGTGATATAGATTAGTAGAAAGATGTAGACATAAGAAATTCCGAAGAAGACTGATGAAATTATTAAGTGTCAAAATCATCGAGATGGGCATTTGAGGAAATTGAACAGCAAAGACTCTCAAAAGAAGTTCTTGCAAGTAGTTATGGCAAAAACACACTTGAAGAAGAGGTTCATACAAGCAGTTGGAGACATTTATTAGAAGAAAACAAGTCAAGAGATGTCAACGTCTTAGTTAGGGGTTTTTGGTTACTGTACAGTGTCAAAATCATATAATTTGACCGTTAGTTAGGTTGGCTATAAATAAAAGACCGTGTAGTCTTTTTTTTTTGGTCGAAATAATTACACAACACTCTGTACACCTCACATGCTACAGTCATGGCTACTGGTTTCAGAGCAAAGTGTATATTCTCACCTAAATTTTAATGCAATGTCTTTGCTTTGCCAATTAGATTTCTTTTCTCCTACATTTCTGCACAACTCTTCCTATAACTCTTTCTTTATCTTTTATTTAATTCCTTTTTCTATAACCCCTTCGTCTATCTATTACTCCTTCTATCTATAGCACTTTCTTTCAAATTTTATGTCTGTTATCTGAAATTTAAGATTTCAATCATGCTTCATTGTTTATAATTGAAAATCGAAACTTATTATGAATGTCGTGTATGTAAGTGTTTGTATTTGTCAAAATAGATAAAGTTATAATTGCAATTCGAATTCAGTGTTATAAATCATTCTGTAATACCCGTGTTAAAATCAAAGCCTTAATCAAAATTGAATTGTAATTTAAAAGTTTAGTTATATGTGTTGGTGGATTCCAAAAGCTAGTACTCTACTTAATCCATTTTTGTGAACTGATTTGAAGCCACTTATGAACCCAATTAAGTCCTAGAAAATATTGAGGAGACCTCTGTATGTGTGAGGATGAATTTATGTGACTTTTATAAGAGAAACAACTCAATCTGTCCTGTTTTTGAACCAAACTTAGTTTTGTGGTAAATTACCTTATTATGTGTCTTTGGAAAATTCTGTAAAAATATAAGATGTGTTCCATATAGGTTTATATACATTTTCACTAAACTTGGTCTTCTAGAAAAATACGTTGATTATGAAAAGGGATTTTTCAAAATTGTTGTGCAACTCAGTGAAATTCTAAAATTTTAGAATCCTTTCCTAATTAACTTATTCTATGGTTTTTCACACTAACCTCTATGGCCTCATTCACTACAAAGGTTTAATACCTCATTAACATGCTTGTGAAACTCAATTATCTTAAAGTTTTAAATCCATGACATCATTTTTAAGCTAAGGATCTCCTTATAGTCACTTAAGTATTTCTCATGGTTTGTTAAGAGTTTCATTTCAAACTACATGAAATATTACTTAAAGGATTGCCCTTACTTCTACTTTGGCCTATACTCTTTCTTGAAACATATTAATTTGGGCACTCTAAGTCGAGGTGATTAAGCAAACTAGTTTATGTTTCGACATGAGAATCCCAATTGGAATCAATCCCACCAAATAATGTCAAGATGTTAACAATAGAACCTCATGCAACATACATTGAGTTGGTGACATGTAATGTGTCATCTAAATTTTACCAAAGGAGTTGGTAATACAAAAGATGTTTACTTAGGCTTGGTGACGTGTGTAACACCCCTACCTTTAGTTATAACTATTTTTTGATTTTCTTTTGATTTTATTTTTGAACAATCAGGAAAAAATCTCAAAATTTTGATCTCCATAGTTGCATTCAAAATTTCGAGAACTATTTGATCGTAATTTTTAATAATTTTTCCAAATCAGAGCCTGAAAAAATGTAAAAATGACGATCATGTCCAAAATTCTCTATAAAAAGGGTTGAAAACAAAATAGGTTCAAATAATGATAAAAAGTCATTTTGAGCCTGAACTCATGTTTTATATGTTAAAATATAATTTTAAATTTTTTTTGAAAATTTTCTAAAATTCCTATACAAAATGACCAAAATGCTCTTGGTTGTACTATAGAGTTAAACCATTATCTTTTTGATACACAAAAATAGTGAGAAGAATGGATTTAATAATAAATTTTGAGTTAAAAATACATTTTAATTGATTAAAAATTAGAAGAAAATATATGTAAAATTATTTTTAATTTCTAAAAATTACCTAGGACCTTAATTCCAGATGTTCAATAAGTATCAAGGTCATTTACATTCAATTAGCACTAGAATTAATTAAATGAGTGAAAAAGGATTAATTAATATCAATTAGTTTTAATGATAAAAAATTGAATAAAATACAAGTAGACGATTTAAATAAAATGTGATCCATAGCTCGTTGAAAAGATAATTTTGTCTATTTTCTAAAACATCTAGGATCACATTAAACAAAAATCTACAAAAAAAGGATACAAAAATGACAAGCTAGTATGGTTAGACTAAACCACCAAATGACTAGTGTAACACCCTCATTTTATTTATTAACTATTTTCCTATTTATTCTATATTTAATTCTGAAAAATTGGGAATTGATTTAAAAATTCTGATTTCACGGTTAAACTCAAACTATCGAAAGCTATCTAATTGTGAGTTTTAATAATTTTTTGAGCTGAAGCCTTGAGAAATCAGAAAATGACAATGTTGCCATTGTTTCTCAATATTAAGGACTAACATGAGAAAAAGATTCAGTTGGTATTAAAATGTCAATTTGAGATTAAAATCATGTCATATGTATTACAATATAATTTTGGAAATTTTTTAGAAATTTTCTGGAATTTTTGTGTAAAATGACCAAAATACCCTAAATGTTTGATAAACCAAATCAGTATTGGGTTAACATCCAGAAATGGTGAAAATAATTTTTTAGTACATTTCTAGGTAAAATATGTAATTTTAGAATTTCCATAGAAATTTGAACATTTATTGAATTAAAATGGATTTAATATGAATTTTCTAAGCTTAAAAATACAATATATATATATATATATATATATATATATATAATTTGAAATAATTAATAAAAAATTAAAATTTATTTTTAGAAATTTATTTTGATGAAAATAATACATTTGTTCAGATTTTATTTAAATTAATTATTTTGATATTAAAAGTTAATTTAATCAAGTTTAGGTGATTTTATCAGTATTAGTTAATTCAATTACAGATAAAATTTACACTGGAAGAGCTTTGCGACAGCTAGTACAACACGTCCTAGCCCTACCAAGAGGTGATTCACCACCTAAGCTTAATATATGTTCCTAATTAAGATAAAAGAAAAAAAAATAAAAATAGGATTATGCATCATGCATGATCTCATTCTTGGACACATAAGCTCATCCTTCCCTCTATAAATAGCCATTCATGGAGCTGAATTCTTCATCCTCCTCCTCATTTGAGCAATCCAAAATCTCTTCATAGCCACCTTCCTCCATAAATTTTTTTCTTACACCAAACTTTTACTAGTTTTCATCAAGTTTCCATTGTAGGAGTTGTGCATCAACAATTCTTTTCTCTTCAACAGCTACCCTAGAGGTAATAGGGAGAGTGGGATTGGTTTTAAATTTCAATTACTTTGTATGTTGGTAAACAAGGTTTTTCCTAAACCTTTCAATGTTTAAGTTTATTACTTTTTATAATAATATTGTAATATTTAGTATTTGATTTAAACTTTTACTAAGTTGTTATGTTGCTCAATTTTAGATAATTATAATACACTTATTAAGTAGTTATGCTGCTCAAATTTAGATGATTATAGTATAATTATTAAGTTGTGATACCGCTCAAATTAATATAACTATAATAGAATTACTAAGTTATTATATTGCTCAAATTTGAATTTTTTTTTACTATTATACTATTCACATTAAGATAATTAAATTGTTATGTTGCTAGATTTTAGTAAAACTCAAACGGTTTAGTAAAAATAGTAAGAAAAACAAACTATTAATGTTATAATGTAAAACTATGCCCAAATACCATATAATGAGCTATTTATGGATTTATTTTTAGAAAATTGTTGTAAAAATTTTAGGTTAAGTTCTCATTGTTCTAGTAAGGTCTAAACACATTAAGTGACCATCTGTAATTCTAATAGTGCTCTATAAGTTCTTGTGGACACATTTTACTTAAAAATACTAAATTTCAAAAATTTCTAAAAATTTATGATAGAATTTTAATTATTTTTCTAAGTTTAAAAATTATTTTTATAAAAAATTTTGACGATTCTGCGATTTATTTCTTAATTATTAGTATTTATTTTAATTTTTATGTCTTTATATTTATTTAATTATTAATTATATGTTTCAATATAAATTATGAACTATGTGAATAATATGTATGGATCAAATATCTGTAATATAAAACAAAATATTAATAGAAATTGTACTGGTGCTCAAATTTAATGAGACCAGAGTGAACCTTTAGAAATTAATAAATTAGTGAGTAATGTAAAACAAGGGACATGTAGTGGCATGACACCCTGTTAGGGAAGTTATAGTTTGGTACGCTGAGGAATGAAAAGCAGGAACCCATTTGAGGAGGTATTTGTGGTAGACATCGAATGGTGAAAGTTCCAATGGCCTAGGTAGCGCCCATGAGTCGGGATATTCACATGACCAAGCTCGATAACCCCGACAACTGCTTAGCATTCTGTGATTGGTGTGAGAGTATACATTTGTAAATAGACATCCAGACTGATATTTGTTCCTCATTAATAATAAGGACTGTACCATGTGATGATGTTGAGAGAGGTATATGTACTCTCAGTCACTTCTCAAGTTCTGTTGAGAATTATTACTCACTAATGGGAAGTATAGATCTATACCAAGTTAAGGGTAGTTTAGTATAACTTAGAATAAATCCTAGGTTCCCTTCGTTAATTGTGTTTTATTATTGGTAGATTTTCTACCATACATGTGAAAGTGATTTTAAAACAAATCATCTCACTTCATTATTTTTTTGTTGTGCATGTTCAATCATGATCTTTGACGATGGTGATGTCGGTTCTCTGTAATCTACATATATCATATCCAGATGAAGGAGTGTGGGATTATGATCAGGACACAAACATCTTAACCTATACAGGTTTGATGTCTGTGACTTTTCTATCCCTTGTTCCTAGGGCTATGGTGTTTCCATTGACATACATGATACCTATTTCCTATATGACTACTCCTCCACCAAATTTTATTTACGCTCCTCATGTTCCACCACTGCCACCACCATTGGTAGATTCGAATGTCCCTGTGATAGCTCCATATTTGGATGCCCATCCACTTCCTCTCGAGTTGCCTATTGTGGACACTCCAGCTGTAGACGAGTTAGCACCCATAACTGTTGATGATGGATCTCCTATGGAGGTGGTACTTGCTCAGTCACCTATGGCCTCCCCTGGTATTGAGTACCAATTGGGAATGGCTAATGGGTGGCATACCTCTTCATCATCTTCCTCTAGACTTGAGGTACCAAATGAGGTACCCAACGGACAGGCATATCATGCGGTAAAGGAAGCATCAGAGGGGAACCCTTCAGATGAGGACCATTAGAGACTTTAGTATTTAGCAGGGGATAGGGTAGATAGTATTGCTTTGTATAGAAACTTTTTGGATGTATATATCGGGCTAGGTAGTATATGTCTTTTGATGTACTTTTGATTGTTATGTATTATCCAAACCATGATGCATAGTTTTATATATATGTAGTTTTTATCATTTTACTTCTATTTCCAAATTCTATTAAATTTAGAAATTTTCTATTATAAAAATCAAAAAAATTTTACTCGTATTTTCATCAACTTGACTTAATAATTAAATTAATATTAATTATATTTAAAATTGAAGGAGTGTTACAACTAGCAAAACTATTTTTCATTTTTCATGGTCATCTTAGAATATTAAGCAACAAAGTAATTTTGTTTCCAAAAGTACATTCAATAAGCTTTCTAGATTGACCAAGATAATCAAAAACAAAGATCTACACAATTTATAGTGATTTTTGAAAGTTGACAGTTCCAGAAAATGTTTCAGCCAAAATAGTGCATAACCATAGTTTTCAAAAATTGTTAAAAATAGTAAATGACCATAAAAATAAGCATACCATATATCACTAGAATGCTATGGAAATTTAGTTTTTACTCGTTCCTAGGAATTTTACCAAATAACCATCCAAAAATTTCAGAATCACAAAAAGACACACACTCCAAATCCACATTTTTGGACAGCCAGTTCAACTTTCAACAATCATAATTTTTTAGTTGATTCTTGAGCTTATTATGAAGCATATTGAGTCTATTTTCATACAAAAAAAGCACCCCAAAATAACAACCATAACTCAAGTTACAAGTAAAACAATAACAGGTGCCAGATTTGGAAATTAGGACAACAATATACCTTCAAAAATATGCTTCACAAAAACAAGACACCTAAGATGGTAGGTGGGCTTTGGGTGGCAAAACCTTGTCCTACTATTTTTTGAAAGAAAAAAGGATCAAGAACACCACCCCTTCCCCCTATACCTTAAGAAAATATGGAGAGGATGAAAAGATGAAGGCCTTGGAATGGTGAATCAGTGGTGGACTTATACTTGCTTCTAGGTGGAGGGTGGTGGGAGATGGTGGGTCAACATTTTGGAGGAGAAGAAAAATTTTAGAATGGAGAGGGAATGGGCTTTAAGTGTCTCGGCCAGTAGCTCTCAATGGGAGAAGAGAAAAAAAATGATTAAATAGGAGAAGGATGATGTAAGACAAGTGATGTCATGCCACATGATGTCAAAAATCAAAATTTTCTTTTATTTTCTAATTGTCACATGTCTTAATTCAATTAGTTTCAATTTAGTCCCTGAATGCTTGGGCTAGATGGGTTGCTCAGTGTAAGGTCATATTGTATTCTATTCTATTTTTATCTGTTAAAATTAATTAACACTAGTAATTCCTATTTCATTAATTTAAGTAATTCACATACTAATCTAATGAAATTAAGCTTGATACTTCTTGATCATGTAAAATTAAGGTCCTAGATTATTTCTAGAAATGAAAAATATTTTTTATATATTTTTCTCCTAATTTTTATTAATTAAATTATATTGTTGAGTCAAAATCTATTTTGAATTAAATAAATCCAAAAATGGTAAAATAATTATAAAAATAAGTTCCTCACATGAAAATAAGCCTAAAACAATTTTGTCACTATTTTTGAAAATCAAACAGATATTGTTTTAACTTAGTAGTCAACTAGGGACATTTTAATTATTTTGTATAGAAATTTTAGAAAATTTTTAGAAAATTTATAAAATTATATTTTAATATATATGACATGTTTCTAGGCTCAGAATTACTTTTTATCATCCTTTGAACCTATTTCACATGTCAACCCTTTATATCGAGAAATTGAAACGTGATAGTCGTTTTTTCATTTATGTATGCATCGACTCGAAGACATTAATAAAAATTATGATTGAATAGTTCTCAAAATTTTGAATGCAACTGTGGAGATAAAAGTTGAGATTCTTGCCTGATTGTTCAAAAATAAAATCGAAAGAAAATAGAAAAACAATCATAATGGGAAGTAGGGGAGTTACAACTTTTATGAAATTTCAAGGAATTTTGGCGTATTAGAAAACAATTAATGTGATATTTTAATTATTATTTTAATGAGTTGACGGAGATAAGTCTCTAGTGTGATGAGACAGAGATAGTAATGATGATGAGTACTTGGTCCTTAGATTTTGAGACTAGTGATATCTTTGGTAAAGGGATAAGTCTATATTTAGATATATTGAGCTGAAGTTAGATGAGCAATTAAAGATGAAAGGGTCATGCTATGAGCATGAATCCTTGGGATAAGGAAGTTATAGTCTAGTACATTGCTAAATAAAAAGTAGGGACAATTAAAAGGGTTTAGAGGGTATGGTATCAAGTTGTGATAGTCCCAATGGTCAGGGTAGCACCCTAGAGCTGAGATAATCACTAAACCAGGTTGATAACCCTAACACTGCTCAGTATCACCAAGGTTGGTGTAAAGTATATCTTTGTATGCGCTGTAATAGCTCGAAGCTAAAGATGGCTCGTATCCTTAAGATTGATGATGAGGATTTTGTACCTCGATGTGAAAGAGGTATATGTACTCTCTCAATCGCTTCTCGGTTATGGTGGATGTTGCTCATCAATGGGAAGTATGGATCTATCTAGAGTCTTAAGTAGATTAGCACAACTTAGAGAAAACCCTAAGTCCCCTTTTTCAGTCATTGTGTTTTATCTCTGTGTTTGATGGTAGGATTTCTTACCTATCTATATGAATGATTTTGAGAACAAATCACCTTACTCCTCTATCTTTTTGTGTATGTTGTTTGTGGATGGATACGAGAAGATGGCGACCTTGTTAGTCCTAATGAATACACATTGAGTATTGTCCTTTTAGGTAATGGAACATACGATGAGGAATTTTGATGTCTAACTTATAGAGGATTTCTCATTGTGAGTGCGTTGTCCCCTTACCTAGACATAGTTTATCCCAACTGTTACCTTCACTATCCTAGCCATTCTGACTTTAATACCCCAAGTTTATGAGAGTAGTACCACCACAACCACCTTTTCCTGGAGGAGATGATTATGTTATTGCAGCCCTGATTAAGAACTTCTATGTTCAACTGCCATCTCTTATCATCATTGATTCTCCCGATCACATGGATGAAGTCCCCATTGACTCGCCTGCTCATTTCCCTCTTGTTGATTACCAACTAGGGATGGGAAATGGCTAGGTGACTTCCTTGCTATCCTCTTTCTCAGATCTTGGGTCACATCACCCGATGACCAATGGCCAAGTACTACTACTTTGACATAGGCCCTTGAATTTTGTTGTGTATATATGGCGAGGGTAGATAGTCGACTTTTGGATGTATATTTTGACTGACTTTTGACTTTCCATGTATTTTGGACTGATGTATGATAATGACTAGATGAATATTGTACAAAATATGATGCAAACACACACACGCACACACACACACACACACATAGTTTGACATTTTGATGTTTACATTAATGTTGATTTTGTTTTATTTATCGCCTTTACTAATTAATGTACGTCGCTTTATGAAATACTCATCTAATAACTTGATGTAAAAACACAAAAATTTTATTCTCATTTTCATTATCTAATAAATAATGATTAACTAATTAATAAATAAATGAATAAATGATAAGGTTTAGATTCAATGTGAACGAGTGTCAAAATGTGATAGTCCGATAGACCATTCAGAGACTTCACGTATGTGACACCATAGTTTTCTAATTCTGTGATTAAGTGATTGAAAATAATTAAAACAGAAAATTAAATTTTGTTCCTGTGGAAAATTTAATTTAAAATATGTGTATAGGCCCTTGTTTGATGTTTTAGTAGAGAATTCTATTAAAACTATGATTGCATTACAAATTGACAGTGTAAGATTACACTATAAAAGTGGACCAAAAAGTCAAGTATCCAAAGGAATTAATTATAATTATTTTATATTGATTATAATTAAGTACTATAAAAAATTTTAAGAATTTCTAACACCGTTGATTTACATAATTATATTTTGATTCAATATCCAACACAAAAATCAAGGAGCATTTCAGGAGTGAGAAAATTCCCTAAACCTTATAGAAATATTATAGAGACATTCTAAAGCATTTGAATGAGTCATAAACTTATTAAAATCAAGTCTTGACACAAATTTTGTTGATTCAAATTTATTATTTAATTTATTTTCCCAAGCCTTATTTTGTACCTAAAATTAGCCCAATTAAAATTCAAATTTTCTTCCCTAAATATTTTAAGCATAGGATGTCTAACATGAAATAGAAAAGTGCATAAGAAGGGGGGGGGGGGCTTGAATTGTGCGTTTAAAAACTTTTTCAAAACATGTTGATCAGTATGAAAACGTTTTCAAGCGTAGGGATAGAGAGAAGAAGAACACAAAAAGTTTTATACTGGTTCACTCAACCTGAGCTACATCCTAGTCCCTTCACCCAGAAGGTATTCACTAACCAACCTTAGGTTACAAGTATTGTTCACGGCTTTTCAGGCTTTACAACTGTAATCACCCTAGATTGCTTAACCTAAGTATTCTTTCACACTAAGCCTCTCAGGCTTTCACAACACAACTAGTGTTTATATAACAGATATCAACTCACGTAGTGAGGATTTGAAAGATTAGGCTCAAGAATGCTTTGAAAATCTTTACAAGATTTTTGCTATCGTCCATTGGACGCTTCTATCAAAATGTTACTAACGTCTTTTTGTTCTTGTTCTTTTTCTACGTCTTCTCTATCTTGCTTCTTCATTGGTGCATGTATATGTAGTCTTTAGGAAAGGATCCGTTGTAGAAGACTTTGACTTCGTTATGTAATGAGAAGTGTGCAAACTATCCTTTTAGAGTGATTAGGCGTGGCAACTTTTAGACTTGCACTAAAACGGAAGGTGTAGGACTGTGCTGGCGGTTTGCTTTTTTGAACATTCTTCATTCGTCTTAGCAGCTTGATAAGTTGACTTGCTTTATCTGATTTTGCTGCGCTCTTGCACTAGAATGATTCTAATGTTATTTAATGCTTTAAACAATTTGAACGTTAGATCACAGAAGTAGTAATATGTTAGTTTCAAGAAAAAACTAGTATAAATAAATTGGACGTTCAAGATAGAACTTAGCCGTTTGAATATTTGTCGTTAGAAGCTTGCATCAGATATTTGAATATGTTCTTTAGACGATCATCTTCATAGTTCACTGGACGGTCTTCTTTAAGCACGTCTATTGGACGGTCTTCTTTGACATGTTTACTGGACGGTCTTTTCTGACACGTCTACTAGACGGTCTTCTTTAGGAAGCTTGTATGCTGTAAAGAAGTTAGTTTTTTAGCAAAAACTTGAACATTAATAAATTTGTTATCTTCAAAACTTTGAGGGTCTAGACGCTTTTACGTCTTTGGTTCCAACAATCTCCCCCTTTTTGATGATGCTAAACCTTATTAATTTTTAAGTTTTTGCTGGAATATAAAAGGACGAATAAGGGAGTTTTCGAAAGACTTACTATGCTCCCCTTGAGTTTGATATTCCAAGATTTTGTATACTTTTGAGATACGAGAAATATTAGTTTAAATCCATATCGAATAAGATACCAAGAGTCAGATCATATTATATCTAACAATTATAAGTTAAACATAAATAGAGCAACACTTTGAATTATATTTTAGTTTACTGGAAGATCATACAAAATGGCAACAACAAAGAAAATAATAATGTAATAGATTTCCGGTTCTCCTCCTTTTGTCATTAGCAAAAAGCAGACAGAAAGAGAAGGGAGACGTCATCATAGTCACTATTGTGGTGGCAAGGAGGAGGTGGAGAAGGTTGAGGAGGGTGTAGGAGAGCTTGTTGGTTCTGGAGAATTTGCTGAAGAAGGGTGAAGATGGGTTGCAGTTGGTTGGTAACATATTGTTGAATGGCGGGGTTAATAGGGGGAATGAGGAAAGGGGCAGAAGAAGAGATAGGGAGGCTTGCAGAGGTTTGAGAGCCAGGAGTAGGTGGTGGTGGAGGTGTAGGTGACGGTGGTTGGGAAGGAGTGAGTGGAAGAGCTTCAGAGGTGGGAGGAGGTGCTTTGAGAGGCTTCAAGTCTTGTACTTCTAGTTGGTATAGACGTGGAGTGGTCCAAGGGTAGGGTGGTTAAAAATTTGTGTGGTGAGTAAGAGCAGCAATCATAGTGTATAGGATAGAAGTTTTTGTAACAAGGAGTGGACGCTCGTTTGCTAGACAGACAAAAGTAGCTGAAGAGTCCGAAAAGTGAAATACATGAGCTGGACGCTGCATGACTTCACAGTTCGTTGTAGTTGGGATATCAGCTTTGTCGTCTGCTGAAACTCCACTACTGGACGCTTCTTGTTCGCATAAGAACATATGTTGATGCCAGAAGCGTTCAGCATTGTCCTCGTCCAAGTCTGTATGAAGACGCTAAGCTAGGAACCATTCATGGGAATGAGTTGAATGTTGTTGAAAATTAGCTCTGGACGGTAAAGGCAGGGACGGTGCCTTGGTCAGAATCTTCTTCTTCTTGCGGTTGTCATCTATGATTGGCAGTCTTGGGCAGACGTGATCTAGTTGGATGGATGTGGAAGGTTGGATGTGTTGTGATGGGGGAATGAAGAGTTGAAACTTCAAGGTGGCGAACCTTTGAGAGTGTTGTAGAACATATGCTCAAAGGCAGATGGAAAGTATCCATCTTCTGCCAGGTCTAGAGGCCGAAACTTCAAATCTGCAGGCCTTATGTGAACAGTCCGCTTGCCCCCAGGTTTCCTTTGTTGTAGAGCTTGCTTGATGTGGTCTACTGGAGGTACTCTGTGTTGAAGTACTCTAGAGGATGTGCATTGATGCACCAAGCTCGTACAACTCTAGGGTACCTTTGTTTGATAAACCGCTTAAACAGTAAGTGTTCAATAGCTCTAGGAGGCAGTGCTAGATAAGCTTTAGAAGGTTTATGGACATAGTCGTCCATATACTTGTCCAGATTAAGTGGAGAGTAATCAAAACTAAAAACAGGTTTAGGGAGCTCTGGATGTATAATAATAGCATTGTCGTCCATGCGATTTTGGGGGTTGCCTTCAACAAAGAGTAGAGGCCATTTTTGTTTGGTTTTGATCAAGGTGGTTGAGGGGGTGGAAGATGTAGGTAAGGAAATAATGGATGAGGAGGAAGGTGATTTAGTAGGTTTGATGAAGAGATGTGTCTTAGATATATCGGGGGTGGGGATAGTGCAGGTATAACCTTCATCACCAAGCAGTAGCAAATCTAGTTTAGGTGTGGCTTGTGTGTTGGCTTGTGTTTTGGTAAGAGGTTCAGAAGGTTCAAGAATGATTAAATCATCAAAGTCGCTAACAGGTTCATCAGCAGTAGAAGAGGAAAACTTACTTCTCTTAGACTGTGCTTCCCCTGACAGTGCTTCTGTTGACGTTTGGATGAGGCAGATAGTTGTGGTTGTGGTTGAATAGGAACATCAACTATGGCAGCTTTCTACTTCTTGACAAGCTTACCAATTGGCTCATCGTCTTCGTCGTCAGAAGGACGATCAACCGTCTTTTAGCAGGGGCTTGTGCCAGAGCAGGTGAAGGAGCAGAGGCAGTGATAGGAGTTGCTGCAAGAGGAGTAGATGGAGCTGAAGGTCGTTGGGTCCTCGACCTTGTAACTCTGGTTGCTTGTGTCTTGGATAACCTCCTCTGGTGGATGGTCTGGCAATAACTGGATTCACAAATAGTGCCTCGTCGTTCATCGGCTTAGCAACCTAGATGATTGGCTCAATTGTTTGCAGAGGTGCCATCTCCACGACTTCCTTTCTATCGTCCATTAGTTTGGACGTGGTCTCCAGAGGCATCAGCACGAACCCAGCCTTCATCTGTGCGACATTGTTGCGTCCAAATGGCAGTTGAGTGAAACGATGGCCACCATCTAGAATCCTAATCTGACTTTGGTCTCCAAGAGATAGAGCAAAGAAGGCATGATACACTTGCTGTTGCTAGAAAAGTTTGTTAAGGAGAGCGGCGTAGGTGATCTGGTCACGCTCTTCGCGTCCTCTCATGGTCCTGAAGATGTTGCTCAGGATGAGGTACGATAGGTTGAATTGTTGGCCTGTGATCATATGGAACAACGCGAACCTATGCAGAAAGGTAACGCTGTCCTTCAATCCAGTCTTGTGAAGAATTCCCTTGCTCAAAAACTGCTGGAAAATCTTCCCCTCTTTTGATAGCTTGCTGTATTCCATTGGCCCTTCGCCTTCTGGACCAATTAGTGCAGCGTCAACAGTATCATGTCCTCCAAAATTGCTTTCCCAGCCATTCTTGATGCAGGACCTAGCCCGCTCACAGCCAATGGCTTGGGCAATAGAGCCGAGGTCTAGTGTGACCTTAACTCCCATAGCAGTTCCAGTGATGTCTGTATTTGAGAAAATAGCAGAGTTCTAAAACTATCTAATGAGTTCTGGGTATATGATCTCGTTCAAGTGGAAGTAGTTGAGAATTCTACATTTGAGCAAGTTGTCCATTACATTCACACTTATGTCCTCCAGAGCTTGGATATCGAAACGGCTTTCAATGAGAACAACAGCCTTGTCTAGGCTCTCCACACGAGTCACAGCCTTTGCAGCAGGACTAGCCTTTTCAGTTGCCATTTTTGAGAGCTTGAAAGATTGTTTGGGTTTGAGAGGTTTCGAGAGACTGAGAGTTCAGGTGGATTTGAGAAGAGGTGAGTGTTTGGTTTAGGTTTGAGTGTATATGAAGAAACTGAAGAGTTTTGCTTTTGGCGGTTCTTTCAATTTCAAGGAAAGAGGTGATGTGCAATAAATGCTGGGTCAGGCGCTTACATATCTTGAGTTTGGTTATATGGCGCATGAGTGACTCAGACTGGAATAAAGCATTTATATTCAAATCATTTTCAAAGAAAAACACAATTAAGTATAGATAAGGATTGTTATGCACACATAAATGTAAGTTGTTATGGAATGCGAAAAGCTGTGAAAGTAGACGATGTAATATTGGACGCTACAACACATTGGACGCTCACATCTTTGGACAGTTAAGGCATGTTGAATAAACTATTCATTTATAAATTCCATACCAAGAAGATCTCGAATATGGATGAGTTTATCTTTAGGAAGGGGTTTTGTAAATATGTTGACCAATTGATTTTCAATGTTAACAAACTGAATATCGACAATTCCCTTTTGAACATAATCTATTATAAAATGATGTTTTATTTCAATGTGCTTTGCTCGAGAATGTAAAATAGGATTTTTAGACAGATTTATAGCAGCAGTGTTATCACAAAAGATAGGAATGCTACTCTCGTAGATACTGTAATCTTCTAACTGATGCTTGATCCATAAAAGTTGTGAGCAACAAGACGTAGCTGAGACATACTCTGCTTCTGCTATAGACAGGGCAATCATCCCTTGTCTTTTGCTCATCCAGAATACTAGATTCCCACCAATGAGGTGACATCCTCCACTGGTGCTTTTGCGTTCTACTCTATTTTTTGCATAGTCAGCATTGCAGTAACCAACTAACCTGTATTCTTTGTTTGACTTAAAACACAAACCAAGGTTAGTGGTCATTTTTAAGTATCTAAAAACTCTTTTAACTGCTGTTAGATGAGTTTCTCTAGGTCAGACTGAAAACGGGCACATAAGCATACACTGAACATAATGTCAGGTCTAGACACTGTGAGATATAAAAGAGACCCAATCATACCTCGGTATGTAGTTTGGTCTACCTTTTTAGAAGAGTCGTCCAGGTTAAGTATTGACGATGGATGCATAGGTGTACTTATTTCCTTGGCATCGTCCATCTTGTACTTCTTGAGAAGTTCGTTGACATATTTTGTTTGATGTATGAATATGCCATTTGCAGTCTACTTTACTTGCAATCACAGGAAGAGTTTTAATTCTCCCATCATACTTATCTTGAATTTTGCTATCATGATCTTAGAAAAATCCTTACATAAAGCGTCATTAGTAGCACCAAATATAATATCGTCTACATATATTTGTGCAATACTAAAGTGTGATTTAACGTCTTTGCGAAAGAGAATGGTGTCCACTTTTCCTCTAGTAAAACTATTTTCTAAAAGAAATGAACTTAGCTTTTCATACCAAGCTCTTGGAGCTTGTTTAAGTCCATACAAAGCCTTTTTGAGTTTGAAAACATGTTTTGGAAAAGTATCACACTCAAAATCAGGAGGTTATTTCACATAGACTTCCTCGTTTATTATGCCATTTAAAAATGCACTTTTTCCGTCCATTTGATAGAGCTTCATATTACTATGAGCAGTAAATGAAAGTAAGATGCGGATGGCTTCTAATCTAGCTACTGGTGCAAAGGTTTCGGTAAAGTCTATACCTTCTTGTTGAGAGTAGCCTTGAGCTACAAGTCTAGTTTTATTTCTTACCACTTTGCCAGCTTTATTTAGCTTGTTGCGGAACACCCACTTTGTTCTAATGATAGACTTGTCCTTGGGTGTAGGAACTAGCATCCAGACGTCATTCTTTTCGAATTGACTAAGTTTGTCCTTCATGGCACTGATCTAGCCATTGTCCAAGAGAGCTTCGTCCACTGTCTTTGGTTCCAATTGAGAAATCAAAGCAGCTTGAGCTTGCTCCTTGAAGGTCAATCTTGTCCTGACATAATCTTGAACGTTTCCAAGAATTTGATTATCTAGATGATAGGTCTTTATTTGCCAAGAGCGTCTAGTTGGTTCTTTTTCTTCTTCTTTTGGATCGTCCATCTGATCTCTAGACGCTGAAGGACTGGCATCTTCTAGCTTTATATCTGCAAATGAATCGTCTAGCTCTGATATTTCTTTATCAAGCTTATTGTCATTGAATTTAACATGGATGGCTTCTTCAACTGTTAAGGTTCTAGAGTTGTAAGCTTTATAGGCCTTGGATGTTTCGAAATAGCCTAACAGTATTCCATCATCACACTTAGAATCAAACTTCCAAGATTGACCTTAGTGTTTAAGATGAAGTATTGACATCCAAAGGGATGAAGATATGATATGTTGGGCATTCGTCCTTTCCACAATTCATAGGGAGTCTTTTTCAAAATAGGTCTTATATAAATTCTATTTTGTAAATAACATGCAGTGTTTACTGCTTTAGCCCAGAAGTGCATAGGAGTGGAATTATCATTTAGCATGGTTCTAGCCATTTCTTGCAATGACTGTTCTTTCTCTCTACCATACCATTTTGTTGTGGTGTTCGTCGTACAGAGAAGTTGTGGAGAATTCCGTTTTCCTCATAGAACCCTTGAAAACTTTCATTTTCGAATTCTCCTCCGTGATCACTTATGATTGAAGCTATGCAAACAGCTTTTTCATTTTGAATTTTTTTACAAAAGATTGAAAAGATCTTGTAAGACTCATCCTTCTGTTTTAAGAACAAAACCCATGCCCATCTAGAGTAGTCGTCCACTACGACTAATCCATAACGTTTTCCATTAAGAGAGGCTGTTATGGTTGGACCAAACAAATCAATATGTAGCAGCTTAATAGGTCTAGTTGTGGAAACAATATTTTTTGATTCAAAAGAGCTTTTTACTTATTTCCCTTTTTGACATGCATCATAGAGAACATCAGTCTTGTAAGCAAGATTTGGAAGTCCTCTTACGAGGTTATGCTTATTTAGCATTGAGATTAGTCTCAAGCTTGCATGTCCAAGCTTCTTGTGCCAAGTCCATTGATTCTCTTTGATGGATACTAGACACGATACATTTTGATTTGTGAGGTCATTGAGATCAATCTTATAAAGATTGCTTTGCCTCTTAGCAGAGAATAGTATGGATCCATCTACATTCCTAACAATACATTTTTCTTTGTCAAAGGAGACATTGTGTTCACTGTCACATAATTGACTTATGCTCAGTAGATTGTGTCTGAGTCCTTCAACATATAAAACATTTTCAATGGAAGGGAATGAGTGCTTACCGATTGTTCCTATACCTGTTATCTTTCCCTTCTAGTTTCCTCCAAAGGTGACCCATCCGCCATTCTTGGGTTGTAGGCTTTGGAACATACACCTTTCTCCCGTCACGTGTCGTGAACAACCATTGTCCAGGTACTATGACTGGGGTCTTCTTTCGGTTGTCAAGCAAATCTACAATAGGTATTATCATAGACTTAGGTACCCAAATGGACTTGGGTCCTTTTCTGTTAGTTCTGAAGGCATTGGACGTCTTCTTTGTTGGACAATATCTACATTTTGTTGATTCATACCTATTCTTTCCACATATTTTATAGAAGGTTATGCTTTTACTAGGTTTGTAATTTTATTTAACAAAACCAAGTCCAGATTTGTCGTGAGGACTTCTTCTATAAGATAGAATCTTATTTAGGTTCTCTGTTCTGTTGAAAAATTTTGACAAACTTTCTTTCAGATGAGTGACTTCTTTTTTAAGTTCTAAGACTTCATGAGAAGATGTCTCTTCTGAAATGTTCTTTGTTTTTAAAAACTCATTTTCTTTTAAAACCTTTTTATGCTCTTCGTTGAGCAAATTGAATTCTTTTGTTATTTTTGAAAATTTCTTTTTCAGTTCTTTATATCCCATTGAGAGAGTTGAGGAGTTAGCAAGCAAATCATTATAGGCTTCTTGTAGAGAGATTAAGTTATCAAAGTTTACCTCTTCGTCTTGGTCATTATCTGAGCCATCAGAGCTGGTCTCCGCCATGAAACACAGGTTGGCTTCTTCTCTCCTTCTTCATCTGATGAAGATAGGTCCATGTCTTCCTAGGTAGCCATGAGACCCTTTTTCTTGAAGAACATCTTCTTTTTGTCCTTCTGTAAACTGGGACATTCAACTCTGAAATGTCCAGGCTTTTTTCATTCATAGCAGACTGAAGGACTCTTTTCTTTTGGTGCCTTATTGAACTTCTTTGTGAAGTTTTTAGCTCTTGATCCTCCTTTCTTCTTCCATATAGTCTGTATTTTTTGGAGATGAAGGATATTTCATGTTCATCAGAGTCATTCTCTTCAGACTCTTCCTTAGAGGATTCTTCTACGTTTAGTGCTTTGGACGATGATCCTTTGGGTGGACGCTGGACGCTTAGAGCGATAGACTTTTTTTTCTATCCTTCGACTTGCTTTAGCTCCAGTTCATGGCTTTAAGAGTTCCAAGTAACTCTTCCATTGGGAGTGCTGTTAGATCCTTGGAAGCTCTTAAAGCTGTAACCTATGGTCTCCATTGCCTAGGCAAACTTCTCAAGATTTTGTCAATGTGATCATAATTTTCATAGGTTTTGCCTAAGGACCTTAGGTTGTTTATTATGGTTTGAAATCTACCAAACATAAGTTTGATAGTTTCATTTTCTTCCATAGTAAAGAGTTCATATTGTCTTACGAGTAAGCTCAACTTAGACCTCTTTACTTGTGAAGTGCCTTCGTAGGCAAGAGCGAAGGTATCCCACATTTTCTTAGCACTTCTTAAGCTATGTACCTTTTCATATTCAGATTTAGATACGGCACACATCATAGCATTTCTAGCTTTTGAGTTTAGAAGATACCTCTATTTGTGAGATTCTGTCCATTAACTTCTTGGCAGCTCCACTCCATCATGGTCAAGGGGTAGGTAGTTGCCAGTTTCTACTATGTCCCACATGTCTATGTGACATGCATCAAAGAATACTATCATTCTTTGCTTCCAATAGTCGTAGTTTTGTCCTTTAAAGAGAGGCGGTCTGTTAACGGCTTATCCTTCATTTTCCATGAGTGATCAGGATTGTTTTACCCCTACAGTGTTAGATGCTCAACCCCAAGAGGCCGAGCTCTGATACCAATTGAAATAGAAAAAGCGCACAAGAAGAGGGGTTGAATTGTGCATTTAAAATTTTTTTGAAACACGTTGATCAGTATGAAAATGTTTTCAAGTGTAGGGATAAAGAGAAGAAGAACATAGAAAGTTTTATATTGGTTCATTCAACCTAAGCTACGTCTAGTCCCTTCACCAGAAGGTATTCACTAACCAACCTTAGGTTACAAGTATTGTTCGCAGCCTTTTCAGGCTTTACAACGCAATCATCCTAGATTGCTTAACCTAAGTATTCTTTCACACTAAGCCTCTTCAGGCTTTCACAACATAACCAGTGTTTATACAACAGATATCAACTCACGTAGTGAGGATTTGAAAGATTAGGCTTAAGAATGCTTTGAAAATCTTTACAAGATTTTTGCTATCTCCACTGGACGCTTCTATCAGAATGTTACTAACGTCTTTTTGTTCTTGTTCTTTTTCTACATCTTTTCTATCTTGCTTCTTCATTGGTGTATGTATATATTGTCTTTAGGAAAGGATCCGTTGTAGAAGACTTTGACTTCATTATGCAATGAGAAGCGTGCAAACTATCCTTTTAGAGTGATTAGGCGCGGCAGCTTTTAGACTTGCACTAAAACGGAAGGTGCTGGACTGTGCTAGCGATATGCTTTTCTAAACATTCTTCATTTGTCTTAGCAGCTTGATAAGTTGACTTGCTTTATCTGATTTTGCTGCGCTCTTGCACTAGAATGATTCTGATGTTATTTAATGCTTCAAACAATTTGAACGTTAGATCACAGAAGTAGTAATATGTTAGTTTCAAGAAAAAACTGGTATAAATAAATTGGATGTTCAAGATAGAACTTAGCCGTTTGAATATTTGTCGTTGGAAGCTTGCATCAGATATTTGAATATGTTCTTCAGACGATCATCTTCATAGTTCACTAGACGGTCTTCTTTAAGCACGTCTATTGGATGGTCTTCTTTGACACGTCTACTGGATGGTCTTTTTTGACATGTCTACTGGACGGTCTTCTTTGGGAAGTTGGTATGCTATAAAGAAGTTAGTTCTTTGGCAGAAACTTGAACATTAATAAGTTTGTTATCTTCAAAACTTTGAGAGTCTAGACGCTTCTACGTCTTTGGTTCCAACATAACATGCCTCATTAAACCAAAGAAAATTAAATCCCTAATCTCCTAGTTACATTTGAGTTAATCTAAGTTAACTAGTTTTGTCATCTAGTTACTTTTTCAGGCTCCAAGAACCTTATACCACCTACCTTTTTATCCCCCTTGGAAACACACTCAAAAGAACTTTCCCTTTCATAAGGCACATACGGACAAAACATAGGGCTGGCCAAGGAGGAGAATTTTAACTTCTAAAATTCAAAAAGAGAGTCAAAACTTGGAGCCAACTTGCACTTCCCAAAATACCTTTCACGGTGCCCTAAAGTAAGGGACTTTTTAGTAAAATTTCAACCCTAACCCCTCCCATATGTTATTGTTGAACCATATCACTCCCACATGCTTCCTCATTTCATTTTCTAAAAGCCCTAAAGGAGCTCCCAAAGTCATCTTGTGTGGTGCTTCAAAGATTGGTGGTTTCTCCTCTATTTTCAAGACACTTTGGGTGTGTTTTCTCATAATCCTTCTTCATTCTCTTTCCTATTCTATATTTTTCCATCTAAGGCTAACTCTTTTCTCTTGTTCCATGTCCTTGTTGGTGGTTGTTTTAGGTTCAAAAAGCTAGAAGCTTCATCTCCTCCACTTTTTCTTAAGGCTTTGCTCCTTCCTTTTTGTGCCTTTGTCTAGGTAAGGGAAGCTTACCTTAAAACCTTCTATTTAAATGTTTAAAGATATATGTTAGCATATGTTTATGGCTACCCTATGTTTTTGGTGATTAAATAAATTTTTATGCTAAAAAATGGTAGTATATTGTTGTTTTTGTGCTACGTTCTTGCTTTATTTCACAAGGTGGCATTTTGAACAAAATTTATGGGTTGATTTTGAAGTGTATGAGTTGTTGTAAAATGATTTTAAAGTGTGTTATAATGTAGGCCTTTTCTATTTACACTCTTTTTTTAATTTATATTATCATAAATTTCTTTTATAAGATAAATACCCTTTTACTAAAAAAAGTATAAACCCTATTCTCTATACTCATCTTTATTGTTCTCTAAACCCTTCTCATATGCTCTATTTCCTTTCCCTTTTTCTCTCTATCATAGGTATTGGAATTTCACCTTAATCTCATTCCATTGCACTCTCGTATATAACTCTATTGTACATGTAAAATATTTCAATCAAATTGTCGATAATATGCGCGATTGCGATCTTTTATTTTTTTAAAATTTGAAAATTATGTAGCACACTAGCACCCTAAGTTGGGAATAGAACCTATCACTTCTTTGCTTCAAAAAGAAAGAAAATGAATGATTATTATTTTTGGGTTGATGAAAATATGAATATTTTTTTTTCAATTTATGTGAACTTAGATGTTGGATCTATAAAGCTTTAGAATTAAAAGAGAACTTATAACAAAATACAGAGATGTTTCCATTTAAAATAGAGCCTACTCTATGACTATCCTATGCACACTTGCAAGGAGAATGTAAAATCATAATTAGGATGGCCAGATGGAATGACCATGTTCACAGACACCTGATAAACAGTATATACATGTATGTATTTGAAATCAAGATAGAAGAAAAATTCTCAAATTAAATTGTAACATCCTGAGTTTTAACCCTAGGAAGTAAACCTGGCTAAGTATCTTGTGCTTTGATTAGGACAAGTACTTGATGCCATAAGAGCTTGTGGTAGAACGTGCTCGTGTGGGTGCATACTCATGTGTGTTCTAGCTAACCTATATATATATATATATATTGTTACAATTGGGGTCACGACGAAGTAGGTGCAAAATAATTTAATATTTAATGGAGTAGCCACTAATATTTTATTTTAAGGGAAAAGCATTGGAAAACCCTTTTTAAAAAAAATTGCCTTTGAAATTAGAGTTAAGTTCGAGGAGTCGATTACGTGGAAGAAAGGTATTAGTACCCTACAACGCCCGTTAAAAAAATACCTCTAATTAATTGCACAAAACTATGTAACTTAATAAATATTTATTATACCCTAAAAAAATAAGTTTTTTTTTTGTGATTTTTAATTTTAATTTTTGTATTTTAAAGATAAGAAAGAATTTGATTTTTGTTTTATTTTAAAGAAAAATAAATTTAAATTGAAATTTGAAAAAATATATATATATTTTAGAATTTTTATCTTCTTATCTTCACGGTAAAGAAAATTTGGAAAGATATGTTTTTATTTACAAAAAAAGGAAAAGTTTAAAACTCAAAAGAACATTTATTTGTAAAAGATTATTTTTAAATTGAAAAAGAACTTTCTAATTTTTAAAAAAAAATCCTGGTACAAGGGTTCAAGCTAGCAAATGGCTAGTCATTAAACCCTTACGATCCAAATAATGTTAAAGATAGTATATGCTATTCAATTAACATTATTGGTCATTGCATATTTGGATGAATTTTACTTTTTTTTAAGTACTTTGAATTTATAAAAAAATAGTTTCATTTTATTCTACATTGCATAAGATTTATGATAGCAAATGGCTATTCGTAAACCCTAATAATTCAAGTGACATCAAAATAGCATTCACTACTCAATTAATGTCATCAATCCTTGCAAAGATCAAAATCATTATTTTTCACAAAACAAAAACACAAAAGTGTTTACAAAACACTAAAACATAACATGCATTTAGACGAAAAAGGAAAAAAATATCTATACATAAAAAGAAGGAAGAGAAAAGTAAAAGAAATTATACTACTAATAAAAAGCAAACCGTGCACATTAAAATAAACAAAGACAGTGAAATGATAGATGAAAAAAAAAAACAATAAGTAATGTGAACTATAACTATATAGGAGTCCAAAAAGGAAGGTCAATGATTCAATCATACAACCTACAACAAATTTCTAATGTGACTACATCTATGTATATATGTATAAAAAAAGAACAACTCTCTTTTAGACCGCTGTACCTCCAATTATTGTTTTTTTATTGTTATTTTTTCTTTAAATATTATCATTGATCCAAATAATAATCCAAAACATTAGAACCCCCCAAAGTTATCACAAAGACATGAACCAACATTAATATATTATGGAAAAAAAAGAGGATATGGCCATCGAAGCATTAGTAGATAAAGAAAAGACCCATACATCAATAAAAAAAAATCAATACAAGTCATAAGAGCACAAAAGGAAAAGAAAAGAACCAATATGTGTATTTACATTTACTAGAAGTAAAGCGTGAAATAAAAAATAGCAACTTGGTGTTATTAGTGTGCTCTATATGAAGACTTGGTGTTACAACGTAAAGCTTCTGATGCGAATGAAGTCTTGCACTGCTTTGCCTGGCCTAACAAGGGAAGTAGGTGACGTTGATGGAGGTCCTACAGGGAGGGAGGAGTCTCCGATCTTTTTCTTTTCATGCTCTTTGATCTCTCCTCCTTTTATATTTTTGAGTGCCCGTGGGTAGTTTTTATATCCAAACTGGTTTACAACTGACTACCTCATGATCACCCATTTTTTAGCTACGTGACCGTTATCTTCTAGTAACCAACGTATTTTCTCTTATTCTCCCATATTTTTTTTGATTTTTTTCAAAATTTTAAAGATCTTATTTTTATCTTTTTTTTTTCCAGATTATCTCTTTTAAAAATATACGGCATAAAGTTGGTTATCCACGCTGTATATTAAATGAATATAACTATCTTAAATGAGAGCATTTTTGCTGCTATTCTTCAACAAGAGCTTTTTTAGCTGCTATTTTTCGATGAGAGTGTTTTTTAGAGATTTTTTAACCTCTTATCTCTTTTAGTTTATCATTTTCAATATCTTTAGTTCTAAATTGAATTTTAGTATTTTTTTTAAAAGAAATTATCAACAATAAAAAATTAACATTGTATTACAATAATTATTTATTATAAATTTAAAATACAATCTATATGCTCAAAAACATTTATTTCTTACAAATTTTAATTATAATATAATTTATATATTCAAAAGTATTTATTTATTATAAATTTAAGTTATATAAAATAAATACTTATTTTGTGCAATGCACAAGTTAAACTACTAGTTCACATATATTTATGTATTTTGAGGAATACGAAAGGTTTTTCAAATGATTATAATTGCTGTAAAAACACTACTCTTTTGAGAACTATATTATATTACTCTAGATTTGAAGCTAATTAAAGTGGGGTTTTACGAATAAATATGTGGCTAGATATTTTCAAGAAATAATATTTAATTGTGAAATGTTTTATTAAATTAAAGTATTATCATATTGAGTATGTTTCATTATAGCAATTATGTTATGAAGGTTTTGAAGAAATATTTAAATTTGAAAATGTTATATTTGAAGTATTGCCCTCTCAAATTATACACATACATACACACACACACATGTTGCTATAGTATTTTAAATTATGAGTTTTAAATGTGAGAATCCTTTTTATTTAATTCTCCTATATTACAAAGATAATTGCTATAAAAGCTTCCTAAAATACGATTTCATAATATGAGTGTTTAATTATAAACATAAGTTTTTAACATAAACATATACTGCTATAGCAATTATTTTGTGAGTTCAAATATATTTAAAAGCCTTTAGTATACTTGTATATTGCTATAACAACTAAGTTATGAGTTAAAAATGTATTAAAGCTCTTAAACAGATTTTTTAAACTATACTAAGTTGCTATAAGGCTTTCTAAATATTTTTTTTATAATATCAGTGTTATTAGTACAAATATAAGCTATTAAGTATTTTCATATATTGCTATAGTAACTGTTTTGGGAGTTTAATTGTATATAAAAGCTTTTAATATAATTAAACATCGTATAGTAATTGTTGTATGAGTTTAAAGTATATTAAAGCCTTAAATAGATATCTTATAGTGTATTACATTGCTATAAGGTTCTTAATTAATGAAGTTTACAAGAAAGAGTGTTACTTATACGTTTTATAAAAATGTACGTTATATGTCTTGCTATAACTAGTGCTATAAATATATGTTAAGTGTTTTATTAAAACTAGTTTTATATACATCACATGCACGTGCATTAGGAATCCATGAGCACCCAACACATTACCCAAACCCCATGAGTTTATAACAATAAATCAAGACACACACACACATTAAACCCCACCACCCAAGGTTTCTTTCTTTTTCCCCCTCCTTCCTTCATAAGCCCCACAACCCCACTCCCCTTTTTATTCAAGTCAAGAAGCCCCGCAACCTTAACTTCAACACCACCCACCCTCTTCTATTCCTTTCTTTTCCTCTATGCCACCACCCCTCCCCCTTATGTCCTCCTCGCTCCAAACCTTCTCTCCCTCTCGTTATTCTCTCTCAATTCAAGCTCCCCCTATCCCCTCCTCCCTTGTGTCTACCACCCTTACCACCTCATAGCTACTGAGACCATCCCACATCTGACCACCACCTCCACACAAAGCACAACCCCCCATCCAAACGAACACGCAACCACCCACCTACAATGTAACGACCCTCTGCCACTACAATACCACTTACCACTTCATACATTACTAAGATGTTCAATAATAAAAAAATCAACAGGCTATTAGAATCTCATTCATACCATAACGTATACATGTATATACAAGATATGAAATAATATAATATACAAGCCAAAATATACAAAACCAAGGGAGAGATACAAAAAGAAACTCCTTACAACTAGTCCACTATACAACATATACAAAAGAGATCAAAAGGATCTTTTCAAAAAAGTCCACCCAAAAAGGGCCTTCAACCTCTCCGGCTAAGACCTTCATGCATCAACTGTGGGAAATAGGCCTGCTGAAGCTTCACCCTCTGCTCCCACGCCAAACGACGTGATCATCACAGTCACAGCAACACACATAACCACAACCAGCAACAACAGCAACCATAACGAAACAAAACAAAACAAAACAACAGGCAAGGGTACGCTTACAAAACAAAGATAAACATATAATATCAAATCCATTTCATCTAATCCATCAACATACTAATTTGGCATTCAATTCATCAAAGGAATGGGTTCACATACATTACGGCACAGCACAACACACCATGCTTTCAACATCCACATGTCAATGCATGAATGACATGACTCTCGAGAGATTTACTACATTTCAGGCGATCTGCCAGGTCTTACCCCCTACCATGGCCTTCTAAGCACCATTCAGGGTTGTCCAAAACTTTGATCTACATATAAGTTTGGTGGTTTGTTAGGATAAGTGAATGTGGGTGGTGGCTTACCGTGACACAAGGCCTACATCGCCTTGGCCCCCTACTGAATTACCCATCCACTCATCCCCAAGGCCCATCTTTACGACCCCACATCTTATTTAGGCACTAGGTTGGTGGCCCGTTTGAGCCGCAGCTCTTGTCAACTAGCCAACTTACATGCCTATCCCCTAATGGCTTGAGGCTCGCACAACCTCAACCAACAACATATGCATGCAAATACATGATTCACCTACAACATCAGCTCAATCACAACCATTCATCAATATCCATACATATATGCATATGGTAGCATAATACCAGGTGGCCTACTCAGCACCACTTGTGGTCTAACGCGGTCACTACCAACTCCATATAGGCCTAATCTAGCCCCTATGCATGGTTAACAGGTAAGGCTCTATCCAAGCAGTACATACCTCAGTGAGAATTCTCACACAGCACTAGGACCTACATCCTCTGTGAGATGTTTCACCACAACAACACAACATAACTAGTGGAAGTTCTATCTAAGCAACCTTCCACCCAACTAGCACTTTCCAACTATTTATCAAACAAATCCACAATAATAATAAAGAAAAACCAAGAGCCAGTTTGGAAAAAAAACATTTGAAGATCCAGTTATCTTAAAATCTACATTTGATAACCATAGGAGTCAATAAAAGTCATCAACCAACAACAACAATAATTATAAAACAAAGAAAATCCTTTTATTTTCTCGCTGAGCGCGAATTTCTGTCACTGAGCGAGAGATCCATCACTAAGTGAGATTTTTCATCACTAAGTGACGTACTCCATTTTAGCATCTGTCGCTAAGCAAAAGATTTTCCAGAGAGCTTGCAGCACCTGTTGTTAAGTGACAATTTCCATCGCTAAGCGACATACCTCTAGGGAATTTTTCAGAATTCGTCGCTAAGTGAATTTTTCGTCACTAAGCGAGTGACAGACTTCCATTGACTTTTCAGGATCCATCGCTAAGCGAAGGACTTCCAGAGAGTCATCAAGATTCGTCGTTAAGCGACAATTTCCGTCGCTAAGCGAGATTTTTCGTTGCTGGGCAGCGAGTGAGATCTTTTTGTTTGCAAATCAATGACCAACAACCATTTTTGACCAAATCAGTCAACCCCAAGCATCACAAAACAATTTTAGTTACTTCTAATACCTTTCTAACCGATTACATAACAATTTTATCTATAAATCATCAACAAATTTCACAAACCCCTTTTAAAACCCATTTTCACCAAGAACCAACTGTATGACAATCTTCATAAAAATTCAACCGTTTATACAACATGAAATCAATATATCCATAGTCATTAACAAGAAATCAACCATAGTAAGCTTCCCTTACCTCTAAAAGTTCCTAAATCTGAATTTAGGTTCCTTGAGAATTTGGTGTCTTGAACCAAAACCTTCCAAGAATTGCTCATTCTTTTACCAACTCACTGAATTTAGCTTGAAAACCCCAAGACATCCTTAAAAACTTGAGAGATTATAGAGAGAGATAGAGAGAAATGAAGAGAAGAGAGAGAATAAGAATGGGAGAAAGTCTCCTTCTTTTTTCCTTTTATACTTGACCCTCTAAAGCTCTCACACAGACTTTTGAGCTAATTGAGACCCATGACTCATCAAACCACTCCCATATCCCATAATGGGTCTAACTTAACTGTTTTCTCTCAAGAGCCCAAAATCACTCCAATAACACACCTAAATTGGCTCAAGCACATATATCAAATTTCCTAAATTCAACCCAGAATTTCAAACAAACCATTCACACCCATCATCACATATAATAAATCATACATAACAACAATTCATTTATTTCTTTTTAATTACCTAGATTACATATCTAATTTACACTTTTTAATTATCAACGCACTAAATCATGCATTAAAAAAACAGGGTGTTACATACAACCCATCGCCACATGTAAACTGCCAGCCACCACTAAGGATTGCCCTGAACTCACCAAGCCGCCACCACCCTTACCCCATTCCGTGCAACTACCAAATTACTGTAAGTCACCAGTATGCCACCCACCGTTTGCCACCACCTCACACCAAAACACCATTGAGGCTCTTGTATGCAGGCCATTACTCATCCTTTCCAAAATCGTGCTCAACCCTTCTTGCATGTACCTCAGTTTGAGCTTTTCAAGCTCAAAGTCAATTTTAGATCGGTGCAAATCCATCTACTTGAGCCCGTGATCAAGCCTACGATCTCATATCATTGTGGTAAGCCCTCAATCTTTCTCGATCTTCTTTTTTCTCTTCGTTTTGTCTCCTTTTGTTTTTGAAAAGCAAGGATTCATATGACATTGTTGGATCAAAACGAGCCTATAGATTTGTTCCTTGCTTCTCCTAATCACAATGATCAGAGCACTCACTACTGTGAATACCACTTTTTAAATCAATTCTTGAACCAATTTAGAAACAAGCGATATGGAAAGACATATGATATTAAATTAGATTTTGAACTGATTTAAACAAAGAGAGTATTTGACTTGGTTCATTGGGAACTAATTTAAAATGTTACATTTGAAACCTTCTGATATTGACCAACTTGTTCTTCTGCCTAACAAGAACCCTATTAAGTAGCATTTGAGAACATAAAGTGGTACTGGTTGGAAATCAACTTCAACTTCTTCTTCTCCTTCTCCATAGACAAAATGTAATTGAACACTATCATTAACGCCCCTTGCAACAGATGCACAGCTATTACGCTTGTTTTCTCCTAGAGAAATGAAACCCTAACCTTGCTTGAGCAAAATAAAATAGTAAGAGCAACTCCAACAAAAGTTACTTAAGAAGTTCTTCATCGTAAAGAACCAAACCCAACATAGGTTTACCATTAGAGTCATCCTTAAGCAACGGTTCCTTGTTAATATAAAATAATTTTTCATTAACAAAAATTGAGGGAAATGAGAACAAAATAAAAATTAGGTGCTTCAAGGATGCTTAAAGTTTGGACCCTGTGCTTCAAAGGGTGTTCAAGTTTTGACCTTTGCAATGAATCCACTTTGCTCTTCATGGATTTGAGGCCACAAGTACTTGGACGGAGCCATCCAATGCTTAGCATGCATGTTGGTGGATATTGAAAGAGAGGGAGTTGGAGAGAGCGAGAGATTGGGGTGGGGGAGACGAATTTGAGAGAGACTGGAAAACCAGGTCTAGGCCTTGAGAAGATGGGGGATACGAGTTTGAAAGTTTAAAAGATAGATAGGTTTTTTAAATCGATTTATAGATAATTGATCTAAAAACTAGTTTTTTAAATTGGTTACAAGAGCAACCGATTTAAAAACCTTTTTTAAATCAGTTCTTGGCTATCCGATATAAAAAATGTTGGTTAGAATAACAAAAATGCCACTACATTATTAATTTATATCGGTTCATGGAGAACTGATTTAAATTCATATTTTAAAAACTCGTTTTTGCACTAGTGACTTTCAAATCAACATCATTTTTCCATTTTCACTCTTTCATGGGCCTATGTTTACGGGCCCGCGAGTGCCTGATCCCATAGTATCTATATAGTACTCATAACACTCTTTGTTTTGGCAGGTCTCGATCGTCGAATTGAACCATCAGTGAAGAAACGACACCAATTGCAAGATTGGAGGTCGTGTAGAAGCATAATGTACGAGCGCACATCAAACAACGTAACAGTTTCTTTAACACCCAAGGTAAGGGGATAATGAGATAGTCTACAAATGGTAGACAAGTATGAAATAACAAGAAAAGCACAAGAAGGGGGGTTGAATTGTGTGTTTTAAAAAAAATTGTTTAAACCTTTTTTAAAAAAAACGAGTTTTAAAGGTAGGGAAGGAAGGATAAGAGAAGACAAAGGCATAGAGTCTTTATACTAGTTCACTCAACCTTGAGCTACATCTAGTCCCTTCGTCTAGAAGGTATTCACTAACCAACCTTAAGTTATTCAACAAGTATTCTTCACTGCCTCTTCAGGCTTTACAATGAAATCAACCCAGATTGTTTAACCACCCAAGTATTCTTTCTCACTAAGCCTCTCTAGGCTTTCAAAACAAAAGGAGTTGTATACAAGGAAATCAACTCACAATGTGAGGATATAAAAGCTTAAGTACAAAGAAAATTTCTTTTCAACAAGATTTTGAAGTCGTCCAGTAAACGTAAGAGTTCTATATTGTATTTGCTTAGCACTTCATCTATGTTTAGTAATCTCGAGCTGGTGTATATAGTTCTTGTAGAAAAGAGCCATTGAGAGGAATCAACTTCAGTCTTCAAGAAATATGCGCATGTATCGAGCTTTCAAAGGAGTTAGAAAAGTAACTTTGGTTCTTGCACTAAAATGGAAAGTGCAAGTTTGCGTTGAAGGTTTGTTTGTCTGATCATTCTTTATTCATTTTGACAACTTGATACGTTGACTTCCTTTTTCTGCAATGCTGCGCTTATGTACTAAAATGTATTTGTCTTTTATTTAATGCTTAAATGTTTGAATGTTAGATCTCTTAAATAGTTAAATATGAGCAACATATATGAAGGACACCTTGTTCAGACAGGTTTTAAATGCTTAGTCAATTGAAGACTTACGCTTAGACGAACTTTGTATATGAGTCTTAGCCTTAAACACTTAGCTTGTTAAGAGAGAGACTTACTTTTGGACGGTTGTCATAATGAGTCAATTGGACGCTTGTTGAAACTGTCGCGTTGGATGTCACAATTTTGGACGCTGTAAAGACATTTTTACCATAGAAACTTAAAACATAATAAGTTTGTTATCTTCAAAATTTTGAGGGACTAGATGCTTCATATGTCTTTGGTTTCAACAATCTTCCCCTTTTTGATGATGATAAACCTTATTAGTTTTTAAGTTTTGCGAGTGTATATATATATAAAAAAAAACGCATCGTATAGACGGGTTTTTATAGACTTATATAATGCTCCCCCTAAATCTGATATATCAACAAGTTTACATGCTTTTGAGACATATAAAATATCAGCTCAGATAATTATCCAAGCAATACTAAGTTTATGCATGAATGTATGTAATGCATAAAAAAATAAATTTAACACATCAGAGCAATAAAATAATTAAGAACAGAAAGCATCAGAGCAATAGAAAAAGAACTTAAGACAAGAGCAAACATATACTTTATTTCTGTTATTCTCTCCCTTTTGTCATTATAAAAAAAAAGAGACAGACAGGGAAAGAAAAAAAGAACATCATCGTCACTTGGGTGCCAAGGGAGGTGGAGGTGGAAATGGAGATGCATTTACTTTTCGGTAGCTTATCATTTAAGAACTCCACAGTTAAGCGTGCTTGACTTGGAGTAATTATGGGATAGATGACCTCCTGGGAAGTTTCCTAGGAAGCATGTGCGTGAGGACAAAGCACGCTGAAAAGTCTTGTGTTGGTTTGTGGGACAATTTTCAATCCTGAAAGTAGCCTAGGCGTTACAAAGTGGTTTTAGAGCAAGGCTTCTCTCCCAGTACGGTGTGGTTTGAGGACGAACCAAGCAGAAGCTGGTGGGCATCTAACATCTCAGGCGCTAATGAGGGCGGGGAGTGATTGTCGGTGCAAAAGAGATGAGTCACTGACAAGGAGTAGCTCTTGGCAGGCTTTTAGCGGGTAGGGCACATGAATAAATCGAATATACACTAGAATGAGTGGGATCCAGAGGCTGTGCAGGTGTGTGACTGTACAGTTGAGGATAACTTAAAGGAATTAATAAGTGCTACCTATACCAACAAGATGCATATACTTTTAGTAGCCTATCATTTAAGAACTCCACAGTTAAGCGTACTTGACTTGGAGCAATTTTAGGATGGGTGACCTCTTAAGAAGTTTCCTAGGAAGCGTGTGAGTGAGGACAAAGCACACTAAAAAGTCTTGTGTTGGTTTGTAGGGACAGTCTTCGATCCTGAAAGCGGCCAAGCATTACATATGGCACTAGATTATAATGGTTATGGATACCCTTATGCATCATGAGCACTAATGAAAGAGTAAAGATGATTGACTAGCAAGCATGTATTACAGTGCATTGAAATGAATAATCTATTAGGTTTACTATATTGTGACTGTGCTTGTGATGTAATGTTTTGTTGTGTGAATACATGATGAGTATATAATTGTGATGACTAAACATTTTGTGCACTATGTTTATAATATGAGCTATGTGTTGTTGAGTATGATAGATGACCTATGGTGAGATTACAATGTGCTAGCATGTGCCTATATTTACTTATGATGAGTGTGATGATATGATAATAATGCTGCTCAGGTTTTCTTATATTAACTGATGTATATTTATGGAGTGAGTCAATGCCAATAAGGTGGCATACCATTATTTTTGTTATGGCTATATGTATTTGCGTGGGTACACTGCCAATGGGGTGAATATCTGTGTGGGTCCTTCCCAATGGGTGGCATACCCTTGAGCATATATGCTCCTTTGTTGTGGTTGTCTCCGTTTGTTTTGTTTCTTGGCTGTGGCCTTGCTTGTCACCAAGCAGTTGATGGATGGACATCGTGGTATGTGGATTATACCAAAAAAAATAGATGCAGACAACCCTTGGAGAAAAAGAGACATAACAACTTTTGGAGATGCCTCCTTTAGTCATGGCACGAGAGGAAGTAGTAGTCTTAGTGTGGATACCCTTTAGGGTATAGTGAACCTCCCCAGATACTGTCCCTAGCTTGTCCTATAGGTCTAGGACAACCTCCCCTCCCTTGTTTGTGGCTGTTTTTGAGCCTTGACCTAGGGTGTCGAAAGACGGGTATCAGGTGAAAATAGTTTTGGCTGTCGTTGCCTTTGTGGGAACATTAAATGGTGAAGGTTTGCTAGGTCCATGGCTAGGAAGGCCAAGGATCTTAGCAAAAGTGCGAAAGAGAGTTCTTTCTTATATGCACACATTCTCTTGGACAGTTGGGTCCACGAGAGTGAAAACACCGAGAGACACCAGTTGAGATAGTTGCCCAAAGAAGAGCTGTTTAGAGAGCAGTGAGAGTGATAAGGACTCCTTTGAGAATAGTGACATCAGCTTTTGAGGCTAGTGTTATGGGTTGTGCCTTTATGGCGAGATGAGTAGGCCAGCAGTGTTAGTGAGTCTAGTTAAGTTATGAGTTGATGTCTATAGTTGGGGATTAGTAGTTCTAATTTCATTTGGAGGTTTTGTAATTTATTTGATGACATATTTTATTTGAGCAGTAAACCTGTATAGTTATCTTTTATTTTGATGTATGTATGGAACCTGTTATTTTGGTATTTATGTTTTATGTTTTTCCCAATCCTAACACCTTGTATATAACTTCTATTAGGTACTGATGGACATGAACATGTTCTTCAAGGTTTTTATTTTATGTTTTTATTTGAAAATTGTATTTGCCTATTTGTTTAGGCTGATTTATGTTTAAATGTATAAAACTATATATATATATATATATATATATATATATAGGGACATATCTAGTGAGAGAGTTTTATTTATATGAGAATGAGAGGAGTAAATATGGGTGTGACTTTTTTAAAAACTCACATGACTTTAAATGTTTTAATCTTGATCATTCATAACCAGATCTAATGGTCAATAGTCATTCCTCTCACTCTTATATAAAAAGCCCTCTCACTAGATACGTTACCTATATATATATATATATATATATATATGTATATATCTATGTGTGTGTGTATACATATATATGTAGATGTATACACACACACACACACACACATATATACATATGTATATGTATATATTTATGTATATGTGTGTATGTATGTATATATATATGTGTGTGTGTGTGTGTGTGTGTGTGTGTGTGTGTGTATGTACATATGTATATATATATATATGTGTGTGTGTGTGTGTGTATGTATATATATGTGTGTGTGTGTGTGTATGTACATATATATATATATATATATATATATATACTACAGTGTGTGTGTGTGTGTAACACTCCTTTAATTTTAAATATATGTCATATTAATTTAATTATTAAGTTAAGTTGATAAAAATGTGAGTAATTTTTTTTTTGATTTTATAATAGAAAAATTCTAAATTTAACAAAATTTGAAAATAAAAGTGAAATAATAAAATTGCTTATGTGTGTGTGTGTGTGTGTGTGAAACTTGTACATTATGGTTTGAGTAATATATAACAGTAAAAAAAAACAAAAGTACATCAAAAGACATATACTACCTAGCCCAATATATACATAAAAAGATCTTATACTGAGTAGTATTTATGTACCCTATCCCTTAAGGAAAATATTATAAACAAGGTCTACAAATTTGGAGGAGTATCCTCTGACTCATCCTCATCATCATTAGGCATTGGCGTCATCTTCAATAATTATGATTAATCATACAAGGAAGAAAAACAATAAAGTGAGGTTATTTGCTCTAAAATCACTTTCACTTGTATGGTAGGAATTAAAACACAATTAACGTAGGGAACCTAGGGTTTATTCTAAGTTATACTACACTACCCTTGACTTGGTATGGATCTATACTTTCCATCAATGAGTAATAGTTCTCAACAGAACCGAGAAGTGACTGAGAGTACATATACCTCATCAATATTATCACATGGTATGGTGCTCATCATCATTGATGAAAACAACAATTAGGATATCCATTTATAGAGATATACTCTCAAACCAATCCTGGAATGCTGAGTAGTTGTCAGAGTTATCGAGCTTGGTCAAGCGAATATCCTGGCTTAAGGATAGTAACACCCCAAATTTCAGGTACTAGAAATAAACCACGAGATATCTCTTAGTAGGACCCTTTTTATTTATTATTGGATAAAAGACATCTTAAGAACTATTGTTATTATTATTATATTATAATATCTCTTATTATTATTGTTATTGTCTATTGTTGTTATTATTATATTTATTGTTGTTGTAGCTATTATTATTATTATTATTAATTTTGTACTATGGTATTGTTGTTATATTAATGTTATTATTATTATTATTATTATTACCAAGTGATAGAAATTAGTAGAAATGTTATAACAAAACCCAAAATAGCATTTAAGGCCCAACAAGGGACTAAAGCCCACTAAGCTACATACCAACCCACATGTTATAAGAAGGAAATAGAGATGGAGGATTAGGTTTGACCGTCACAAAATAGAAGAAGAAAGAAGTTAAAGAGAATGGGGAAAAAAGAAAAAAGAAGAGGAAGAGAATGAAAAAGAATAGAAATTGGAGAGCCCTAGCCCTAGAACTCAGCTTTGTGTGTCCCTAAAGGTGAATGCTCTCCCCTATGTCCTTCCTTGCCCTTTATGTTGTGCTTGTTTATCTATTTACCTTTTCTCCCTTTTTATGCCTAAGTTAGGCATTTGATAGGTTTTGAGAAGATTCTAGGTGAGTGAAGAGTTTGTAGATTAGATTGACCAATTATCAAGGTAAAAGAAGTGATTAAGAATTTCATTAATTGTTCTAGAGCATCTAGAAGCCAAAGATAATAGGAAAAACAAATTAAAATTTGGACTTGGGGCCCGCCCAGTGTGATTAGATAGCCACTGGGTGAGTATTTTTTGAAATTGGACTCCGTGCTAGCATCGGGCGACTGTGCATTCTGCTGAGCGTGTGGACCCGCTCTGCGGGATACGCAACCTGTTGGGTGGGGTGTGTCTAGCCATGACCTGTTGAGCGGGCCTCCTATCCGCCAGGTGTGGGCATGGCATGGATGTGGATGTGGGCGTGGGCGAGCTTTGCTACTTCGAAACGCACGTTTGAGTCTCCTTCTTGCCCATTTTTGTGCCTGTGAACTCCTTTTATAGTCTTTAAGTTATTGTTGCTTCTTTTGGATGCCTTGTTGAGTTTATACTTTGTAATTGTTATTTATCGTGAGAAAATTGAGTGTAATATGAATTTGTGTCAATGTTTCATGATAAAAGCCTATGAAAAGTTGTAAGCATTATATGTGACCATGCATCATAACATTTGAGTTATGTGATGAAGGAAAGTATGTAGAATCTGGCTAGTGGAGGCCGTGATGGGTTGTCTAACCCTAGCCTTGGGGGTGGTATCCAATTGGAAAACTCCAATGGTCCATGCTGATCTTATGGAGCTGGGGCATACTGGCAAAATTGGGTAACCCTGACTAGTCACCGAGGAATATTGTACTAGTTGAGGGTACAAAAGCCGAAGGCATTGGTGCCGATGACACTTCTTATGGCTGTGAATTTACTCCTAGTTTACTTTCCGAAAAGTTTAAGTTGATACCATATATGCATGAGTAGAGATTTTGGAACATAGCATGCATATGCATCTTGTTGTAGTGTGATATGATGAAGTGTGCTATGTTGTAACTGTGTGAAGTCTATGTGACCTTGTTCATGAGCGATTGTTGTAATGTGTACAAATGTGAAAATGTAATTGTGTCTTGTGATGAAGTGTTAAAGTTGTGGATATGTGAGAGGCTAGACCCTAGGATAGTGTTACAAGGGTTCTAATTGGATAATAATAGTTGCAAATGAGATAGAGAAAGGTTGAATTCCCACACAGCATAATAAAAAAGTATAAGATAAGTAAGAGAGAACAAAATGAGAGTATTAAGATAAATGCTAAGGGAGTGTCAAGAGTATTCTAGAATATTTATAGCCTTAGACTTGACCCCTAGAGAACAACTTAAATATCGAAAGGAAGAAGAGTAAAATCTAAACATGAAGGGTTTAAATACTAGAAAGGGTTTTGGGTAAGGAAGTATAAGTAATGAGGGTGAGTTCTTAGGTTGAGAATGAGATAGTAAGCTTGTATAAGAGTTGTGAGAATGAGAAAAGAGTTAACAGAAAGTATTGACTATTGAAAGGTGTAGACTCGACTATAGGTATGGAGAATTATGAGAGACCTAGTGATGCTAAAGCCATGAGAGACAAGTGATGAAGGTTGTCCGAGTAGAAGAGTCTAACCTGTCCATAGAGTCCTTAAAGCACTCACTGAGACATTATGTCTCACTCCTTTAAGTTTCTCCTTTTTCAAGATACAGGTGAAGACGTGTGTAGATGGAGTTTGGAGTCACGTGCAAGAAGAAGTAGTTTAGTTTACATTGTTTCCTTATATTCCTCTTTATGTTTTGTACGACACCTTCGGGTGATAGATAAGTTGTTATAGGCATGTATAGTATTTTATTGTGTCATTTGTGTATAAAACCCAATTATATTTATGAGTAGCATCTATATGTCGTTTCTACGTTTTTAAGTTTTTTTTTTTGTACTTAGAAATCTAGGCTTGGTTATAGTAATACCACTGAGGGTGTTACAAAGGGCGCTATCCTGGCCATTGGAACTTTTATTTCTCGATGCCTACCCCAAAAACCTCCGCAAATGGGTCCCTGCCTTTCATTTCTCAGTGTAGCAGACTGTAGCTTCTGTAGTAGGGTGCCATGACACAGCATGTCACTCGCTTTACATTATTTACGAATTTATCATTTCCTAACTTCACAAACAGAGGTTTCATTAGTCTCATTTAATTTGAGCACCAGTACAATTAATATTTCTACCTTATATTGTAGAAATTGCACAATACCAAAATTTTGACAGAATAACAATTTAGTAATCACATAAAATTTTAGCAGAATAATAACTTAGTAATTACTAAGATTTTAGCAGAATAATGGCATAGTAATTATAACTTAATTACTAAAATTTTAGCAAAATAAAACTAAATAAATACATTTTAATTTTCTACATTTGAACAGAGTAACAGTTTAGCAAGTATAATTGAATAATTTAAATTTGAGTAGAGTAACAACTTAGCCAAAATTAAAGTTTAACATCAAACAATGTAACAATAATAATGATAATGAAACTTAAGCCCAAACAAGTTTAGGAAAAAAACCTTTCTACCAACATGCAAAGTGACAATAATTTAGAACCAACCCCACTCCTCCCATTACCTCTAAGGTGGTTGATGAAGAAGATGGAATTGTTAGTACAAAGCTCTTAGAAAGAGAAATTTATTAGTTAATGGAAACTAGTAAAATTTAAGCATAATACTAAAATTTAAAAGAAAATTAGAGAAGGAGAGAGAAACTATATGTTTCAGCTTGTTTATGTAGGAATGGATAGTGGGAGATCTGAATTTTGGGTGCCTATTTATAGAGAAAGGAAGGGGGTGAGGTGTCCATAAAATTACATCATCCATGATGTCATAATTTGGGTTTTCTATTTATTTTTAATCTAATTTAGGGACACATATCAAAATTAGAGTGATGAATAAGCTATTCCTAGGTTGGGGACATGCTTCCTTAACTGTCTAGCTTCTATGCATCAATTTTATCTGCTGGTAAATTAACCAGTACCGATAAAATCACTTAAACTAAAAAAATTAGCTTTTAATAACAAATAAGTCATTTTAATGCAAATCTGAAAAAATACATTATTTTAATCAAAAATAAATTTCTAATAATAAATTATAATTGTTATTAATTTATTTCAAATTATATGTATTTATTTTGTATTTTTAAGGTATAAAATTCATAAAAAATATATTTTAATTCAATAAATACCAAAATTTTTATGAGAATTCTAAAATTAATTATTTTACCAATAAATAAACTAAAATTATCGTTTTCACCCTTTCTGGTTATCAAACCAATCCTGGTTAGACTTAATAAACACATAGGGGCATTTTGGTCATTTCACACAGTAGTTCCATAACATTTTTAGAAAATTTCCAAAATTATATTTTAATATATTTGACATGACTTTAAGGTCAAATTGACATTTTAATGTCCATTGAATCTTTTTCTTATGTTAACCCTTAATGTTGAGAAATAGGAACAAAATCATCATTTTTTAATTTCTCCAGGCTCTGGCTTAGAAAATTTATGAAAAATGATTAAATAACTATTGAAATTCTGAGCGTAATGGTTGGGCATCATAATTTTGAAATTCCTTCCGATTTTTTAGAATTACATTGTCAAATATTAGAAAAATAGTAGAAAAATTGAAATAGGATTGTTATATTTTTCACTATTTTTCTTTCAAAATAAAATGTTTATAATGAAAGATACTTAGTATAAAATTTTCAAGAATATTTTGAGGTTAAAAAGTCTTTGGTTGGTTCTTGTAGTCAACCAAGGATATTTTTGTCATTTTACAAAAAATATCTCAAAAAATTTAATTTCTAAAATTATTACTAATTATTCTAAGTACATTGATGACTTGAAAAAAAAATTTAAACACTTCTAATTATTTTTGTTTAATAATTATGTTATCTGGCTTTTTAGGGACAAAATGATCATTTTACAAATTTTCAAACTCCATTCCCTAACAATCTAAACTTAGTACTTTTTATTAACATGATCGTAACCATAGGGATTAAATTTTTGAGATTTCCATATGATTTTCGAGAATAATTAAGAAAATAGTTTAATAGGTAAAAGTAGGGGTATTACAACATGCATGCGTGTGTGTGTGTGTGTGTGTGTGTGTGTACTACATACATGTATACATATACATATGCATGTCCTTCATATTAGTAAGTCACCTTTCTCTGTAACGAACGAGTGTGTTGTCTTAGTTAGTATCTTTGCTAGGTTAGAATTGTGATGTTTTGACCTTGAGAGATACATTGTTTTAATATCATATTGTAGTGTCCATTATAATGTAATGTAGGCCTTTCTTAGTCAAAGTATGTAATCACAGTATTTGTATAAAAATAGAAATTTGGTTATATTTTATTTTTAGTTGTATTTGTTAAATTGATTTGTATTATTTTTAAAAGGTTTAATAAAGCCCTTGTGTTTTTATACAAAGTAAAATGAGTTCCGTTTACTATAGTACGCTGTGATTTTATTTTAATATTTGGAAAAAATTACTACAATATTTTGTTATCAAGCTATTAAAGCTCAGGATTTGAATTATGAAATGATTGATGGACTAGGGTGTTACACTTATTGCCGCTTTACCTATATGCATTACTAGTTTACAGGAAGAAGACCCCACTAGAGGCCTCCTAATAGTAATGTATGGGACTAAATATCTATGGTCATCTACGGATTTTTGTTGAAGTAGTTTACCATATGCATTACTAGTTTACAAGAAGAAGACCCCTCCCCTTTTATGATGTATTTTGATTTCCTTTTGGCATTTGTTATACCACATGTTATGGGTTTTTTGAAATATTCTTTTACTTAGTACTGTTATTTGTATGATCATGGGTTGTTGAGTTGTATGACATTGCACTCTATTACCTTTTTTTCTTTATGTTTAAAATAATTTAGTAATCATGTTTACAAATATTTAATCTGTTCATTACTACACAAAATGGATTTAAAGCAGGAATTTAAATCGGTTAAAATTGAACCGGTTTAAAACAAAAATGTAGTGGCATTTTTGAAATTATATCAAACTTGTTTAAATCGGTTCAAATATAACTGATCTAAAAACTCATTTTTGAAATTAAAATAAAATCCCTGCGCACTTTTTAAATCGATTCAACTTAAATTAGTTCAAGCTGAATCGGTTTAAAAAGCCGTTTTATTTTTTATTTTGCATGCCTCCTGTCTCATTTCCTCCTTCCAGCTTTCTTTTCCTACAAGCTCCGCCCCTCATTTCCTCCATTCTAGACTTTCTTTTCCTCAAGCTTCGACCCTCATTTCCTCCATTCCAGCTTTCTTCTTCCCCATTTTCTAACCATCTCCACTTTTTAGCCATTGTTGTCGCCGGTTGGAGCTTGTAGCTCAAATGGTTGTATTTTCATTGTTACAGCTCATCCTATTGTGTCTTCGAAGCTCGCAAAAGACACTCCCATTGGTGTTGTTGGAGGGCAAGCAAGGTGTGAACTTTGTTGTGGTTGGAGCTCACGCCATTACTATTGGTGGAGGTCGCTCAAGGTGCTCCATTGCTACAGATGGAGGTCGCGCACTGTAAAAGGGGGAAGCTAACTTTGTGTACTCTATAAACAACTCGAAGCACACTTGTGGGTTAGTCATTTTTGATTTGGTTCATTATGGTTTGCATTGGTTTTTTCATTCTGCCCTTATAGCAAGTGTGCATGTGAATATGGTGATTACATTTTTAATATTAATTTGAAATTAATTTTTATGTTAATTATGTTTTTACATGGAATTAATTATTAAGGGTTATGCTTGAATATGTTCATCAATATAAGAAAAATTTAGTTCTTTGTACATTTATGGATTTATGAATCTTTAAAGAAAAAGATAAATTATTTAAGTTAGTTATTAACTTATATGAATATGTAGTAAGAATTTTAAGTGTTGAGAATTGGATGACATAAGGTAGAATTAAGTGAAGTTGATTATTTTGCTAGTACTTAACTACCTTGAAGTTAGTAAGTAATGAAAAAGAATAAAAGTAAGAAATTAATTTAATTATATGCTAGGAATTAATTAATTGTCACCAAATATAATGTAACTATATTTTGTTTCAAACCCAAAGCTTTAGAATTAGTGGATTACAAGAATCAAAGAATTGGCCACCTAGATTAGAACTAGTTAGGAAATTAAAAGACTATAAGATAAGACAACTTATATATGCTAAGATACATCCTTAAGATAAAGTAAGCGAAAAAGGTAGAATTGAAATGGTTAAAATGCTACCATATATTCATAAGATAAATTGAGTAAAAAATGGAGAATTGATTACTACTGTGTTGTTGACCATACCGTTGTGAGGTATGATAGATAGTGCCAAAAACAGAGGAAACTTTATCCAATTTTTATGAGATTAGTGAACTCTTGAGTATTATATTTGTTGTGGATTGGATTGTCTTACATGGAATTGGCATTTGGTTTTGTTATTGAATACTGTAAACAGGTCTCTGGGAAGGTACCAAAATACAGAGGAAACTCTGCCGAAATTTGTGTATAAATTGCATGCATTATGTTGTGTGTTTAATTGTGTGTTGTTTTTCTATTGAATTTATGCATTACAAGTGAACCTTAGTTTCCAGTTTGAGATTCAATACAATGATTAAAGTGGTAATTGTTGTATTAAATCTTGAATTGTTCGGTTGGATAGTTTGGAAAGATTCATTTTTTTTATACTTTATTAATACGTAGTGGTTAAGTCTCATTATAAATTTGATTAAATTTCGTTTTACTACATTTCGTGTTGTGTCTCCGCGTGCATACTTGATTGTGGTGAACTTGATGTCATCACTTTCATTTTGTGTACTTGGAGACCAATGTGAAATGCTGCCAAAATTTTGTCAAATTTAAGATAAGAGACTAAACCTATATGTATTAATCAGGTTTTAAAAAATGACTTTCTAAATGAGATAGGACCACACCTTATATTAAAAAAGTGAGATTTACATGCATTAAGATAAGATTTGTGAATCACAGAAGGAAGTTATGGATTGTAGTTGGATTAAATCTAGACGCACAACTGATGAGTATTAGAATGGAGTGGAAGAGTTTATCCAATTTGCTGAAAGAAATCTTCTTAATAGTGGTGGGTTCATCTATTGTCCTTGTGTTAATTGTTTGAATGAGAGATAATTGCAACTTGAGCAAATACAGGAGCATCTCCTTTGTGATGGGTTTTGCAAGAGTTATGCAACATATACATGGCATAGTGAATTGTTAGACATGCCGAGTATGTCTCAAACAGAGCAAGTTGATGTACCTATGGATGATTGACTAGAGGACATGATTCGTGATATTGGATCGAAGTCTTTTTAGCGAGCTCAAGTGTACGACACTTTGTGCAGTGATGTGGATAAGTCTTTATATCTGGGGTGCACTAAATTCACACGGTTGTCAGCGGTGTTAAGATTAGTGAATTTCAAGGCAAGAAATGGGTGGAGTGATAAAAGTTTCACCGAATTGCTTGAGCTATTGAATGAAATGCTTCTAGAAGGTAACACGTTGTCGAGACGTAACTATGAGGCAAAGAAGGTGTTGTGTCCCATGGGATTGGAATACAAGAAAATACATGCGTGTCTTAACGATTGTATATTGTACAGAGAAGAGTTTGAAGAGTTGCACAAGTGTCCCAGGTGTGGGGTATCACGGTATAAAGTGAAGGGTGATGATTGTAATATTGATGAGAGCACAAAGGAAGGTCCCCCTGCTAAGGTGTTATGGTATCTTCTAATAATTCTAAGGTTTAAGCAATTATTTGCCAATGTAGACGATGTGAAGAACCTTACGTGGCATATAAATGGGAGAAAATGTGATGGATAGCTTCGCCATCCTGTGATTCTCCATAATGGAAGAAAATTGATTGTTTGTTTCCAGGCTTTGGGACTGAGGCAAGAAACCTTAGGCTAGGACTTGCTACGGATGGAAGGAATCCTTATGATAACTTATCTAGTAAGCATAGTTCATGGCCTGTTCTCATAATTATTTACAATCTGCCTCCTTGGTTATGCATGAAGCGAAAATATGTTACATTATCTATGATGATTGCAGGCCAAGACAGCCAGGAAATGACATAGATGTCTACGTACATCCCTTGATTGAAGATTTGAGAATGATGTAGGATGAAGGTGTAGATGTGTATAATGGTTATCGTTGTGAAAATTTCATGTTGCGTGCAATGTTATTCTGTACCATCAATGACTTTCCAGCATATAGGAACTTGAGCGGATATAGTGTTAAGGGGCACAATGCTTGCCCTATCTGTGAAGAAGACACATTCTACGTATAACTTAAACATGGAAAGAAAACACTTTACACTGGGCATCAGAAATTTCGTAGGCCTAATCACCCATATCGTAGACTCAAAAAAGCCTTCAATGGATGTTAGAAAGATGGTATTGCACCACCTATTTTAACTGGTGAGCAGGTTTATGAACGGGTGAAGGACATTAATGTCGAATTTGGAAGACCCAAAAGAGAGTTATTGAGAAAACCTTGTGGAAGAAGAGGTTGATATTCTTTGATCTTCCATACTGATGCGATCTAGATGTTAGACATTGGCACTCTTTTGAACATTAAAGGAAACACAAAGGATGGTTTGAATGCTCATCAAGATTTGGTTGAGATAGGTATACGCCTCTAGTTAGGTCCACAGTCAGTGGGTAAGCAAACATATTTTCCCCTAGCATGTCATACCTTGTCAATAGAAGAGAAAACAAGTTTCTGTAATTGTTTACAGGGTGTCAAGGTGCCACAAGGATACTCTTCAAATATCAAGAGCCTTGTGTCACTTAAAGATCTTAAATTAGTTTGGTTAAAGTCACATGATTGCCACGTCTTGATGCAGCAACTCCCACTAGTGGCTATTTGTGACATACTGCCTAAAAAAGTTAGACATGCCATTATGCGACTGTTCTTATTCTTTAATGTCATATGCAACAAAGTCATTGACCCTATGAAGTTGGATGAATTAGAAAATGAAGTTGCTATGATATTGTGCCAGTTGGAGATGTATTTTCCTCCATTTTTTGACACCATGGTTCATTTAATAATGCATCTAGTGAGAGAGATTAGAATGTGTGGTTCGGTTTATTTAAGGTGGATGTATCCTGTTGAGTGATATATGAAGATCTTGAAAGGGTAAAGTAAGAATCCGTACTATCCAGAAGCATCTATTGTTGAGAGGTACATTGTTAAAGAAGTTATTGAGTTTTGTATAGAATACTTGTCACAAGCTGAACCTGTAGGGCTTCCAACATCTCGTCACGAGGGAAGATTTTTCGGTAAGGGTACTCGAGGTGTAAATGTTAAACCAATGAGTTGGGAGGAAGTTCTGCAAGCACACTTCTATATATTGAATAACACTGATGAAGTTGAACCTTACTTTTCTGCTCACAAAAACATTGTTAAGAAAAAGAACCTTATAATGCCGGAAAAATGGCAATTAAATGAGCATAACAAAACATTCTTAAACTGGTTTAAAGAATAAGTTTTGAATTATGATAATGCTTATGAGGCATTAAAATGGCTAGCACATGGACCTAACTTTGATGTTAGATGTTGGAATAGATACGATATCAACAAGTTTTCCTTCTATACAAAGTCGTTGGATAAGAAGAGTATCGTGCAAAACAGTGGGGTTATGGTTGTGGCTGAGTCCATGCATTTCTCTAGTTCAAAAGATAAAAACCTTGTTATGGCATCCATGTGTTACTTTAGAGTTATCAAAGACATATGGGAGGTTGACTACACAAAATTCAAAGTGTCTATTTTTAAATGTAAGTGGGTTGACAGTAACACCGAGGTGCAAATTGATGAATTAGGGTTCACATTGGTGAATCTTAGCAATGTAGGTTATCAGGAAGAGCTTTTCATTATGGCATACCAAGCAAAATAAGTTTTTTATGTTAGTGATCCTTCTAACAAGAGATGGTCAGTGGTTCTCCAAGGAAGAAGTGTGCATGCTAGTCATGAAAAAGAAGATTCAAATGCCGATCTTATTGAGATTCCTTCTTTCTCAACACAGATGCCCACTTTTATTGATGAAAATGAAGTGGATGATGTATATGCCACATGTGATGATCATCACGAAGGAATATGGAAAAACATTCATACTTGACAATGTTAGTAACTTATTTATGTTTAGGTTATTGTATATTCTTGTTGACATTATATATTTTTTATTTTATTGTTTAATTTTTTTTATCGTTATGTTTATCTTTGAAAATTTCAAATTTTGTGAATGACGGTACTTATATGTTTTTTTTTTCCTTTTCTAAACAGGCACATGACTGATTCTTCTAGTAATCCATCTTATGAGTCTACCAAAACAAGGGTAGATGAGATACACGCCTAAAGGAATCGACTTTCAGTCGGGTTGGTGACCATCTGATACCAGTTCAGTTTGACATGCTTAGTGGGGCACTTGAGGAGGAAAATGCCACTAAATTCATTAATTTTGTGGGTGTCCTTGCTCGGAGTAAGGTCTCTATCCTTTATGAGGATTGGGACCATGTAGAGGAAAGCGTAAAGAATCAAATTTAGCAAACTATCACGATATTTTACTTTTACAGTCTCAAATATATAAATTATATTTAACCATATTATTATCATACATTAAATATTCAATTTTATTTTGTAGTTAACTTATGATGTTCCACATAATGCCATGTTGAAAAAAAATTGCTGTCACTTGCTGCTGAGCATTGAAGGGCGTTTAAGACACAGCTCACCACAAGATACATATATGGAAAATTGAAAGACACTTCTCCTTGTGAGAAGTATGCATTTTTGGATAAAGAGACGTGGGCAAAGTTTGTTGAAAGCCGGGAGGATCCTGTCTTCTAGGTTTAGTTGGAAACATATTTTTCTAATCATACAACAACATTTGATTAATTTTTATTAAATTTAACAGTGTCTTATTATTCACAGGAGAAGAGAAAAAAGGGACAAGCGATTGCAACAAAGAATGTCCACCCCCACAGATTGTCTCGTGGAGGTATAAGTTGCTTGAGTAAAAGATGATGATGGAGAAGGCGAGGCAACATCAACTAGAAGCCTCGGCATCTGGTTCTGCTATAGATATTGCTCCTCCATCACCACCACAACAATTAGATAAATGGAAGGTGGCCCACATGCTAAAATTGGGTGGATATATATTCGAGGAGACATGTGTTGTTGTTGAAAAGATTATAAGTCATTTTTGATTTCAAATTGTAATTGTAACTTGATACGCCATATTTCTTACATATTTCTTGAATTAAATGTTGTAGAACTCATTGGTTAAGCAGACCTCACAAGGAACATTTGTTTCTCATGGACATGAGGATATATTAACTACTACTGTTGGGAGACCAGAGCACCCTGGTAGGGTTTGTTCAGCTGGACGAGGTGTTGGCATTTGTGATTACTACGGACCACCCTTACGTAGTGGGCCCACCTTAGGAATTGTCACCAGGGAAGAGGTGGAGCAAATCAGGCAAGAGATTAGAAATGAGTTTAAAGAGCAGTTGAGATGGGAGATTAGAAAGGAGCTGGCATCTTTGGGTCTTTCATAACAAAATACAAATGTCTAGGCAGAATAAGCTCATACTCCTGTACTTGTCAGCACAAAGGGAAGTTGTGCTGCTGCTGATCCTTTTATAGTATGTTCAACCGTCTAAGAAAGATGTTCCACCTAAAAAATCAAAACCTAAAGTTGATCCAATAACACGCTTGTGGCAGGTGGCATCTAGTATGGGGATGAATGTTGTTCAAATAGATTGGGAACCGACATTCCTTGGCAGACCTAATGGTGTAGACCTATAGATTACCCAGAAAGATGTATTGGAAATTTGTACTGGCAATGACATGCTAAATATCTCCGTTCTTCAATTATGGTTGCTGTAAGTTTAATTTTTTTGTTAATCTCTTAAATACGCATCTCAATATTATATTTGACATTCATTTGTATATTTTAGGTACACGCATCATCTCTATCTCTCAAAGGGCCGGGAGAATGTATATGGATTTATTGACCCGTTCCCTATTCAGAAGATAAGGAATAAGGATGAAGTTTCTCAGGCCTACATTTAGAATATGATGTATAATGGACAAAAACGGTGTTACCTAGCACCATACTTGCATTGGTAAGCACAAGTTATTTCTTACCCAAATAATTTTAAATAATATTTGAATCTCATCACATATATTCTTTTTCCAATGCAGCTCGCATTGACAATTGCTAATTATTTGTCCTAAGGACAATGTTGTGGCCTTGTTGTGTTCGTTACATAAGAAGCCCAACAAAGAATTGAAACAACTAATAGAAAGGTCAGTTTTTATTTATAATATATTTCATTCATGCTTTATATTATAGTTATGAAACCTATAACATTTTTTGATCAGAGTCATGATTGAATATCAAACATTGGCGGGTAGGCACGTGCCACTACGGAGGAAGCCTAATTGGTTTTTCTCCTACATAAGTAATTTACAGCTGCATATTCAATTATAATTTCTAATAGTTTTTACAATCATTTCTAAAAAAATTCTCATTGATAGGCTAACAAACAAGTAGGGAGCTATAAGTATGGATATTATGTTATGAAACATATGTTGACCATAGTTTCAACAGATATTGTGGATTCATGGGATGAGGTAATATAGTTTTCATTCAGTTACAATAATACTTATAGTTTTTGTAGGTGGTTGGGTAATGATTTATCTTATGTTTTTTTTATATTGCAGTTATATATTAATAGGGAACCATTCTCGCATGAGGACTAGCTAGACATCCGTCGACGTTGGACAAATTTTTTGTTGAAATAAGTAATAGATAGTTTGTTTAGAATGACTTTAGATAGACAAAAGAATAGTAGTTTTTTATTTGATATGTTTCAAAGTATATTATGAAGTTTTGTTGGTTAATGTAAGTTACAAATGAATTTGCTGGCTGTTTCTATGGTATTTGTTTCTATCAGGGTTTGGTTGTATGTCAAAACAATGAAATTATTTAAAAAAAAAACGAAACTTTTTAAATCGGTTCTGGCAGAACGAATTTAAAGTTTTTTTAACTCGGTTTGACTTACGGTTTAGAATGATAATATCTTTTATATCAGCTGTATCTAAATCGATTGTAAAACCGATTTATTTACAGCCGATTTAAAAAGTCATTTTTAACCGATTTAAAAAGTGTTTTCTACAGTAGTGGTTATTTCAATTGTTTATGTATGATGCTTCGATTTTCGCAATGTAAAAAATTTATTCGCATTTTTATAATCAAATTAAATAACTTTTATTAAAATTAAATCTTTTCAAATTTATAGTTATTTAGTCTTATTTGACGTTGGCAAGATGTTACAATGAACACTCCTCTACTTTAAACATCTTATTAACACTTATCAATTTTGTCTATTTCTTTCTTCCTATCACATCATATTATCTATCATACTTGCTTTCCTCTCTCTTCTATCTCTTTTTCTTACTAGGTATTGAGTATAGTTAGGTGTCCATAAATCATTTTTCAAATTAATAATAGTACGTACGCTCAATGTATTTGATGTAGGAAGTTGTATTAAACAATATTGTTCGAAATGCAATCTCGCCTGCACCTACATTATAAGAACGCTTTCAAACAAATTTTGATGTGGCCCTTGGAATTTTGATACTAGCCATTAGACAAAGATCCAAACTCTCAGTTAAAACTCTACTGCATACAAACAAATGCTAGTTCACGAGAACAATCCAATAGAACAAACTGAATACCTAGCTAGCGCTTCCTCTTTTGTGGTTGAGACGGCTCACTTTCTCTTCCACGTGTCCTATGAAAAAATAAAAAAATAAATCATATCATATGAAAAGGGTAATACCAACAAATGGAATGATCCAAATTGCATTATGGAGACCAGTAGTGATGCAATTAATTAACAGCATCACTAGTTAATCACCCATTTTGTGAACAGTAAGCACCCCATAATATATATAATATTGGCTTCTCTCTAAAAGATATAACAAAATGGAACGATGATCGAATGTGCTTAATTAATTAGTTAAATTCAAAGAATTATGTTATTTATTAGTGCAATGACATGAGAATATTAAACGGCCAATACAATTAGTACATCTGCGTGCAAGGTGGAATAAGAAACAAAAGAAGAATTGCATGAATCAGGTCACGTGAGTGCTATTAAGTATCGACTAATCAGAAGGATTCCCACACTGCCTGGTTTGTACAAAAGACAAGGTAACGCATTGGCGAGAAGTTGGTGTATGGTGTTTCTTTGTTCTTCTATCGCTTTCTATGCGTTATTAGTTACTCTCACGAGCCATTCGGAAGCTGTATGTGAATGCACATGTGAGACTGCCACCTGGTTTTTCTCTATCATTCACATGGATGAACTTCATCATTCGCTGGTTTTAGGAGATAAAATAATTTAATGTTTCTTTTTCTTTGGAAGAACTTGACCTTGCTTTCAATTTTCTCGTTTTATGCCGTGGCTTCGCTAATGGAAGAAAAATTCCCTAACTTTTTTTTTTTTAATTTTTTTTTTCTTTTAAGGATTTGGCTCTTCAGGGAAGTTTTATAAGATAAAGTCTAATAATAACTATTAATTAGAATATATATGATTTTATAACAATTTTTAACCGTTAATTTTCTAATCAATAATTGTACGTGTGCACTTTTTCCTCAAACGTACACTTCTTTAATTAGACGAGCCAAATCTTTTTTTAAACCCGTTATTTTTAGTTATCATTAATGCCTTAAATAAGTAAATATGACACTACATTTAATTAATGAAAGATTATTTTTCATATAAAAGCTTAAGGATCAATTGTTTTATGTCCAAACTTTCATTACTCAAAGAATTCTTTATACTTATAATGTAACCGATGCATTTAGTCATTTTAGGATCTGACTCTTTTAAAATAAAATAAAAACGATTAAGTAAAAAATTTACAATTAAAATTGAAATAAAATGTATTTATAGGTAAACTAAATCATGAGCTACTAACATGTCATAACTTTAAGTGGAACTGAGCTCGGATCTTTTAAACAAGGTCTCGGACTAGAATTTTGTAGATAGAAAAAACGTGGTTAGAAGAAAAGATCTCACTAAAAGTGACCAGTCAAGTTCTTTCACAAATATTAGTTATCGACAAAATTGGTGGATACTTTGTGTCAATGAACTTGCTAAAATCTTAACTATTTTACTCTATATTCCTTTAAAGTGTATCTTATATTTTAAAGGTGTCAAATCCTTCATTTTGAAACAAAATAACGGAGATAACAAAAATTATTCGTTCTAAAAGTTCTTATGTCATGTAAATCACGAGCTTCAATTCCATGCCATTAGACATTCACTTAAGGGTGACATTTTGTTCCATTGAAAGTGCTATTGAACGGTTGAGTATATAAACGCACGCTCCAAGTTTCCCTGTCTCTCTCTCTCTCTAAGAAGCACGAACATGTCACTAACAATTTCCAGTCATAATAAAAGGCTGGTCAGAGTGGCCAATTTAATAGGCAAGAATATATGATTGTGTAGAATCCGCAATGGTCATAATGAAAAATGGCTGTATCTTCGCTATCTAAAGTCCGATTGCCAACATAGCGCCACATGTCATTAAAAAATAGACAAAGTCTTACCCAACTGCCTATAAGTAGGCAACTCAACTGTACTTGGAAACCACACTTTAGTGACTTCATACAACCACACTACACATAAATTATCTGTGTGTCAGTGAAAGAGTGCAACCGTGAGCAATGGCCAAAAACTTAAGCATCTTTATGTTCTGCGTAGTTGCAATGATTCTTCTCGTGGAGAGTCATGTAAGATAACATAATTCTTATAACTCTCTCTCACCCACCCTCTAATCACTATAATCAAGCTCTGCTGTGGTAGCTTCACTCTGTTTCCTCTGCATTGGTCTGATTTCCCTTTACTTTCTTCGGCTTTAGAGATCATTACATCATTTCAAATTGATGTCATCGAATAACAAATGATTTGATAGGATGTTCAATTTAGCTTATTATTAATCTTAATTTAAACTGTTTTGACAAGCTTGAAGACTAATAACAAGTAGTTTTGAATGGAGTTGATGCATGGTATAAGCTATGGAAAAATAAATACTGCTTTAACTTTTCTTGTTCTGTTACCACTGCATTCCCATGATTCACTTTTTCTATCTTTATTTTATTTTTTGGTGTGAACCTTCTTCCTTAAAATATATGAATCACAAGAATTAAATGTTCTTTATATTATCCTTGATGTTGGCTGCATTTGAATAAATTATTTACATGATTTCAGTCGGTATGTAAATGGTGTAGCTTAATTGTATATATTCTTTTTCCCTTAGACAAATGATTATATTTGTGTCATACAACAATATTGATACCTTCTTCAGGCTGAGATTGTTGTTGCTACCCCTGAGACCCCAGCTCCTGCTCCAGCTCCTCAGCGAAGCAAGGTAAGGCTTTTAACATATTCTGTTTTTTTTTTGGACAACTTCGCATAAAGCTAATCATGAATTAGGTACATTACAGTTGACAACCGTGTGTTAATTTCTACTTGCATTTCTTTCTTGTGTTAATTTCGTCTTCGTTTTCTTGATTTTCAGCATGACACCACTGAAGGCAGTCTTCAACCACAAGGTATGAATAAATCAAGGACATGTTATCCAAGAAACTTTGCTTATAAATAAAAGCTACAGAGCAGATATTTTAAAAAAATATTGGAAGGATCAAACCATGACAAGATATAGGCTAGTGGATCACACAAGCCATTATTGATTTCTTTCTTTTCTTTCTTCTATAGGTAAAATTTGATGTTAAGATTAAAATGGTGCATGTTGATTCATGCATGAAATTCCAGATTGCGGTCCTCGTTGCGCAGACAGATGCTCGAACACACAATACAAGAAGCCGTGTTTGTTTTTCTGCCAAAAGTGTTGTGCCAAATGCTTGTGTGTGCCACCTGGAACTTATGGCAACAAGGAGGTCTGCCCGTGCTACAACAACTGGAAGACCAAAAGGGGAGGACCCAAATGCCCCTGAATGTTGAAACTTTCACAATCCAAGTCCATAGTTAAATTCATTGCTGCCACCGGAGTCCCATGTATTGTATCACCGTTTCCTTGATTTAATCATGTATCTCTATGCTCATTTTGATTCTTCCTCAAGGAATAAGAGAAAACTTTCTTCTTCAAACTCACTTTGATTCGTCCTTGTAATTCTCCATTTAAAGAAATAGGCAAGGTTTTCAATTACAGACGCAGTCGTGGTCGTGCTAAGGTTTTTGTGGTTATAGATATTGCAAATCTTGTGAGGTGAATTGTGCACAATTTAACACACTATTATATTACAATTTTATGTCTTACTATATAATCCATAATAACATATAATTAATATTTTCATCATTATGAGATATCCAACGTTAAAAAAATAATTAAAAATAGTAAAGTATAACAAAATTATAGCCACTGCTAGTATATCTAACAAATTTAGTATCAACAGTTAATTAGTTATTCCCAATTATGGTAGTTTGAATTAAAATGATTGTGGACCTCCGCATTGGTGGCCTAGGGGAAGATATAAAAAAAAAAAAAAAATATTAAACATTTTTTATTTAATGACAATTGTTCACTAATAAACATATATAAAAAGACATTTTTGTTTTCTACCATCTAACATTGCTAACCATTTTAACACAGCATATGAATTTTTCTTTCAACCATATTTTGAAGTCTTAACATTCAATATCTCTAGTTTTTAAATATTTTTTTTTTTTCAATTTTTACAAATTGATCTAAAGGTTCAATTGAATACATTTTTGTGATTGATTTTTGTCAAGATTTTTATAGAGCAGTAGTTGGTTAAAAATTTATCAAATATTCATTACATAAAAATAAATTATAAAATTTTACAAAGATATTCTAGACATATAGAGGAATCTCTCTATCAAAAATCATGCAAAAATTTACACCAGGTAGGGAGATATACATGAAAAATAGAGGTTGTTTGGTGCAGTAAAATTCAGCAACTTTCAATTTAAGCTTTCAAGCATTAAGCATGCATTTCAAGCAATTCTACCACCAAGAACATCACACTAGGTCCAACTAAGATTTATAAGGCCAATCATGCAAACACATCACAATTATAATCCTTAGGAGTCATATAATTGAAATTAACAATACATAATTCATCAAAACCACATCCTAGGCCATTCTCATTCTTGAAAATCAAATTAATCTAGTCTCTATCCCCGTACTCATACAAGGCCATGGTTGTCCACAAGAGAGGAGGAGAGGGTTTTGCTCATTCATGCTCTAATCAAGCTAAACCTTCATAAATAAAGCAATTCAAGCATTAATTTGAGTTCTAGACCAAAAGCCTTGTGTAAATTTGGAGAAATTTCAAGAGGAAACAAAAAAGAATTGATAGAGAATGGTGGGCAGTGATGGGTGGGGTAAAATAGGGAAAGAAAAAGAAGGAAGAAGAGCTTCCACTCATCTTAGTTTGAGCACAAATGGATTGGGAGGAATTAGGACCTTGAATGTAGAAGAAAGCTTTGGAAAATCTTGAAAAAAATGGAAGAGGTGCTGGTACGCAACCAGGGAAGGGAGGGGTGGGGTGGAGGGGTTTTTGTAGAGGAGAAGGAGAAATATCTGTTTTAGACCACATTGCCTTGACATATGTCATTAAAGTGTCCGGTTATTAAAATTTCAACTGCGTTTGTTTTAGTTTTGACTTAACAGACTTGTAGAGAGCTAAATTTAATGATATTAGATATAATTTAGTCTCTTTTTGGTCACACATGAGGTTTCTATATAAACAGACCTAAAAACGATTGGTTTGTCTTATAAGTTATTTTATGAGCTATTTATGAACTTATTTTTAAAAATCTATTACAAACATCTTAGTTTGAGTTCTCTTTGTTCAAGTAAGGTCTAAACATACTAAGAAACCTTCTATAATTTTTTTCATAATTTTTAAAGCTCATTTAATATGATATCAAAGCCACATAAATTCCAAAAGAGGGTAGCTATGATAGTGATATTATATGAAGTGAGTAGGAGAGAATTAAAGATAACCATGGAACCAAACACTTTAGAAAAAACTACTCAACCAATAATGCTTACCTCCTCCCTTTCACTCTCAAAAGGCTGTTCCCAAACTGTGTCCTCTAAAATATAAAATCTTATAGAATATTCCTATGTTCTAGAAGATGCTTAGATCTCTGAAACTATTTCTCCTCTATTAAATACTTATAACATCTTTAAGAAACAAAGATTCACTCTCAAATCTATCACTTATCTAATCTTTACAAGACAACCCACTGTTAAAGAATATATCCAATCTTCAAGAATGGACCAATGTGCTCTTTATGCAACCTTAGAAGAATAGTATGTAGATCTCGAGATTCCCTAAGATCTAATTAGACACTGGAAACATGAGGGATATATTGCCCTTCATTTTGGAGCAATTAGACTTATCCTTTCACTTCATGGAAGGAAAGGTCTTCCTGTCACTACAAGAGTTGCTTTGCTAGATTCTAGTTACCTTCAATATGAGAATGTTGTCATGGGTATTGTTTTAACTACCCTTCATGCTGGAAGTGTAGTTTTCACCCTCTTCCCCAACTACAATGTTAGTCTAAAAGATATAACTCTATTTAAAAGACTCAAGGTGTAGATACAATTCACAAGAGTTGATCAAGTTCCTGAAGGACTTTCTGCTACTCTCCACCGCTAGATCATCTATAGATTACAAGATCATGCCATTGATCTTCCACTCCCAACTAGTAACTCAAGTGCTTTGTTCATTGTTGCTAACAACCCAGAGGAAACTCCTTCCATTGTTCACATCCCTAGAAGGATAACTTAAGAAGAATTAACGGAACTAATTCCATTAGAATGGATAACTGATTATGAAAGAATTTAGAAAGCTCAAAAGCCCATTTAGTCATTTGAAGCCTCTTTTGAAAGATCAGTTGATGGAGCTGTTAAAACCATATTTAAGAAACCTAATAAAGCTTCTAGTAGTGGTACAACACCCTAGATCTTTCAATCATTATCCATCATTCTAGTTTTCAAAGAAGGCAGAATTCCTGCCTATAGCATCAGAAACGATGGATCACCCATTTATACATACCACACCAATGGTCATTTCATCTAGATCTTGATCCTAGCATGTGTGACCCTAAATGTAACTTGTTGGATGCATTCTGGAGATACTAGTGAAGAAGATGAAGAAGAAGATGAATAGGAGATGCAACCCACCTTTTCCTCTTAGAAGAAGATTTGACCCTAACAATGGCCCATGGATTGGAATTAAAAACCAGAAAAGTAACCTCTTTGGATTTACAAGAGAGGTTTAGAAATTCTCAGGGAAAAGGGATTATTTCCCTCTTGCCAGCCTCTAAATGATCCTTGCCCTTATTACCTGGTCTCTCAAAGATACTCTTGCTATATGTAAGCCTGCTGAAACACCATCAATCCTTCAACCTATTCCATGTATGATGATTTCCTCCACCAATAACTCAAAATTTCCTCCTTTGAAAAGACATATAGATCCTACAACCAGGATTACCACCAAACCTTCCATTCAACAAAGTGAGGTCCTTCTTGATGGAAAACTCAAACCATTGAGTCAAGTTGAAGAAGTCTATAATTGGAAAACTGAGAATGCGCAAGCACAAAATTCTATCTTAAAGAAACTTGACGACAAGATAGAAAAGATTTCTACTCAATTGGAGAATTATGACAATAAGTTACAGCATCTCTCATCTCGAATGAGAAGATATTATAAAGATCTCCAAGATAGTATTTTCCAACTTGAGCAAGAATTCAAAAGCCTGAGATTCGGACCAGAATCCAATGCAAAATAAAGAGAGATAAAGAAATTGAAGGCTCGGATCCAAGACATGGATAATTGCATAGAGTCCCAATGTAGATCTTAAATTAGGTCTTAAGTAGATGAATATCCACTCTTGGCTCCACCTTCTTTCCCTTCATATTACTATCCTTTCCAAAAACCTCATGCTTACTTCTCAAATCCATCTATACCATCCAGGACTTTTCCTACAACTTTCAAATCCAAAACTACAACAGAAAACCGATCAATCTCCATAAGAGGGCTTCTAGAGAAAGGATGGAAACATATTCCTCTAACTTAGATACCTTAAGAAAAACCCGACAACCTTCGAAAATACCTTTGACCTCATAAATCCATGATATAAAATACCGGTTGACCTTAACTTCAATTAAACCTGAGACTGAAGATAATTCTACTGAATTAGAAGCTTTTCACATTTCAAATCCCTTAAGATCAACTAAATCAGAATCCCCTGATCTTGAAGAATCAATTCAGGATGAGGTAGACAAAATTGTATTGAGTTCAGAATCAAAGCTAGAAGATTCAATCACCGATTCACATCAAGAAACTTCGGATGATGAAGCCTATGTTGACATCACGGGGATCATGATGGCTAATACTGCAGCATCCAGAGTAGAAAATGAATCTTTCTATGATTTCCTAGAATTTGAAGAAGAAATTCTCTCCATTAAAACTTGTCCAAAAAGACCAATTGGAGGACCATGGTTCACATTAGATGACATTCCTCCTAGTCAATGAAGAAAAAGGCTCTTAGATTTTAGAGCATGGTTGATACGAGGATGATGCAAGTTGATGTTGACTTATAAAAGATCATTGAAGAATTCTGCTATAGAATGACTGGTACTTTAAAAGAATGGTACCATAATCTAGGCCCAGTCATACAAGATCAACTTCACAACTTAACAACTACCGCAAAAGTTCTTGGAACACTTCACCAATAATTCATAGGTGATGGTGATATCTTGGACAAAAAATTCAGGTAAGAATATTGTGAGATGAAATGTTGCTTTCTTAAAATTAGAGATTTGGAAAGATATTTCCAAATAATGTCTCAGATTTTATCTCTTGAATGGGTACAATGATATAAGCCTCTAGAACACATATGTGGCATCCCTGCCAACGCTAATCCTGCCTGAAATCAACAAAATGGTGGTTGAAGCAAATAAAGATCTCCTAGCTCTCACTATGGGACAAATACATCAGACGACATTTGAAGCTGTTGACAAACTCTGCAGATAGCTCAAATGCATGTCTAATATCATTAATCAAAAATCCAAATATACCAAAGCCTGCAAGAAGCCATATTTGGAGATCAAGCACAAAGACAAAGATTGCTATTGTTCCTCAAAGAAGAAGAACAAAGTAAAGAAGTTCCACAAAAAAGGAAGAAAAAACAATTTAGATTCTTTAGGAAAAAGTATCATGGAGGAAAGAGACAAGGTCAAAGATGCTTCATTTGCTAAAAAAAAAAAGGCCATTATGCCAGAAATTGTTCTAACACGGCAAACAAGACTTTTAAAATGATCAACACTTTGAAGCTAGATGTTCAAGATGATGTTGAACCCTTTTACTTTGAACAAAACTTAGGAGATGAAGAAACTATTTTTGCCCTTCAAGATTCCTCAAGCAAATTTAATGATTCAGAACCTGAGTTTTCAATTGTTCCAGTATTTTCTTTACATGAAATACACAATATCAATTGCACAATTCCACAACCTTGTGTAGAAATTCACATTCTACCTTCCAAATATGCTAATTCCATCAAAGCAATTGCCTATATGGATATTGGTGCTCAAAGGACCATGATTTTGACATCCTTCCTAAGGAAGCCTAGAAACAAGAAGTAGAATATTTCATGGTAGTAGATGGCAAAATGTTCAAAACTGAACTAGTCACAAAATCCTCGATAGGGGTAAAATTCTTTCTCGAATGTGTTTTTGGACTAGAGTCATAGGAAGAAAATTACCTAACAAAGATATTCTTATTGGAATGGATGTCTATGCTGAAGCCAAAAATACTACAAATCCTTCCTAATGGAATCAAATTCTAAAGAGAATTCAAGTCTTATTTTGAGACTCTTAGATTATATTCTCTTTTTGAAGCTCTTCCAGACTTTAAAGGGGAACAAGCCAAACTTAGCACACTTTGTGCCTGACAACCATGAGGATTTTACTCATTCTGATCCTTTGTGGAAAAACAAAGATTTCTTTATCCAACTTCCTTTAAGCTGAATGAAGACATCTATCCAACCAAAGCTACTCATCCAGGAATGAATCCTGGTGATCTTGCATTAGCTAGAAAAGAATGCAATGAGCTTTTGAAACAAGGACTTATTGAAACAACTAACTCCGGATGGGCATGGCAAGCTTTTTATGTGGAAAAAAGATCTAGAAAACTCAGGGGGAAAAAGAGACTAGTGAGACTATAAACCACTCAACCATTTTCTGAAACATGATAAATTTCCTATAGTAAAAGCCTCATCTCTTTTAGTCCTAATCAAAGATGCCCACATTTTCTCAAAATTTGATCTCAAATATAGGTTTTGGCAATTAAGTATTGATCCTGTTGATCGATACAAAATAGCTTTCTGCATTCCTAATATTCAGTATCAATGGAAAGTTCTTCCAAAGATAAACAGTCTCACAAGAAGCTTTTAGAACATTTTTTTGAAATAGCTCATAAACATGGAATCATGCTTGTAGAAAAGAAGATCCATCTTGCCCAATTAGAAATTGATTTTCTGGGGATGCATTTCTCCCAAGGAACCTACCAACCACTAGCCTCACATTGTAGAAGAACTCTTGAATTTTCTTAGTGAAAATTTGACCATTAAACAAACTCAATAGTTTTTCGAAATCCTCAATTACATTCAAGACTTCATTCTTCATGTAGCAAAATATATCACTCAGCTCTCTAAGCTATTGAAAAAGAACTCACCATCATGGGGGTCCGACTAGACAAGAGCAGTTTAAGAGCTAAAAAAGATAGCTCAAAATTCTCCTGCTTTAAAAATTCCTAGCACTGGGAAAAAAATTCTACAAACAGATGCAAGTGATCATTACTAGGGAGCTGTTCTCATAGAAGAAATAAACTGTAAAATTCTATTGCAGTATGCCAGTGGTCAATTCAAAAAAGTAGAAAAGCATTATCATACTACTTTCAAGGAGGCTTTGGCAGTCAAAACTGGAATAAAAAATTTGATTTTTATCTCAGAGGCTATAGTTTTGAAGTCCAGATGGATAATTCTTCATTTCCAAAGATTCTTGAATTCAAGAACAAAATGCCTCTAGATCCTCAAATCCTAAGACTAAAAGATTGGTTTTCTAGATATGATTTCTCAGTAAAACATATCAAAGGAAATCACAATGTGATCCCAAATTTTCTCTCAAGACCTCTAAAACCAGTCTAAGCCATAACAAAGCTAAATAGCTTTCCTTTTATTTTCATGGCAAAACCCTTACCCAACAAGGCAAAAAATGTCAAGGACTTTCCTTCTGGATTAAATCAATCCTCTTCTCTTTAAGAGATTCAAAGCTTTACCAGAACCAGATATTTTTATTACCTTCACAAAATAATGACAATCAAATATGTCACACCTAGTGTTTTCAATCTTGAAGTTCCTTACCAAGAAATTCATGAACTCTTCTGTTTACCTAGATTTGATATTTGTGAAAATACTCTCTGGAGTATATAACATTCTGACTAATCCAGATAAACAAGATTATTATGTATGGACTTTGTTAGAATGGTTCTCACCATTATCTTGGTGGAGAAGAGAATTGAAAAAGATTCTTGATTTTGTAGAATACAGAGGCAAACTAGAAAGCACTATAGTCAACATGACTACTATTGCAATCCTTCATCATCCATATTTCCAACATTCTAATGGAAGCAAATGGTCTAGAAATGAAGCTTATTTTGGGAAACTTTTGATGTCTATCCAATGGATCTTAGTTACAAAATTCAATTGTCTCAACATCTATAAGAGATCAATGCTTATCCAACTCAACCTATTAATATGTTTCAACCCAGCTCATCATCTTTACCAGAAAGCTCTCATCCTGATAAGACTGATGATCCAGATACAGAAATGACACTTGTAAAGGAAGAACCTGCTCTATATTTTGAAGATTCTCAAGATTCAAATGCGGAGATAATGGATGCAATAATGTATGAAAATGAAAGACAATACGAGATAGGATAACCTTGGTGCAGGACTCTATATGGAAGTGTCAATTTTAAAGAATGGCAATAGCTCAACCTAACATCTAGCTAGAATTCACGGGATTTAAAAAAGACCACTTTATGTCAGGAATCATTAAAGGCCTTGTGTCTTATCTCTGACAACTGTAAAATAAAGTTGCTTTGTAAAAGTGTGTCAAAACAACGTGCTTTGTAATAGCGTTTTTTGTAATTAACAACCTTATCTGATAAGGCTCTACTTCGTTCAACGAACCCCTTGCTCGCTCATCGAAGACCTCCCTTACAGAGGACCAACTTTCCCTCGTGAAGGTCCTTGCTCAGCGACAACTAGAGTCGCTCAGCGAATTTGCTTTAGAGATTTTCTCCAAAATCCTTTCAACCACATTTCACTCAGCGAGGCATCCACTCACTTAGTGAACAACCATTCCAGAGAACAGCTAAAATCTATACACACTCCTCGCTTAGCAAATCCGTTGTTCACTCAATGACTCACTTGCAATAGAGAGCACCACACTCTAGGGTTCCCAATTCGCTCAGCGAGCTCAGTGTTTGCTCAGCGAATCCGTTCCAAGTATTCTAGAATACCCACACTCGCTCAGCAACCTCTCTTCTAGAAAATTTTAGATTTCTATGAAGACTCACTCAGCGAACTACATTTCGCTTAGCAAATTCATCCTACACTACAGCCATTTCTACCACTCAAGAACACTCACTCAGCGATGCGATGGTTTGCTCAGTGAATCCTTAACTTAACAGTCTCCCTTCAGTCTTAGGGGCATTCTCGCTCAGCGACTACCAGACTGTAACAACAAAACTCTCTTCGAAAAATCCTAAAAATCTAACCTTTTCACTCATCCAAGCCTTAAATTGATCCTACCAGGGTCTAATACAACCACACAACAATATACTAAAAACATGCAACAATTCACGCATCATTTACACAAAAATCATTAATATTCGAAAGAAACCCATTTCCAACACATTTCAACCAAAACTTAGCCAAATCTCACGTTTCGGTCCACTTCACAACATCATTTACATACTACTACATCCATACCACAAGTATTCAACTGAAGTAAGCTTCCCTTACCTCTTGGGAGTTCCAAATCCAAATTTTAGGGAAGAGGAGAATGTGTGAAAATAAGCTCTTGAGCCAAACTTTCCAAGGAATCTGCCCTCTCCAACACACAGAACGAGATCAAGGTTCGAATCTAGCTACACTCTTGGTAATTTCAGAGACTGAGAGAATGAGAGGTTTAGAGAGAGAGAGATGAGAGTAAGAGAGATAAGGGAGAATGAGAAAAGTGAGGGGGGGGGGGGGGGGGGAGGGGGGAAGAAAAGGTCTTCATGCAATAAACCCTCCCTAGCCACACAATGGCTTTGGGCCCACTAAAGTCCATGGTTCATCTAACCATCTCCCATTACTCACAACTGGCTCAACTTAACTGTATTTCTCTCAACAACCTATATAAATACCAACATTCTCACTTTGGCTCAAGAACAACATTTTCCTCAGTTCCCTAGATTTAGATAGGAATTTCAAAATAGCTAAAACAAAACGTCATGCATACAACACAACTTATTTATTTGTTTTAAGCATCAAGATTACATATAAATTTCCACTTTTTTAATTATTAAAACACTAAACCATGCATTAGAAAAATAGGGTGTTATAGAATTAATGGCATTCCCCAATGGTTATAGCATATGCTACCTTTTTGGATCCGTGAGGTCCTTGTTGTTATTGTACCATGTTAAGGAATGAGTCCGTACTGATCGCTTGATTGTTGAAAAATCTCCATGGGGTCGTGTCTGCATTCATAACATGACTTTCATTATTATTATAATTGTTTTCATATTATAATTGTTATGTAATGATGATTTTCTTTTACTTATTGATATGTTGTTGTATTGAAAGTTAATATATTTTAATGCATGGATTATTCTAAATTATCCTTATTTTGTAAGCTTACCCTTGTGGTATTTATTTTGATATGTAATCAACTGTGATGATTGCGATTATATGTGGGAGTAGATGGCAAGCCACCAGTAGATTAGACTTTTCACTGTTAAGTAGAGGTGACGTTTCTAGGTAAAGGGACTTTATTCCAAGAGGAGTTTGTTAGACGTCGAGGAGTCCTACTTCTTCTTTTCTTCCTTCGTACCACCCTAGTTCTTCTTAGGAGTAGTGGGTAGCTATGGCCAGCTATTAGGGAGTGAGTAGTCATATGTTCCCCTCCCCTTTTTGTTATATGTACTTACTGATGGGTACACTTTAGCTGACACACACACCTTACCTTTTTGAGATACAGTTAATCTTTTGATATATGGGTTGTAATTGCTAATTAGTAAGATGTTGATATTCTAATATATATACCTATATATGTGATGTCTAACTTTCAGTAGTTTCCATTTGTGTAGATAATTATTTTCAAGAGATGAATGTCATTGTCAATTTGTTTTATGAAATGCGAAAAATTTATCCATATTTTCATAAGTGAATTAACAAGAGTTTTATTTAAAATTGAATTGATTCGTGATTTTTTTTATATAATGTCATGTAGCGACGATGGGTCATTACATTCATTGCCTTAATGAATACCTAACAGGCACTCCCTAATTACAATTAATGAAAACATTTCAATTAATTATTGTTATTATTATTAATTAGTAATACAATAAGGAATGAATTAATTAGTATAATTACAATTTTAACCCTTAACCACTTATGGTAAGATCTAATGGTCCAACTTTATTCCTCACACTCTCACATAAACAAAGACCCTCTCACTAGTATGGTATAAGTGGGGATCAAGTTAACTTTCAAGTGTAAACGACCCTCTGCCGCTACAGTACTTACTCATATTCCTCATCTTTTGACCATAAATTTAATCATTAACAAAGCTGATTTATCACCATTCATAAGCATAAAATTTATACAAATCCAAAGATATCATATACAATTAAGGTTACAATATAATAACATAACTTCCTATAGCTGGTCAACTATATAACAATTTTACATCGAAACCATAACAAAAGAAAGGAGCTTCCAGAAGAGCTCCACCCAAAAAGGTCTCCAAAAGTCTTTATTTGAGACTTCCTCCATCAACTTTGAGAAGCTGAATCTACAGACACCTCTTTTTCTGCTCCCACGCCAAACGACGTGATCATCACAGGCACGAACAACATGTGCAAACAATGCAAGGGTAAGCTTACTTAAAATAATAAAACATATATTTTAAAAGTAAAGTAATAGAAAATCCCCTCATTCCATATCAATAATCAAATAGAAAATAGAAACCACATCAACAACAAGGCATCGTCCACACCTCTACCACCATCTTCAACCATAATAACAACCACAACAATAAACAACCACAATTACCAAGTAATCATAACAACAATGACAACACTACCATTACCATCACCAACATCATTAGTTACAGACGAAAACTTCATTTATATAAAAATTCAAATAAAATTTCATGATATATAGTCACATTCTTACTTAGTGATATCAATTGCAATACTAATGCATCATACTTTCAACCTCTACATATCCAATCCATAAACACAATAGCCTAAGGTCCATCGTCAGCTACCTCAGTACCCACACAACAACATGAGGTCCATCATCAGCTACCTCAGTTGTCTATCCACACAATGGCATAAAGTCCATCGTTAGCTACCTCAGTCGTCAACATATACATAAATGCATGTCTTTCACTACAACATCAACATAGCCACAACAAATCAACCACACAAGCGTAGGCACTAGGGTGGAGACCCGTCTGAGTTCCTACTCTGGTCACCATCTAGGCCTATCTGAGTTCCTACTTTGGTCACCATACAGGCCCATCTGAGTTCCAACTTTGGTCACCCTTTAGGCCCATCTGAGTTCCAACTTTGGTCACCTTTCCACCTTACATGCCTACCCACATCACGGCTTGAGGCCCCACACAACCTCAGCCCACACATATGCATGTATGCATGATCCACAATAACAGCTCAAACACGACCATTCATAAATATCCATATGTACATGTATATCAATACATCATCATAACCATCCACTCAACAACAACAACTCAACCGAAATTATTCATCCATATCCACATCCATATTTATTTATATGTCACACCATCACACCACAATAGCTTGAGGCCCACATAACCTCAGCCAACAACATATGCATATAAAATATATATATCATCACAACAATCAACTCAACCACAATACACTGCAACAATAACAAAGTTCACACATTCATTTCTCATCAACACCAAACTTAAACAAAGCATACATGACAAATATGTCTTTCTTTTAAAGCTAAACATTTTTCCAATATTTCAAAGGATCACACCAAACAATGAACCAATAGCATTCAACCCACCTTTATGTTTCTTAAAATTTCAACTTTAATGGTCCATCACACCACAAAATTGACACAAAGCATCTAAAAAATAGGGAAGAATTAGGGGTTTTGTCGCCTAGTGCCAACATTCCCAAGAGCATTAGTGAAAATTAGCGAAGATGTTGCCTAGTGACAGAACCTGTTGCTATAGGCAAAATTTTCGTCACTAAATTGAAAATTCGTCGCTAATTGACATCATTTTGTCAACTGTCATCCAACGCCAAATCACGACTTTTGCAGTCCACAGAAAAATGATCCATGTCATTTTTGACCAAATCAATCCATTACAAGCATCACAAAACAATTTTAGACACTTTTAGTACATTTCTAATTGATTATATAACGACTTTATCCACCCATCATCAAAATTTTCCAAAAACCCCTTTCAAAACCCATTTTTCCCAAAACCCACATCCACATAAGTAATCACCAAAATCAACCAATTTCAAGACGAGGAATCAACATATAAATGACCACAAACATAGAATCAAACAATAGTAAGCTTCCCTTACCTCAAAAGCTTCTAAATTTGAAAGTTGGGAAGATGAGGATATGAGAGAAAAGAACTCTTGAGCCAATCTTCTAAGAAATCTGCCCCTCATAACTCAAGGACACAGAATTAGAGCTGAAAAACCTTTAACACCCTTAACTACTTGAGAAATCTAGAGAGAAATAGAGAGATAAAGAAAAGAGAGAGAAGGTATGAGAGAGAAAGTGAAGAGAGAGAAGGAAAATGAAAGAATGAAGGTTTCCCCCCCTCTGCCTTTTATATCCAAGCTCCCTGAAGCTCTCACACGAACTTTTGGCCAACTGAGTCCCAAATCTCACCAAATCACTACTCTTATCCCAAAATTGATTTAACTCAACTGTTTTCTCTCAAAAGCCCAAAATCACTCTCCTAACATATCTAGATTGGCTTAAGCACATATCTCAAATCCCTTAAAATCAAACCTGAATTCAAACAGATAATTCACCACTTTCACCACATACAACAAACCATACACAACAATAATTCATTTCTTCCTTTTAATAACCTAGATTACATATCTAAGTTCCTGCTTTTAGTTATTAAAACACTTAATCAGGTATTAGGAGAAACAGAGTGTTACACTAAGAGTAATTTTTGGTAGAGTTACTCTACTCAATAACTCTTAATATGTATTAAAATTCAATGATCCAACCGTTGAATATCTTGATAATATGTCAATGATTAAGCATATCAAATTTTAGGCAAATCAGACATTTGTAGCTAGTTAATCATTTAATACACACACACACACACACACACACACAAAAGTAAAGTAGTAACTTCAGCTAGGTGAATCAAATAGTTTTCAAACTTTTAAAAATTTGTAGACTTGATCTACTCATTATAATCTTTTAATTCAACGGTTGGATAGTTAAAATTTAATATATATACCAAGAGTTATTAAGTTGAGTAACTCTACCAAGAGTTACTCTAAGAGTAACTTGATCCCCCCCCCCCCTCCTCTCTCTCAATATATATATATATATATATATATATATATATATTAAGATTAAGATAAGATAAAGATATATTGGATTAGATTTTGTATAAAATATTATAGTTATATAATATTATAATAAAAATTATTTTAATTATAACATTATATATTTATATATATTAAATATTAAACTAGTAATATAAATAAAAAATATAAACGTTAAGAAATAATTAAAATTTTGAAATGTATCAAATTATTATATATTGTAAATTTTAAACACGTTAAAATATCAAAAGATTAAAAATTATTAAGTATAATAATTTATAAATTATAATTATCATGAATATAATTATAAATTATTATAAAATCAATAAAAATAAATTATAAAATGGAAGATTTATTGATATAAATTAATTTCAATAGTTATTGGTATTCACATTATGAATGTTGTGCAGAACTCCTATTTTTCAAAACGGTAAAAAGTTTAATGTGGGTATTAAAAAGTATGCTAAAATTGACAATCAATTTGAGTAAAAGAATAATTGATTGAAATAATAATTTGTAGAAAAAGTTAACCCTATAATCTCTAAAAGATTAAAATGACTGTAATAGCCTAAAATTAGACAAAAAAGTTGAAATTACTAAGTTATCCCAACCATGTTACTTTTTTTAATTATAAGTCAAATAATTATTATATTCATCGACATTTTTTGCAATATCAAAAGCTTTAAACTAATTTGTTATATAAATTACATATTGATATAATTTATCTCTTTCTGAGAAAGAGATAATGAGAATTATTAATTAATGGCTAATATATGATTGAAATCAGTCAATATTTTATTTAATGAGTACTATTTTTATATTTAATTGATTTAATATATTAATATGAAATTTATTACAAAAACAAATTACATTAAGGAGTACTATTAATGATTACTATTTTTTGTATTTAATTAATTTAATATTAATAGGTAATCTTTATATCTTTATATATATAACTAAATTAATATGAAACTTGTACTAAAATTTATTTCAGGAAACAATTTAATATAAAATTATTGATTAATTAAAATCAATCAATAAAAGAGTTAAGCAGTAGTATTTTCCTGTTTAATTGATTTAATATATTAATATGAAATTTATTACAAAAACATAAGTTAAAAACTAAAATTAACTAACTAATAAAGGCCCAATCATGAATAAGCCCAAACATTAAAAACAAACAATACTAGAGGTGCCTCCACACACTTAGGCACATACAAAAAGGTCCACAAAAAGTCTAACAAGGCCCAATACAAAAATCTAAAAAAATATAAAAAGTCATAATCTTAAGCTCCTCTTAGGCCTCTATCATCCCTTCCTTCTTGGAAGAAATTCATCCACGAATTTTAGCTCTTTCATTCCTACAAAAAAAGGAAAAACAAGAATTAATATTGATTAAAATAAGAAAAAGAAAATAAATCCTATTAGATCCCTTAAAGAAAGGCAAATATCTTATTATGCAAGTGCTTAGATATCCATCCTCCTCGAATCAAATACAAATATAAAGAAACTATCAATCTATACTAAAGTGAAATCTTTCTATGAAAAATAAAGAATATGCACATTCCATCTATCATTATACTTGAGTGTATTATGCTTCATCTAATTTCCAAAGGAACTCCTATGCAGCATTACACTCTCATTGTGAATTTCTCCAATTAATGAATCATGCAAGAAAGATTTAGGCACACAAAATGTAACATCTTTAAACATATGCTCTCCATGCCTATAGAACTTCATCATTCTCAATCTTTCCACAAACAACAACACATATGGAAGAAGTTCCATTATAACCATGCAATTTTAAATGATGTGTATCAAGTAAATCACAAACATTATGCAAATTGAAACCATCTTGAATTAACACATCAAGGAAAACACAAGGTTTAGACACACTTTGGATTCAATTCTCTTCTCCCAAGGGTTGGCTTGCTCCTTATGTGCATCCACCTCCTCTCCAAATTACCTAGCCTATTGATCTTTTATGTACAATTCTTCCTTGGGCATCAAAACAAGAGAATTAATATGGTTAGATGCATAATCAAATTTACAAGAAGAATTAAGTCCAACATCCAAGTTAGAGGAAAGAATAAGAGTTTTGCACTCCTCCTTTAGGGACTCATCTTCATTTTCTTGCACAAGAAAACATCACTTCCAAAACAAGGGGTTAGAGTATAAATCTTTTGCATTCTTCCTTAGGAAGCTTTTCTTCTAGTCCTTTCACAAGAGAATCTTCATAAACGAACAAAGAGTTAGAGTAAAAACAAGAACAATCATATCTTTCTTTATCTTTTGCTTTCTCCTTTTCATTCTCTTTTTCAATCATTTCCTTTCGTCCATCTCTTTTTCTTTCAACTCCTTTTCTTTTTCTTTTACCTCTTTTCTTTCTTGTTCTATCTTCTTTCTCGACTTAATTTGATCCCCACTTACTTCCTTAAGTGACAGTGATGCAAGTTTGATCTTATGACCTTCATGTACAAAAGAAATCTTATTAGTCTTCCCATGATGAGTTACATTTCTTTGAACTTGCTAAGGACCACCTAACAAGATATGGCCAACTTCCATGGAAACTACATCACACAACACATCATCTTTATATTTTCCAATTGTAAAACTCACCAACACTTGTTGATCAACAACCAACTCTCCTTCATCACCTAGCCATTTCAAACAATAAGGTTTAGGTTGTGGGGTGGTTTTAAGGCTTAGTTTGCTAACCAACCTAGTGCTAGCCACATTAATACAACTACCCCTCATCAATAATCAAATAGCATAATTCCCCTAGAACCATGCATCTAGTTTGAAATATGTTATCCCCTTGAACCTCATCACTATCCTTACATGGAATACCCAACAACCTCCTACACATCATTATGTCACCATCTAGAGGTTTGGTACCACACCCACTATAATTATCACTAGGGGTATTAGATAAGCTAGTAGAAGATAACTTACTAGTGACAACCCCTTTGTCCCTCAAGACCATGGTTATCTTGTTTGGACAATGTAATGCAATATGTCCTTTACCCAAGCATTTAAAACATTTAGTTGAACTACTTTTAGAAGTGAAAAGAGTACTAGGGTTAGGAATATGTTTAGCACTTGAAGACTTTAAACCTTGTTGCTAAGGTGAGGAAGATCCCTCCTTCTTGGACTTGTCCTTACCACTAGAAGAATCATAGTGATAGGTCTTTTTGTAGGTATGTTTCCTCTCAAGTTGCCTCTCCACCTTGTTGGCATGGTGCACTAGGTCCTCCAAGCACTCAAAGTGTTGCAACTTTACTTGGATGTCTATATTAAGCCCATATAAGAACCTTGCCATGGTGGTTTCACTTTTCTCTTGCACATTGGCTCTAATCATAGCCATTTTCATCTCTTTGTAATACTCATCAACACTCTTTCTTTTTTGAGTAAGTCTTTGTAGCTTGTCTTGAAGGTCCCTCTCATGAAGAGATGGCACAAATCTACTTCTCAACAACTTTTTCATGTTTTGCCAAGTATAGTTCATTGATCTTCTTCCCCAATCAATATCTTTTTTCATTTGATTCCACCATACCAATGCATATCCTTCAAATTTCAATGAAGCCAATCTAATCTTTTTATCAATCAAATCATAGCAAGCAAAGACTAGCTTCACTTCCATCTCCCATTCAAGATACACCTTCGGATCACAACCACCTTGAAATCTAGGAATTTTCTCCTTCACAACCTCCATACCTACAAGAAAAGGTTAGTGCAAATAATAGAAAATGGACCTCACCACTAAACTAAGTGTTTACACTTAAAGTTCACTTGTGTTTCATTCTTTAGAGGTTTTTTCTATATTGTACACACTTGTCTTTTTTCCACTCTTATTCCTCTTTAGCTCTTACCAAGAACCTCCCAGTTCAAATAAAGAAAGTATTCAATGTGAAATATGTTATGAATGTCAAGCTCAACTCAAGAGGCCAAGAAAAGGAAATACTCAAGACAAAATCAAAAGGAATTTTAAAGACAAGTAATAAAAGCTAAAAAAGAAATGAAAGTTTACTCAGAAGAATGCCAAGCAAGACAAGAAGAAGACTAAAGGAAAAGAGATAAAGAACAACCAAGGAAAAATGAAGAACTAGTGTATTCTCCCCACCAAAATGAAGTCAAAACTATATAAATGAAAATTGCTATCATTATAAGAGTTGGCTTACCAAAGAGGGCAAGTTCGCTTCTATAAATGGGCAACTTTTTTTTTTTATAATTTTTTTGCAATTTAGCCCCCAAACTTTTTATAATTATACTTGGGCCTCTAATTTTTTTGTATTCTCACTTTTGCCCCTGTATAATTGCTAATTGGTCCTTGAATATATATTTTTTGGACCTTTAACTTTTTTTATTTGCAAAAATACCCCAACTTTCTCCAAACAGTTTTCTAATGGATCAAACAAGTGTTCTACCACAAAAAAACTCAAGAACATATGAAGAACACCTATGAATGTTCTTCCCTAATTCAAAATTCAGATTTCACAAAAACCAAATTAAGCCTCTAATCAAGTAATTTCCACCAAAATTTAAGTCACTAGATGTAAATCAACATAACTCAAGTATAGATCTAATACTAAACAGCTACAAACATGGATCTAAATGGATCAAAATTTAGATATAAACAAGAATAATATGAAGAATTCAAGATCATAACTGTAGAATTGACTCAAATTAGAGGAAGACAAAACTCAACCAAAGCTAAACGAACACAATCAAACACATAGACACAAGAATTAAATGCACCTTTTAGGATAGGAATTGGTGACGCAAGTTGGATCCAAAAAGAGACTTAGCAGCGACGTTGCACCTACTTAGCGGATCTTGTAGGCTGCCCAGTGAGTCATGAATCTGGAATTGGAGCACACAAAGATAATGGATCTAGACGCAATTCAGATCTGCACCTCAACATGAATGTGAACTTGATGCACTTCTACCATAGATTTGATGCTGAAATTAGCTTTAAATACCAAATGATGTAATTCCAAAGTGGATCAATAATTTCAGCACCAATGAGTAACAAATTGGAACCAAAAATTAGAAGGAAAGAAAAAACAGAATAGATGAGAAATGGTAAGAACAATGCCACAATCTAAAGATTGATAAGTCGAGGAGGATTTGTAACACCCCAAATTTCAGGTACTAGAAATAAACCATGAGGTAACTCTTATTAGGACCCTTCCCATGTGTTATTAGATAGAAGACGCCTTAAGAGTTATTGTTATTATATCTCTTATTATTATTATTATTATGATGATTATTATTATTATTAATTCTGTGCTATGGTGTTATTATTATATTATTGTTATTGTTATTGACACCTTAGTTTTAGAAATTAGTAAGAATATTATAATAGAACCCAAAAAAGCATCTAGGACCTAATAGGGGACTAAATCCTACTAAGCCATATACCCCCCCCCCCCCCCCACATGTTATAAGAAGGGAATATAGAAAGAGAGTTAGGTATAGCCGTCACAAAATAGAAGAAGAAAGAAGTTAGAGAGGATGGAGAGAAAAGGAAGAAGAGGAAGAGAAATAGAAGGAATAGAAACCGAAAAACTCAAGCCCTAAAACTTAGCTTTGCATGTCCCCCAAAGGTGAGTGCTCTCTCCAGTGTCTTTCCTTGCCTTTTATGTTGTGCCTTGTTATCTATTTACCTTTCCCCCTCTTTATGCCTAAGTTAGGGTTTTGAGGGGATTGTGAGTGAGTGAAGAGTTTATGGATTAGATCGACCAAATATCAAGGTAGAACAAGTGATTGAGAATTTCATTATTTGTTTTGGAGCGTTTAATAGCCAAAGACAATAGGAAAAATAAATTAGAATATGGACCTCGGACCCGCCCGCCAGGGTTGGATACCTGCTGGGCAGCTTTTTTTTGAAAACTGGACTCTACGCTGACGTTAGGGACTGTGTTGTTTGCTTGGCATGTGGACCTAGCAAGATGCACAACCTACCAGGCGGGTTGAGTCTTGGCGTGACTGCTAGGCGGACCTCCTATACTGCCAGGCGTGTACGACCTTGGCTATTCCATTTTTGCGCTTGTGAACTCCTTTTTGCAGTCTTTAACTCATTGTCGCTTCTTTTTTTATGCCTTGCTGAGTTTATATTTTGTGATTGTTATTTACCTTGACAAAGATGAGTGTGATATGAATTTGTGTCAATGTTTTATGATAAAATCCTATGAAAAGCTATAAGCATTGTATGTGACCATGCGTCATACCATTTGAGTTATGTGATAAAGGAAAGTAAGTAGGAATTTGACTGGTGGAGGCTGTGATGGGTTGTCTAACCCTGGCCTTGGTGGTGGTATCTGGTTGGAAAACTCTAATGATCCATGCTGATCCCATAGAGCCAAGGTGTACTAGCAAAACTGGGTAACCCTAACTAGTCAACTAGAGATATCATACTAGTTAAGGGTGCGAAAGCCGAAGGCATCGGTACCAATGGCGCTTCTTATGGCTGTGCATTTACTCCTAGTCTACTTTTTGAAAAGTTTAAGTTGGTACCACATGTGCATGAGTAGAGATATAGGAACATAGCATACATATGCGTTCTGTTGTAGTGTGATATGTTGAAGTGTGCTGTGTTATAACTACGTGAAGTCTCTGTGACCTTGTTCATAAGCGACTGATGTAATGTGTACACATGTAAAAATATAATTGTGTCTTGTGATGAAGTGTCAAGTTACGGATATGTGATCATATTATGCATATGTGTTGTTCCTGTTTGGTAAACAAAACAAGGTGTATGTCTAGTTACTAGGAAAAAGGATGTGAAATAAATGTATAATTATAATTATATGTGAGAGGCTAGACCCTCGGATAGTGTTGTGGGGATTCTAGTTGGATAATAATAGTTGTGAATGAGAAAGGGTAAATTCTCACACGGCGTAATAGAAAGGTATAAGATAAGTAAGAGGGAACAAATTGAGAGTATTAAGATAAGTATTAAAGGAGTGTCAAGAGTATTTTAGAATATCTGTAGCCTTAGACTTGCCCCTTGGAGAACAACTTAAATATCGAGGGGAAGTAAAATCTAAACATGAAGGATTTAAATACTAGAGGGGATTTTGGGTAAGAAAGTATAAGTAATGTGGATGAGTTCTTAGGTTGAGAATGAGGTAATAAGCTTGTATAACAGTTGTGAGAATGAGAGAGGAGCTAACAAGAAGTATTGACTGTTGAAAGTTATAGACCTGACCATAGGTATGGAGAATTATGAGAGACCTAGTGAGGCTAAAGCCATGAGAGATAAGTGATGAAGGTTGTCCAAGTAGATGAGTTTAACCTAGCCATAGAGTCCTTAGAGCGCTCACTGAAACATTATGTCTCACTCCTTTAAGTTTCCCCCTTTTCAGGATACAAGTGAAAACATGTGCAGATAGAGCTTGGAGTCACATGCAAAAAGATGTAGCCTAGTTTACGTTGTATTTTTTGTATTCTTCTTTACATTTTGTACGACACCTTTGGGTGATAGATGAGTTACATTAGGCATGTATGATTTTCTATTGTATTATTCATATATAAAATCTAATTATATTCATGAGTAGCATCTACATGTTGTTTTTACATTTTTAAGTTTTTTTCATTCTTAGAAATCTAGATTTAGTTACGGTAATACCCCTTAAGGTGTTACAGGATTTGCCACAAAGAATAGAATTCTTTGATAAGAATCTAAGGTTCTAAGGAAGAACCAAGAGGAGCAATGCTCACTCAATTAGCCAAAACTAATTCACATTCACAAAATGATCAAAAGTTTTTTTACATGAGGTCATAGGGGCCTATTTATACTCCAACTAACAAAAGGCCTAAACAAGGTAAAAGGTCCTAATACAAATCAAACTAAAACATAAGCTAGAAACTAAAATTAACTAACTAATAAAGGCCCAAATCACGAATAAGCCCATACACTAAAAACAAATAATATTAGAGGTGTCTCCACACACTTAGGTGCATACAAAAGGGTCCACAAAAGCCCAACAAAGCCTAGTACAAAAATCTAAAAATATATAAAAAGTCATAATCTTTAGCTCCTCCTAGGCCTTTATCACTATTCTAGATATACATGGGTTTACTTCCTAACTCACAAACACAAGTCCTTTAATGTGTTTGAAATATTCTGTAAGCGTGTTCAAAATGAAAAAGGTTTTTGTATAATTACAATCAGAAGTGACCATAGAAATGGATTTGATAATGTTGAGTTCAAGTTCTTTTGTGAAAAGAATGGTGGTATTTTCCACAACTTCTCTTCATTGAGAACACCTCAACAAAATAGGGTAGTTGAAAGGAAAAATAGAACTCTTCAAGAGATGGGAAGAACCATGCTCTGTGAAAATTCAATTCTTAAGTACTTTTGGGCAAAAATTGTAAATATAGCATGTTATGTTTAAAACATAATATTAATCAAACCATTAATAAATAAGACTCCTTATGAATTATGGAGAGGTAGAAGACCCAATATTAATCAAACCTTCATCCTTTTGGATGTGAGTGCTATATTCTCAACACTAGAGATCAATTAGGAAAATTTGACTATAAGGTTGATAAAGGTATTTTTCTAGGATATTCTAATACATGAAAAGCATATAGAGTGTTTAACTCTAGAACTTTTTTTGTTGAAAAGTCTATTCATGTTAAATTTAGTGATACACTAACCCTTGATAGGAGACTATCAGATCTTGAAGATGATCTTGTAGATTTGTGGATAGGATTGTCTAATCTAATGAGGACAAATGTGTTGGAACCAAAGATGTATGAAGCGTCTAGTCTCTCAAAATTTTGAAGATAACAAACTTATTAAAGTTTAAGTTTCTGTTTGAAGTTAACGAACTTATAGCGTCCAAAAATGTGGCGTCCAACATGCCAGTCTTAACAAGCAACCAATATACTCATATATGACAATCATCCAAGAGTAAGTCTCTTTCCATGGACTAGGTGTCTTAAGCTTAGACGCTTGTACTAGACCCGCCCAGACGTAAGTTCTGAAATGGCTAAGTTTTTTTTAATACTCGTCTAGTTTATACGTCGTTCATATATATATATCTCGAGACTAATGCCTTACCTTTTTAAGAGATCTAACAATCAAATATTTCAAGCATTAAATGAAAGATAGATACATTGTAGTGCACAAGCGCAATGTTGTAGAAAAAGGAAGTCAACTTATCAAGCTACCAAACCAAATGAAGAATGATCAGAAAAATAGACCGCCAATGCAGTCCTGCACTTTCCGTTTTGGTGCAAGCTCAAAAGTTACCTTTTCTGACTTGTCTGAAAGCTCGATACTGTAACGACCCTCTATTGTCACAGTACTACAAACAATCCTGCTAAAATACACCTTATCCACATATATGGTGAATAAAATCAGATCATAACATATCAACTAAGAGATCCACCTATCTCTCCTAGTATCATACATGTATATCTATTCAACTCAAAATCATCATATATACATAACAACAAATGAGATAACACTAGCCCATAATAATAATATCAAAATATACATCACCAGAGAAGAGGGATACAAAACTCACTCCCTATAGCTGGTCACTCTATACAATCCCATCAATAGAATATAATACAAAACAACACATCTAAAAAGAAACAAGAAGAGCTTCTCGAAAGCTCCACCCAAAAAGGACAACCAAAAGTCTCCACCTGAGACCTCCTCCAACAGCTTTGAGATGCTAGATCTGTAGACATCCCTTCCTCTACTCCCATGCTAAAATGACGTGATCATCACAGTCACAGCAACACAACAACAGCAACCAGACATCCAACCAATAACAATGCAAGGTAAGGGTAAGTTTACGAAACAAAGATCAACATATAATATTTAATTCCAACATAATCAACAAATAAATGGGTCTATATACATTACAGTATATCACGCATAACATCACATATGATTATGGAAATCATCAACAATTCACAATATTCCATCACAAGTATATGGCACATCATCATCTATCTAGAGTTCTCAACGTCTACATACAGATGTACATGTATAAAGCATTCATTTACATGGCAAAGAGTTCTCAATCCAGAACTCCATATCACCACCAATCTGTCATAACTATGTCAATGCATGATGACACGACTCTCGAGAGATTTTCTACAGTTCGAGTGATCAACCAGGTTTTATCCCCTACCATGGCCATCTAGCACCATTCAGGGATTGCCAAAACTCTGATTTGTTAGATAAGCTTATGGTTGTTAGGATAAGTGTATGTGGGTGGTGGCTTACCGCGACACAAGGCCTGCACTGCCTTGGCCCCACTACGGGATTACCCATCCACTTATCCTCTAAGCCCAACTTTAAAACCCTACTTCTTATCCAGGCACTAGGTTGGAGGCCTATCTGAGTACCAACTCTAGTCACCATCCACCTTACATGCCTGCTCGCACACGGCTTGAGGCCCATACAACCTCAACCCACAACATATGTATGCCAATGCATGTATCACCACAGTAATCAATTCAACCAAAATTATTCATTAATATCCATGCATATGTGTAGCAACATATCAACACAACCATTAACTCAACCATAACAGTCATCATATCATATATATATGTATCAACATATTACCATGTGGCCTACTCAGCACCACCTGTGGTCCAATATTCACCATCACCCACAAATCAACCCCATGCATGCCTAAATCGGCCTCTTGCATGGTCAATAGGTAAGGCCCTATCTAAGCAGCCCACCTCATGAGAAACCTCATACAATAATATCATACACCATAAGTGAAGGTTCTATCTAAGCAACCTTATACTTTACAACCAAATTCAAAAATCAATTAAAGTTTGAAAACCAAACCTTCTTTGAAAACCATTTGAAAGATTAGCAAATCTTGAAATTCATAAAATTTCACATTTTGAGATGAAAACTTTAAAATCTTTTTTTTTCTTTTTTTTTTGGTGAACAGTAGATAATCGATTATTTCCAAAACCGAGTTACTAAAATAGTTTTCTAGAACAGTGCATAATCAATTGTTAGAGGCTGATAATCGATTATTTCCGCAGCATTTACAGGATAGCTTTTCTGAAACATCAGATAATTGATTATTAGATGCTATAATCGAATATCTGTGAAGTTTTTCGAGAAAAACGCAATTTTTCCAAGGAGAAACTCAAAATTTTCAATCCAATACCATACATTTTTGAATTAATAGTGTTCTAACAACCTCAATCCACCACAACCAAGTTCATACACATCAAATTTCACAATAAATTCAACATTTCATCACAAAATCATAAAGTTCTCATTCAAATCTCAAATTTTCTCCTTCAAACCCTAATTTCATCCAAAGCCAACAAAATATCAACATCCACAAGGATTCAATCAATCATAAGGCAATAAATAAGCATACCAACAATTATCAACGCAAAACAAACAATTTGTAAGCTTCCCTTACCTCTAAAAGTCTCTGAATCAAATTTGGGTTCTTTGACAAACTAGTGCCTTGAGCCAAAACCTTCTGTAGATTTGTTCTTTCCTTTGCCAAAATCACTAAGTTGGGCTTAGAAGTCCTCTAAGTCACTAATCAACTTCAGATTTGTAGAGAGAAGTTGAGAAAGAATTGAAGAGAGAGAATGGAATTGAGAGAATGAGAGAAATCTCTCTCTCCACCCCCTTTTATACTTAAACCCTTCGGAGCTCTCTCATGAACTTTTGGCCAACTGAGGCCAAAACCTCACCAAGTCACTTCCTTTATCTCAAAACTAGTCTAACTTAATTGTTTTCTCTCAAAAGCCCAACATCACACTCACAGCATACCCACATTGGCTCAAGCACATATCTCAAGTTTTCCTAAATTCAAACCATAATTTCAAACCAACAACTTACAACCATCATCACATACAACATACTGTACATAGCAACAATTCATTTATTTCTTTTAAACACCATAATCACATATTAATTTTCACTTTTTAGTTATTAAACCACTTAATCACGCATTAAGAAAATCACAGTGTTACAGATACATGCACCTCTTTCTTGAAGACTGAAGCTAAATCATCTTTGACGACTTTTTTTATTATAAAGACTATATATATCAAGAAAGAAGAATGAAGAAATGTGACATAGAGACACTGACTGTGAGACTTTTTGAAAAAGAACAAACAACTCTCTTACGTCCACTAGACGATCTTTGAATATTTTCTGAAGAAATTCTATATAGTGCTAAAACTTTCAAATTCTCACATAGTGGGTTATTATCGTTGTAAACAACTTTTTTGTTGTGAAAGCCTGAAGAGGCTTAGTGAGAAAGAATACTTGGGTGGTTAAGCAATCTGGGTTAATTGCGTTGTAAGGCTTAAAGAGGTAGTGAAAGAATACTTATGTAACCTAAAGTTGGTTAGCGAATATCTTCTGGGTGAAGGGACTGGACGTAGCTGAAGTTTGAGTGAACTAATATAAAATCTTTGTGTTCTTGTTCTCCCTTATCCTTTCACTCAAACCATTTTTTGAACTTGCCTTTTTTTATTAAAAAGTTTTTAAAACGTACAATTCAACCCCCCTTTCTTGTGCAATTTTTGCCTTTTCAATTGGTATCAGAGCTTGGCCTCTTGGGGTTGAGCATCTAATAGTGCAAGGGTAAAAAGATCCTGAGCATACATGGATAACGAAGGACAAGCTCTAAACAGACCACCGCTCTTCAAAGGTCAAAACTATGACTACTAGAAACAAAGAATGATAGCATTCTTTGACGCATGCCATATTGACATGTAGGATGTGGTGGAAACTAGTGACTATCTGCCCTTAGACCAAAACGGAACTTAGATACCTAGAGATCAGTGGATAGAAGCACACAAACAAAGGTACTTGCTTAACTCTAAAGCTCAAAATGCTATTATGTGCACTTTATCTGAATCAGAATATGAAAAAGTGCAGAGCTTAAAAAGTGCCAAAAAGATATGGGATACTCTCGCACTTGCTTATGAGGGTACCTCATAAGTAAAAAGATCCAAACTAAGCTTACTTGTAAGACAATATGAACTATTTACTATGGATGATAATGAAACTATTGAACTTATGTTTGGTAGATTTCAAACTATCATAAATAACCTAAGATACTTAGGTAAAGCTTATGATAACTATGATCATATTGACAAAATTTTGAGAAGTTTGCCTAGACAGTGGAGACCACAAGTTACATCATTGAGAGTGTCCAAGGACTTAACAATACTTTCCATGGAAGAGCTACTTGGAACTCTCAAGGTTCACGAGTTGGAGCTAAAACAAGACGAAGGACAGAAAAGAAAGTCCATCGCCTTAAGCGTCCAGCGTCCAACAAAGGGATCATCGTCCAAAGCCCTGAACATGGAAGAATCTTCTCAGGAAGCGTCCGAAGAAGATGACTTTGATGAGGACGAGATATCTTTCATATCAAGAAAGATACAAGCCATGTGGAGAAAAAAAGGAGGGTCTAGAGCCAAAAACTTCACAAAGAAGTTTAGTAAGGAGGCCAGGGAGAAGAATCGACCAATCTACTTTGAATGTAAAAAGCCTAGGCACTTCAAAGCCAAATGTCCAAGCCTACAAAAAGAGAAAAGGAAAACCTTCTTCAAAAAGAAGAAGAAAGGACTCATGGCTCCTTGCGAGGATGTGGACCTATCATCATCGGAAGAAGAAGGAGAGGAAGAAGCAAATATGTGTCTTATGGCGGAGACTAGTTCAGAAAGCTCAGAGGATGAGCAAGAGATAAGGTAAATTTTGATAACATAATTTCCCTTCAAGAAGCATATAATGAATTGCTCTCTAATTCTTCAACTCTCTTAGTAGGATACAAAGATTTGAAAAAGAAACTTTCAAAAATAACAAAAGAATTCAATTTACTTCAAGAAAATTATGAAAATATTTTGAGAGAGAATGAAAAATTAAAGGCAAAAGCTGGTCCAGAAGTGATACCGCCTAATCAAGCCATAGAACTTCAGAAGGAAGTAAACCACCTAAAGGAAAGTCTATCCAAATTTGTCAATGGGATTGAAAATTTAAATAAAATTTTATCTTATAGACGAAGATCACATGACAAGTCTGGACTTAGCTTTGTTAAAAAGGAAGTCTCTAGAATAGCAAAAGTTATTACTCATTACAAATGTTGTGGAAAAATTCCACAGATCAGTTTCGATATCCCCTAAATGGTCTTGGTACATGCCATTTCTTTCCTAGATAGGTGTTGTTTATTCTACCATGATTAAGGAATTCTTCTGGCCTGGTCACTCAACATTGTAGTCCCCATGGAGCAATTCTTACATTTCATGACATTGCAAACCAAAGATGTTTTCATTGTGCTTGTCTATTTGATTTACTCTGCTTGATTAGTGATGATTAAGTATGAGCTGTTGACCATGCTATCACCATGATATTTAATTCTGATTATTTTCTTTACTTATATTTTGTTGTACATCTATGTTTTCCTTTCTGTAGCTTATCCTTGCTTATGTATTTTGTGTGTGTGTGACTGTGATGATTGCGATGATTAATCTTGCGAAAGCAAATGGACGCATCAAGACTTCATGAGATGTTTAGTATTGAGCTACTCCCTACGATCTAAGGGAGTGGCACTGGATTGACTCTTGACCAAGAGGCAGGAGAAGTTAGATTTGATAGACTTTTTGCTACACGTTTTCTCCCCCGAGGGAACTCTAGGGCTTACCATAGGATGTTTCGTGTAGCGACTTAAGGACGTGAACGTGGTTTCAGGTGAGGTCGCTACGAGGAGAAAGACCATGAGGACATGTAATCTACCTCTCTTCACTAGCCTTAGGGGACTAGCTAGTATTAGGTGCAGTGTAGACGGCTAGTTCTTAGGGTGTGAGTTCTTGTGCCCTTCTCCCCATTTTGGTTGTATCTTTAGGACTATTCTATCATGGCCTATGACTTATACTTTTTGGATGACTAGTTTTTATATGTTTTGATGACTTTTACCGATATGGTTTTATGTCATGAGATATTTTCAAGTTGTGACTTCTTTTGAGGTGCTAACGATATTTAGTTTACTCATTAAAAATTTATTTGTATTTTCATAACTAAATTAATTAAAGTGTCCATAATAATGAATTTAAAAAAGAAAATGAATTATCTACATGTTAAGTTTTGAGCAAATAGTATCTCTTCATTGTGGCAACTCTATAGCTAATATCATGGGTCATAACAATTGTTGTGTGGTGTGGAATTATTTTAGCCAAGAAATAATTGTTGTTCATTAAGTCGATGGACTTTGTGTGAATTATTTCTTTATAGAAATAATTGTGTTGTTTGCTGACGTTGCTCAGTTTGTAAGGCTACGATGGTCAGAACTGGTCATAATCTGCCTCCTCCACCACAAGTAGATTTCTCTCCTTTGAATTGTACTCTAGAAGCTATGGTGGCTGCAATGACTCAGCAGCAGGCTGTGATGGCCCAACAGCATAAGAGGCTATGGTTATTTTTGAGGCGATAGTTCATTATAAGGAAGTGAGACAATATGTGATGCTCCTAGAATTTCAAGGATTGGCTGAATTCAAGAAGAATGATCCTTCTAAATGTAGGGATGATTCTAATTCGGATGTAGCTGATTTATGGATTCAGAAGTTAGAGAAAGTTTTTAGGGTGATGAACTGCATTGATGAGCAGAAGCTGACTTATGCTACTTATATGTTGATTAGTGAGCCTGAGTATTAGTGGCAAGGTGCTTGTAGGCTTATGGAGACACGTGGCAAGGCTGTTTACTTGGATGGGGTTTCAAGAGCAGTTTCTGGAAAAGTATTTTCCAGTTAGTGCTTGACATCTGAAAGAGTTAGAGTTTCTAAGGTTGCATCAAGGATTGACTTTAGTGGCTAAGTATGCAACTAAGTTTGAGTATTTGTCAAGATTTTGTGCACAAGCACGAGACAAAGAATTGAGATGTAGGCATTTTGAGGACGGGTTGAGGCATGAGTTAAAGGAGGTAATTATTCCAATGGATATATGACAATTTCATTTATTGGTTAAGAAGAGTAAGACAGTGGAGCGGCTAAAGGAAAATAGCAAAGTGATGAAGACTTATGAAGTTGGGTCATCTAGATCAAGGAAGGGACATCTAAGATTAAGTGTCGAAAACCGGGGCATATGGTGAGGGATTGCAGGTCAAAATAAAAGGCAAAACCTATAGTTAATACAATGAAGGCGAAGAAACCAACTGTAATAGGACAAATCTTTTCCATGAGTGGAGACAAAGTCCTTGATTTCGAGGACCAAATACAGGGTACATGCGTCATGGCTGGTAATCTATTATCCATATTTTTTGATTCGGGTGCTACACATTCTTTTATATCTTATGACTGTGTGGGTAGATTAGACTGCCTACTTGTTCTTTTGCTTTTTGATCTACTTACTTTGACCTCAATTACTATACCTGTTATGTCATACTTTTGAAAATGGTCATTCTTACCTTGTGAATCTTGTTTGTCTTCCACTTTCCAGTATAGATGTGATATTAGACATGGACTAGTTATCTTCCAACCATATTGTTTTCAATTATGCTAGAAAGACCCTTATATTTCCTTATTCTAAAGACAATGTATTTATCACTCCAAACTAGGAAGAGAAAGTAAAGTTCAAGGTGGCTAAAAGAATGTGAAAAGAGTTTCCTAGGACTAAATATGAGGTAAAGATGTTGGATGGAGTTTAAAGGACTATGATTTTAGTTGCTGTATCATCCAAGGTGAAGCTAATGTAGTACCAAACGCTCTTACTATGAATGTGACCCTCATGATAGTTTGATGTTTACAGAAGTTAGAATTGGTAGAAAAGTTTAGAGGTTTGAATCTATTTATGGTTTTGGTCATGTTCATATTGAGTGTGGTATATTTGAGGTGATCAATATTTTTTTAGATGGTTAAGGAAAAATGATTGTTAAACCTAGAGTTGTGTAAGCCAAGAGATTTGTTCAGTAAAGGTAAGGTCGTTGAGTTAGTTTAGGTAATGACTGTACTTTGAGGTTTAACATGTTGTGTTAGTATACCACAAGATCAAGGAATTAAAAGGTTAAAAGAGTAAGTTTAGCTTGCATCCAGGTATGTTTAAGATTTAAAGGGAATGGAGAAAGAGGTGACAGAATAAGTGGTAACTTGTTTGATTTGTCCAAGAGTTAAGGTAGAACACTAGACATCTGGAGGTATGTTATAGGCCATGAAGGTTCTTGTAGGGAAGTGGGATAGTATAGCAATGGATTTGTTGTGAACTTACCTAGGAATGCAAGAGGTTTCAAAATTATATGGTTTGTTGTTAATAGATTAACAAAGTGTGCCCACTTTATCCCTGTTTGCATTAAGCATCCTTAAGAGAAGCTTGCACAGTTGTATATTAAGGGAGTAGTGCGTTTGCATGGAGTGCCTTTTAGTATTTAATAAATATCTGAGGATTTCATCGAGGTTTTAGAAAAGCTTATATGAAGCTTTAGGTACTAAGTTGAGGTTGAACTCTATCCATAATCCTTAAACTGATGGTCAATCTGAGAGAACAATGCGGGATTTGGAGAATCTTTTGAGGTATTGCATGAGGGATCATCTTGGTAGTTGGGACGAAATTCTGCCTTTGATGGAATTTACCTACAATGACAATTTCCTATGCAAGTATAAGCATGACACCGTTTGAGGCTTTGTAGGGTGGAAGGTGTAGGATATCCTTGTATTGGTATCAAGATTGTGAGAGTTTGAAGGAGGAGATCGTGATTCCTTGAGAATCACACCTACAATTGGGTTAGGCAAAGCAATAAAATCCAAAAAAGTTCTAAAATTCATTAGATCCTACCCAAATCTTCATCAAGTAGGTTCCGTTACTCACCAAATTGCTTTACTACCTTTCTCGCCCAATCTCCAGCATGTTTTCATGTTTTCCAATTGAGAAAATACACACATGTCATTAAGCTTGATTTGATACAAATGTGAGAGAATTTGACCCATAAGACTAGACCTATTGGGTTTGAGGATCAAAGGACTTAGTAACTCAGAGGGATAGATATCAACCTTGTCAAAATTGTATGGAGCAACGCATTTGGAGACATGTTATGGGAGCTATAAGAGGAGATGAGAGAGAGCAATATCTTGATCTCTTCCCAAATAACAAAATTTCGAGGACGAAGCTTTTTCTTGTTAGGGAGAATTGTAATACCTGTTTCTTCTTAATCTGTGAATAAGTGTTTGAACAATTTAAAAATAAAAAAATAATTTAATTTCCCATGAAAAGAATTAATTAAAATAAGAAGAATTTTGTAGGAATTTGATCTACACTACTATCAGATAAGTAGAAAACTATCTGCAGAGATTTGATGAACAGTGCAAGGCTATGGAATTTAATTATAATTAAATTAATTTAATCATTATTGAATTCTATACAAGTTGTTAGTTTTCCTTACAGCTAAGTGGATTCTATTCCTAATGAATCTGTCTGTTAGAAAATTTGTTTAGAATCTTGCCAGATAAAGCAAATTTGAGTGTCTGACATGGGTTAAGACTATTCAACCTTATCCACAAAAATTCTAAAGAGTCATAAACTTATTTAGATTCTAATGTCAATTAAATTGTTTTAATTAATTCAAGTACTAGAAAACCCTAAACCCAATTTCATTTATTCCTATATTTGACCACATTTTCTTTAACAGTATGAGAATTTTAAAATTTCTGCTGCCTAGACCTAAGGCCTATACGACCAAGCCCAACCTAAATGAGCTAACCATTTGTTTCTCCTAAGCTTACCAATTAGTTGCAATCTAACTAAAAGTGTTTCTCTTGATTCATACACAAAGTCATATCATAAGTACCCTAAGTGTACTTAAAGGTACCAAAACCACCAAACCACCCATGGTTTTGGTAGCTTGGCCATCCACTCTCCCTTGGTGGGGAATTTGGATTTCATTTTCCAATTTTATTCAAACTTGTAACCATTTTTTGAGTTACAATTCTACTCTTCATTTAAGTTGTCCTATAAGTGGCATCAAGCAAAGTTTTCTCTCATTTCTTCCCCTCCAAAATCGTGAGCTAGAGAGAGCTTTCCCCCCTTGTTCTAAAAATTTCTTTAGGTGTTAGAGTGTGAGTTGAGAGCTTCAAGTGTCCAAGAGGTTGTCTAGGTGAGTTCCATCCTTTTTATCTTCTTTTATCTTCATCTTTTCATCTCTATTAAGACCTAAGTGGTCTAAACCCTTCTCTTTATTCTTTTAGTTCTAAACCTTGTTCTTTTCTTGTGTTCTTGTCATATATTGACCATTCATGGTGTTGGTTAATGATTCATCTTGCCAAAGATTGAAGGAGATACTCACCTCTTTTGCAAAACCCTCTTCCAAAGTTTGAAAGATCTTGTTAGAAAGTAAGGAAAGCAAACCTTTTTCTTTGTGATTGAACTGTGGTTATTCTATTTTTGATGTTCTTGTTGCCTTATAAATGTTTTTAGTATTTTTAAAAGTTGTAAACTTGACGAAAGAAGCCATTTTCGTTGGTATATCATGTAATGCTTGTTTCTTGATAATCTGTGAATAAGTGTTTGAATAATTTAAAGGAGAAATTTAATTTAATTTCCCTTGCAAATAATTAATTAAGAATTTTGTTTGGTGTCTGTGTAAGTTTCTGCAAAGGATTTTGCAGGAATTGGGTCTGCATTACTGACAGATAAACAGAGATATATCTGTGAAGTTTGGATGGGGCAGTGTAGGGTTAGGGAATTTAATTATAATTAATCAAATTTAATTATGATTGAATTCTAGTCAAGTTGGTAGCTTCCTTACTATCAAGCTAAATTCTTTTTCAAAGGAATCAATTTATTGAAAAGTCTGTCTAGAATCCTGTCAGATAAAGTAAATTTAGCTGTCTGATTGGACAGAGTCAGTTCAATCATGACCAAAGAAATTCTAAAGAGTCATAAATTCATTTAGACTCTAATATCAATTAAATTGTTTTAATTGATTCAAGTGTTAGAAATCTAAAACCTAATTTCACGAAACTTGGTATTTGACCGCATTCTTCACTGATAATGTGAGAAATTTATAGTATTTCTTGTCTAGAGCTAAGTGCACATCCCCCCAAGCACAACCTAACTAAGTATAACCATTAGTCCTAAGCTAACTTAGTTAGTTGCAACCTAACTAGACATCTTTTCACAAAAACCTACACTTAGTCATTTCAAGTGTACTTAGACACATGAAAACCACTTGCACCCATGGTTTTCTTCTCCTCCATAGCCATCCACTTCCTTGGAGAAAGAAAAAAGGATTTTGTTTTCATTTAAATTCAAATACACTTCTAATTTTGCTAGTTCCCAAATTGCCCCTCTTGAATGTGTTTTATATAAAGTCTCCAAAACACAACAATCTTCCTATTCTTCCTTTTTGTGACCGTGGGACTTAGAGAGAAAAAGTGCGAGCTTGGTTCAAGTTTCTTGAGTGTTGGTAGTGAAGGAAGAAACTAGGGCATCCAAAGGAATGTGCTAGGTAAAAAACTTCATCCTTTTCATCTTCTTCTTCCTTCATCTTCTCTTTTCTACCAAGACCAAATTGTTCTTAGTTCCTTACTCTCTTGATTCTAAAGTTGTTCCCTTTTTATGTTTATGTCCCAAATCAACCATTTTGGGTGTTGGTTGGTGGTTCACCCTCTCAAAGTTGGAAGGAGATCATCCATTTGCTCCAAAACCCTTGCAAGCTAGAAGGAGTCTTAACACATTGTAAGAAAAGCTAACCCTTTTTCTTTTATGTTTGGATCGGTGGTTGACATGTTTGGATGTGGTTTGTTGTTAAAAATGTTGTTGGTATTTTTTTAAAAGTAGTAAACTTGATGAAAGATCACATTTTCGTGCAAGTATGTGACATGTTCTTGATGCTATTTGGTTTTCCTATCTAGACATGGTGTACTGTTTTGTGATATCTAAAGCTATGGTGAATATTTTTGCGCATTTTTTATTTTTTTGAAAACTAGACAAAATTTTATCCAAAATGGATACAAGAAATGTATCCAAAGGTTAAGAAATGAAAATTTTAAGCTTTTTGAAAGTTGTGTATACTGTCTGAAAACGTTGACCCGACAGTGGGAAGAAAAACATGATTTTGGAAGAATAGGTTTTGTTTTTGAGGAAACTCTTTGAATGAATAAAAAGTAGACACAAAAAACTTCCAAGAATATACAGTTCTCCCATATTTGGTTTAGTTTGCTATTTTTAATGATTTTTGGAAATTGTAGGTTGTACTTGCTTTCCATCTAGAAGAAGTTTTGAGAACTGTGAACTTACAAAAATTATATAAAATCATGTGGACTTTGGTTTTTGATGTTCTTGGACTTTTTGAAAAAAATTTAAGTGTACTTTCAGAAAACAAAAGATTTGCTCTCTAAAAAGTTTTCCTTCTGTGTGAAAAATGGCAAGACATGCTTGCTGGTCCTCTAGTAGGCCACTCTAACCTTGCTGTCTTGTTATTTTTGTATCTTTTTTGTATATTTTTGCTTGTGGTGATCTTTATTGATTTAGAAAATAGAAAAAATTTCCTTTCAACCATGTATAGATCATGCTGAGAAAATCGTTTACTCGAAACTATTTTAGAAAATAAGCTTTCTTTATAACTTGTGTATAACCTTATAAAACTCTATCTTTTGTAATAAAAAACTAAATGGTGGATCCTTTGAAATGAAAATCTAAATATGAAATTTAATAAAATATAATTTTATAGTTTTAAATAATTTAAAAAATATTTTTTTGATAATATAATAAAATGAGATTTTGTAAGATTTACAAAATTATGTTTCACAAAAGATCTAAGACCTAGGTTTTGACTCGATAAACTCCATAAAAGTATTTTCTTATTAAATATACATATTTGGTTATTCTAATTACAGAATTTACATATATGGCTTAGTAAGTGTTTAATTGGATAAGTTTCCTAGTAAAGATTATTAAAGGCATGACTTGGAAATGTTGTGTGTAACACCCCAAATTTCAAGTACTAGAAATAAACCATGAGCTAGCTCTTAGTAGAACCCTTCCCATATGTTATTAGACAAAAGATGTCTTAAGAGTTATTGTTATTATGTTTATTATTATTGTTATTATTATTATTATTATTGTTATTATTATCATTGTTTTTAAGACCTTAGTATTATAAATTAGTAGGAATATTATCATAGAACTCAAAAGAGCATCTAGGGTCCAATAGGAGACTAAAGCCCACTAAGCCACATACCCACCCACATGTTATAAGAAGGGAATAGAGAAGGAGAGTTAGGTTTAGCCGTCACAAAATAGAAGAAGAAAGAAGTTAGAGACAATGAGGAGAAAAGAGAAGAAGAAAAAGAAGAGAAGAAGGAGGAATAGAAACCAGCGAACCCAAACCTTAGAACTCAGTTTTGCGTGCTCCTAAAGGTGAGTGCTCTCTCCCGTGTCCTTCCTTGTTCTTGTTCTTCTATTTATATTTTCCTTCCTTATACCTAAATTTAGGGATTTGATGGGTTTTGAGGAGATTGTGAGGGAGTAAGGAATTTATAGATTAGATTAAACAAGCATTTAGAAACCAAAGGCAATAGGAAAAACAAATTGAAATTAGTACCTCGGATCTGCCCGGCGGGATTAGATAGCCGCTGGGTGACTTTTCTTCAAAAACTGAATTCTGCATTTGCACTAGGCGCACGGACCCGTTGGGCGAGTTGGATCCTGACGCGAACCCGCTGGGCGGGTTGGGTTCCAGCGCAGACCCGCTGGGCGGGTTTGCTAGATCGCTGGGTGGATACAACTTTTGCTATTACATTCCTTGTGTTTGTGAACTCCTTTTGGCAGTGTTTAACTCATTGTTATTTGTTTTTTTTATGTCTTGTTGAGTTTATATTGTATGGTTGTTATTTACTTTGAAAAAATGAGTGTGATATGAAATTGTGCCTATGATTCATAATAAAAGTCTATGAAAGCTGTAAGCATTGTATGTGACCATGCATCATAACATTTGAGTTATGTGATGAGGAAAGTATGTAGGAATCTGGCTGGTGGAGGCCGTGATGGGTTGTTTAACCTTAGCCTTGGGGGTTATCCGGTTGGGAAAACTCCAATGGTCCATGCTGATCCCATGAAGCCGAGGCGTACTGGCAAAACTAGGGTAACCCTGACTAGTCACCGGGGGATATCATGCTAGTTGAGGGTGCGAAAGTCGAAGGCATCGGTACCGATGATGCTTCTTATGGCCTGCATTTACTCCTAGTCTACTTTCCGAAAAGTTTAGGTTGGTACCACATGTGCATGAGTAGTGGTTTAGGAACATAGCACGCATATGTATCTTGTTGTAGTGTGATATGTTGAAGTATGCTACGTTGCAATTATGTAAATTCTACGTGATCTTGTTCATAAGTGAATGATGTAATGTGTACACATGTGAAAAGTGATTGTGTATTGTGATAAATTGTCAAGATTATGTATATGTGCTCATGTTATGCATGTATGTCATGCTTGCTTGATGAAACAAAACGATGTGTATGTCTAGTTACTAAGCAAAAGATGTGAAATAAATGTATGCTTGTAATTAATTGTGTTTGCTACTTCAAGGATAAGTGAGAGGCTAGGCCCTAGGATAGTGTTGTGAGGGTCCTAGTTGGATGATAATAGTTGTGAATGAGGTAGAGAAAGAGTGAATCCCCACATAGTGTAATAGAAAGGTATAAGACAAATAAGAGAAAACAAAATGACGGCAGTAAGGTGAGTGTTAAGGGAGGGTCAAAAGTATTTTAGAATTTCTGTGACCTTAGACTTGACTCATAGAGAACAACCTTAAATATTAAAAGAAAGAAAAGTAAAATCTAACATGAAGGGTTTAAATACTAGAGAGCATTTTGGGTAAGAAAGAGTTCTTAGGTTGAGAATGAGATAGTAAACTAATATAACAGTCAGGAAGAATGAGAGAGTAGTTAACACAGAAAGTATTGAAGATTAAAAGGCGTAGATTAGACCGTAGGTATGGCGAATTATGAGAGACCTAGTGAGTTTAAAGCCATAAAAGATAAATGATGAGGGTTGTCCGAATAGAAGAGTCTAACCCAACCGTAGAGTCCTCAGAGCACTCACTGAGACATTATGTCTCATTCCTTTAAGTTTCCCATTTTTTAGGATACAGGTGAAGACATGGGCAGATGGAGCATGGAGTCATGTGCAAGAAAATGTAGTCTAGTTTATATTATGTTTTTGTATTCTTCTTTATATTTTATATGATACTTTCGGGTGATAGATAAGTTATATTTGACATGTATTTTTTTTTTTATTATATTGTTCATATATAATATTTAATTATATTTATGAGTAGCATTTGTATGTTGTTTCTGCCGTTTTAAGTTTGTTTTTTTTTAAATCTAAACCTAGTTACGGTAATGCCCCTTAGGGTGTTACATTGTGATTTGATGGCATGATAACTATACTATGAATTTATTAACCAAAAAGCTTATCTGGGTGTGAAAGATAAGTGATTACTATTAAAATGCTTATATCTGGGTGTGAAAGATAAGTGATTATTGATAAAATGCCTATCTGGGTGTGAACGATAGGTGGATATTAATGCATATTGTCATCATTGTCTGTTTATGGTGAATTGGTTGTCATGCATACAGAAATCCTGACAAAAAGCACTGGTTCCCATGATCAGTTGCCGATATTCCCCAAATAGTTTAGGCATGTGTCGCTTTGATAACCCTGGTAAGGGTATCTGTGTTTATTATACCATGATTAAGGAGTATTTGGGCTGGTTGCTCAAGTTTTTAGATTTCCATGGAGAGTCTAGAACTCATAGTCTACATTGCATTCTTGGTTACGCTTTAAATAAGAACAATAAATGGATGAATTGTTGTATGTCTACCTCGACTGACTATATGCTTGTTTTATCGAGTGTATGTTGTATGCCTTGAATGTTATGTCCATTTTTCGGGTAGTTTATCCTTGCTTACGTGTTTTGTGTGTGCGTGACTATGATGATCACGATTATCTTAATCACAAGAGTAGATGGTGTTTCCCCCAGGAGCGATGCTTAGCATGAGCTACGCCCACCATCCAGACAAGTAGGATGGTTGGACTATCGATGCGGACGCCCTCCAAGCACGTTTTGACAGCCTGCTCCTTACTCGTTATACACCACGTGATGCTTTGATCTCTACAATTCCGGTCACGATTCGCTGGACTTCTCAGAGTTCGCTCGAGAGGTACTGCATCCCCCGTCTGCTTCTCCTACATGTGCTCTTGCTCCTCGTCGAGTAGGAAATGCACTTAAGTATTGGAGGTTGTTCAACACTCGACCTTCCCGTGGGTGCAAACGTGCACAAGGTTTGGGTCGAGTTTCTTTTGCGGGAGGTAATGACGATGACGATGATACACCCTCCACCTCTCTTAATTGCCTCTAGGAGGCAATGCTGTTCTTGATGTATATTTTTTTGAGTAGAGGTGACCAGATCTCAGAGGGAGTTATGTATCCCCTCCCCGTTTTGAGTTGTATACTAGGTTCATTGTCACACACCTCTTCCACTATATATTTTAGTACTTTTAGTTTCATGTTGGACTATACTGGTTATGTAATCTATACTATGCATGTTAGACATGTTGTTCTATGTATGACTATATTTCCTATTTTATATGTCTTTGTGGATGCATTTCTCTTTTGATGTGTTAACGATTACCCGACATAGTTATAAAAAAAAGAAATACCCATGTTTTCACAAGCAAGTAAATGAAGAGTTTTTCGAATTGAACTTAAAATCAATCTAGAAGATTAGCTAGTGCATTTCTTTTTGTTGTTTCCCTCTGACGATTCACAGTGGTTGATGTCGCGAGGTCGTCACATATGTAAAGTGTTCCTGATGCAGTTTTTGTTGTTTACTTAAGAATGGTTCACTATTTTTGCTATATCTGGAGTTATGGTTAATATTTTTGAGTTCTTGTTGTTTTATTGTAAACTAAATAGACTTAAGAAACACGTTAAAAGGTTAAGAAATGAAAAAGTTGAGCCTTTTGAAAGTTGTGCTTGATTTTTGAAAACGCTGGTCTGGTGACGTGTGGTAAAACACGATTATGGAAGATTCTATTATGTAAATGTTGAAAATTTTGGAATGACCAAAAAGTAGACACGAAAAGCTTTCCAAGCATATACGGTTTGCCTATATTTGGTATGGTTTTCTATTTTTAATAAATTCTAAGAACTGAAGGTTATACTTGTTTTTTGTCTGAAAATGGTTTTGAGAACTGTGAAATTTCAAAAATCATATAAAATCGTGTAAACCTTTGTTTTCAATGTCCTTGGTCATTTTGAAAAGCTTTTTAAGTTTACTTTCAAAAAACAAATGGTTTGGACTCTTTAAGGTTTTGTTTGGATATGAAAAATAGCAAAACATGTTCGTTGGTCCTCTAGTAGGTCATCCTGACCTTATTGTCTTGCTATTTTTCTTCTTTTTTTTGTAGATTTTTCTTGAGGTGATCTTTAATGTTTTAGAAAATAGACAACATTTTCTTTTCAACCATATAGGGATCATGTTAAACAAAAATCATTTACTTGTTCAAAATGAATTTCAAAATTGAGGCTAGAAATTGACTATCATTGGAATTTGTTTTGACAAAAGTTTTATGACCTTTTTACTAGTTTTATAGAATGTGATATGTTTTACACTTAAAAAATTTAACTATGGATCTTTTTAAATATAAGTTAAATAATATTTTCAAGCAAATTTATCTTTTTTGTTTTATTTAAATTTTTGAAAAGTATTTTAAATGATTTCATTGTAAAGAATAACTCTATAAGTTATAAAGTCAAGTTTTATGAAAACCTAATCTTTTAAATAAAGTTGATTTTGTTTGACTTTAAATACTCTTAAGGCATCCTCAATATTTCAAAATCTTATCTTGATGGCTTATTTAAATAATGTAATTGAAGTTAATTGAATTATATTTTCTTTGAATAACTTTTACAGTTGAGTTTAAATCACCCTAAATAGAGTTTCAACTTGTTATTGGCAAAGTTGCTCTGTATGAGGACTTTGTGTTGTGAGGTTACTTGGTGTAGAACCTCTACTTATCCTTAACTAGAGATCGCTCTAGATAGGATATTGTTGTTGCAAAGCCAACGATGGTTGGGGCTCTGTGTTGTGACACATGATAATGGGCTAACAATGTATAGGGCCTAATATGGTGGCACATTATGGTGTTATTCTTGAGGATAAGTGTGGTGAATCAATGATGGGAATAATGGTGATAATATTAATGACTAAATCACATGTATAATGCCATTATTGTCTACGTGTTGGTGAATGGTTATGTCATGCATACATGCATGAGTCTAAATCTTCGATTGTGTTGTAGTAGCTTATGCTGTGTTGGCGACTACGCACACAAGTTGATGGTCACTTGGTTGGGCCTCATACCTATTGTGGGAAGGGTTAGTGGAGGATAGGTTTCCTTGACGATAGGTAAACGGGTGAATCCCACATGTAGACCAAGATACTCGTGAATCTTGTGCCGTGGTAAAGCCACTACCCACGTATGTCTATCCTAACATGACCACTACATCGCTTCCACATATCAGCTTCAATATCCCCCAAATGGTCTTAGCACATGCCATTTCTTACCTAGATGGGTGTTGTTTATTCTACCATGATTAAGGGATTCTTCTAGCCTGGTCACTCGATGTCGTAGTCACTATGGTGCAGTTGTTACATTTCATAACATTGCAAACCAGAGATGTTTTCATTGTGCTTGTCTATTTGATTTTCTCTACTTGATTTGTGATGATTAAGTATGAGCTATTAACCATGCTATCACTATGATATTTAATTATGATTATTTTCTTTACTTATATTTTGTTGTACATCTATGTTTTCTTTTTGTAGCTTATCCTTGCTTGTGTGTTTTGTGTTTTATGTGTGTGTGACTGTGATGATCGCGATGATTAATCTCATGGGAGCAGATGGACGCGTTGAGACTTCATGAGCTATTTAGTATCGAGCTCCTCCCTACCATCCAAGGGAATGGCATAAGATGGACTCTTGACTGAGAGGCAAGAGAAGTTAGATTCAACAGACTTTTTGCTACACGTTTTCACCCTCGAGGGAACTCTAGGGTTTATCGTAAGGTGTTTCGTGTGGCAACTTGGGGACGTGGTTTTGGGCGAGGTCACTGTGAGGATAAAGATGATGAGGATTTTTCGTCTACCTCTCCTCACTACCCTTAAGGGACTAACTATTATTAGGTGTAGTGTAGACGGCCAATTCTAAGGGTGTGAGTTCTTGTACCCCTCTCTTCATTTTGGTTGTATCTTTAGGGCTATTCTATAATAGCCCATGACTTATACTTTTTGGATGACTGTAGTTTTTATATGTTTTGATGACCCTTGCAGATGTGGTTTTATGTTATGAGATATTTTCAGGTTGTGATTTCTTTTAAGGTGCTGATGATATTTACTTTACTCATTAAAAATTTATTTGTATTTTCATAACTAAATTAATTAATATTTTCCATAATAATGAATTTAAAAACAAAAAATGAATTGTCTACATGTCAAGTTTTGACTAAATAATATCTCTTCATTGTGGCAACTCTGTAGCTAACGTTGCTGGTCGTTACATAGTCAACCCAGCAATTCGAACCCATTTTGCCACCCCTATTGTCGTGTTTTAATCACTTGTGTTTTATCTTTGTGTTGTTATGTAGGTAAATCATACATATCTTTTGTGGAAGTGATTTAAAAAACAAATCACCTCACTCTTTTCTTTTTTCTTTTTATGTATGTATGTTTTGATTGACGATACAAGAAGATGGACCAGTTCCTAGTGATGATGAATATTTTCCTCTAGCATAGCCCTTTTGGCCATTGGGAGTATAATGAGGATGTGGGAGTCATCTTGTTTTAGGGATATATTACTGTTAGTTTTTTATCACCTTTTCTAGACCTTTTCATGCTAATCGCTTGTATTACCTTACCTGTGTTGTTGACCTCCTACCCTCCTCTTGGGTTCGTTAGAGTTGATGATCTACCATCATCACCACCAGTTAATCAAGATGATGACCTAGGTGGATTTCTTTTATCAACCTCCCGAGCTTGTAGTTATCACCTTTGCAGTCCACATAGCAGATCTTGTTCCCTCACTTGAGTTGGATTACCAGCTAGGTATAGGCAATGGATGGCTATCACTATATTTTGCTTCATCTTTATCAGATCTTGGGCAACCAATTAGGTGCCCAATAGCCACACATATGGCATGGATTTTGAGGAGATTGAGACATACCATAGTGATGGATCCTTCCAAACAAAGATTGTAGACCATATTTGACTACTTTTTGTAGATGGTATAAGTGGAGGTTTATTTGTACTACTTTGACATAGGCCCTTTTTATTTAGTTTGTATATACTAGAGGGCAAGTAGTTAAGACCTTTTGGACTCATGTATATATTGATGGCAATAATAGTATTATGTACTTTTGGATGACATTATCCTGATTATGACCTTGATGACATGTAATTCCTCATTGTACATGGATATATCTACATATATAAATATGGTGATCGATGTATGCACGATATCTGTTGTTCTTATTTTTTTTATTACACCAATAATAATCAATTACATATTTACTAAACGTTTAAAATTAATTTAATAATCACAAAAAAACTACTACTCGTTTAGATAATTATTGGGATAAGTGTCAATGTGATTGGGTGTCACACAAAACCTTTTCATGATTGGTCAAAAAGCTACTACTCAAATAGGTCAATTTCTATTAATAAATGTTATGAAAAGATGATCGATTTCTTTGAATTTTTGCAAGATTGAAGCAAGAAGACCAAAGGTAAATATAAACATGGTCTCCATTGTTTTGTTTCTTGAGATATATAGAGTAGTCTACCTTCATATGTCCTTGTTTCCTACATTCAAAACAAGTGAAGATAAGTTGATTAGTCTCATTTTTCTTGGAGGATTTCCTTTGGAATGATTTTTCATTATTACACTTCTTCTTAAGGAACTTTCTAAACTTCTTGACCATAAGGCTTAGGTTTTCATTTCAAGGCCTTCTGCATTAGAGCTTTCACTTTCTTCACAATCTTCTTTAGATAAGGTGACTTTTAGAGTAATCTCCTTATTCTTTTTGTCCTTTTCTTCATATTCAGCAAGTCTATTGAATTCTAGCTCTGGTTCACGAAGCTTTCTAGAAAGGATAGCTAAGTTCATCGATGTGAGCTTCTTTGATTATGCTATTGTAGTGACTTTAGGTTGCCAAGTCCTATTCAAGCATTTAAGCACCTTGACATTAAGCTTTTCTTTATCAAATTGCTTACCTAGACCTATCAAATGATTGACTATATGGGTGAAACATTTTTGCACATCAAAAATGGTTTTCCCATTTTTCATCCTAAACATCTCATATTCTTGTACAAGTGTATACTTCCTAGCCTTTTTTGCATCAACAGTTCCCTCATGTGTAACTTGTAGGGTATCCCACATTTCATTAGTTGGAGTGCATTGTGACACTCTAAAAAACTCATCATGACTTAATACAAATGTGATTATGTTCTTAATCTTGAAATCATATTAAGCATGTTTCCTTTCTTCTTCAGTTCACTCTTTTATAGATTTCTATTTTCTCTCTCCATTAACTTCATGCATGGGAATGAATGGACCATTCTCTACAACATCCCAAACATCTACATCATTTACTTCTATTAAGATTTTTATTCTAACCTTCTAGTAGGCATAACTTTCATCATTTAAAATAGGAAGGAAATTTATGGAGGCTTCCTCACTATGAAAAAGGTGGTTCCCAGCTATATTCTTTAAAGAACTTGATTAACTTTCAAGAAACTAGCTTTGATGCCACTTTTCAAAACGTATTTGAAACCCTTTCTGATTAAACCATTTTCAAGTCAATTTTTTGTGCTCAATTTATTTTAGATTTAAGAAAATCTTCTTTTCACTTGTAATCCTTTAAGTCTTAAGTTTTGTTTTAAGTGCTTCATTGGATCAACTCTTTCAAGCAAAGAAAAGACAAGAAACCAAAGACAATACAAATGTAGAACACAAAACACACAACTAAGACACAACTTCTTCACATAGCCACAACAGCAAGTGTGAGCTTGAATCATTAAAACTTCACATGGCCTTTTGCACAATCTTCAGGCTTACTCATCATCTTTTTATTTCACTTACAATGTGGAGGTTGTATAAGGAAAGAAGTATCATTGCAATAAGTTGTGGTGAATAGTGGAAGAGGACGCCTCCCACTTTTCCTCTTTGTGGAAAAGGACTTCAATCTCTATAAGATTAGAAGAATTCTCCATCTAAAGAATAGGGGAATCATACAATAAGTACCAAGCAAAAGAAAAGGAACACAATACATAAGCATAAGAATAGGGAGGTAAGTATCTACCTAAAGCATCATGTGGTAATAGGATAAACAATAAGGCCTAAACTATCATACAATCAAAGCAAACATAATCAATTTAGGAAGATATATCCAATTTATAGATAACAACTAAATGTGATGTATGAATGCAACAATGTTGACTCATCTCCATGGAGAACTTTCTAGAAACAAACTTGCACGATCTAGAGTTTGTACTCCACCAACCTACATATGGAAAACAATATTCATAAGATCACCATCCATTTTTAGGTGACATCAAGTATGTGCTAATACACTACATTCATCATGGATAAATTATAGTAAGTCGTCAAGAACGTTAATGCGTAAATTGCCTTACCATGGCCTAGAGTTATAACCCTCTAGCCACATATGGGATGACATGCACTAGACATCTTAAAGGTCTTCGTGGCCTCCACTACAAAATTTGCATCCCATCACAAGGTGTAGCTACTTTGAGACCCTGGGTCTAATAGATGATGATTGTATGATTATGGTCGATTTTATTAGAGTTGATATCAATTAAATATTTCACTAGAGGGTCTCAATTGTCCTCAATACCAAATTTCTAATTTGCCAATAGTAGGCTTCATTACAATCTCATTAACCAGAAGTAAAAATTTTCGTCTTTACTTGATATCAACTCTATTACAAAAGACCAGTGTACATATGATCATACAAATAAACTTAGCAAGAGATCAATCAAATGGTATCATCATGTCCCTCCTTACTTTCACTCACCCTTAAGGATTAAAATTCACAATTTTATTCCCAACTTTACTAAGTTTTGTAATAAGACTTCATCCTAATTAAATGGTTCTAATCTTATGCTCTTTTAAAATTTTATGAAGATCTCACATTACACTCCATTCTCTTTACTTTTTTTAATTAAATTAAATAGAAATATTTTTATCATTATTAATTGTTAATGTTATTTATTATTATTATTATTATTATTATAAGGTTAAATTAATTAGTAGGTCACTAAACTATTTGAAAATTTTTAATTAGGTCCCTAAACTAAAGAAATTTATAATTGGATCCTTGATCTTGTAAAATTTTTGTAATTGAGTTCTTAAGGTCTTTGAAACTGCCACAAATTATCATTTTCTAGCAGTTTCAAGCTATCATAAACTAACATCACGGGCCTAATTACAGAAATTTTACAAGATCAAGGACTCAATTGTAATTTTTTAGTTTAGGGACCTAATTAAAATTTCCAAATTGTTCAAGAACCTACTGATTAATTTAACTTAATAATAATAATAATAATAACTATTATTTTACTTGGCACTATTGTTATAGTTTTGGTAAATTTTTTATCCACCTAAGTCCTAAGAATTAGTAAGGGTCATATTTACTACAATTTTCATCACGCATGATGTGTCTCTTAATTGTCCATTAGAACAAATCTTTGTTTAACACTTAATTCATTCATCCAATATTCTTTTAGGGTCCATTTAGTGGTTAGGATATGATGGGATAAGATAGAATAACTAGCCTATCCTGTTGTAATATGTTATTTGTTGTGCCAACAGGATATAATAACGTTATCATACTCCTTATCCTATTTTGTTGTTCTTGTGTATTTTTTATCCTAAAGAAGGAGCTAGGTTAGGAATTAACAAGATAGGATAAACTCTCTCTCTATATATAGATAGATAGATAGTTATATTATAAAAAATAGAGTAAATTACACTAACACCCCTTGAGTTTTTTCATGTTACACGATATCCTTCCTTTTTTTATCCTTACACTAATCCCTTTAATTGTTTAAAAAATATTACACTAACACCTCTTATACATTATATTAACCTCCTTTAATTGTTTGAAAAACATTATATCGTGTATCCCTATAAGGGAGGTTGTTGTACATGTTAAAAAAGCAGGAGTACTATGTGTTGGAAAATAACATGAATATGGCTCATATATTGGCAATATTTAGAATTTAATTTCATGTAACTATTACAAATTTTGAATTATTAGCTTTTAATTATAAATTATTAGCTTTTAATTTGTATTGTTAGCTTTTAATGGAGGAGCCAATTAAGGGACAATTACTTTTTGGATTTTATGAAGGGGTCCCTTGCCTTGCCTATAAATGGCCTATGATGCTCCATTAATTCACACACTTCAGAAAAAAGCTAAGGCTAGAAGAACCTTCTATTTATTCTAAACTTTATTGTGAGATTTAAGCATTCGTTTCTTTCTTGTGATAACAATGGCTGCAAGTAGAGGTAAGCTTCCGCATTATACTTTTTTTTATAACTTTTCTATATTTCAGATCTTATATTTACTCTCGTTTTGTATCAAGTGACCAATGATAAACTAAATGAATATTATTTAGCATTCATGATAGAGGTCCAACATTATGTGTAACCTGAAAAAACCTCAAAGGTGTCGTGTAATTTACTCTAAAAAATATTATATATAAATAGATATAATATTATTATGAAAAATATATATATAATTTATATATAATATATGATGATATATATTATAATATATATAATAACAAAATATATATAATATATAATAATGTTATATAAATTAATACATATTACTATATATATAATGTATATTTTTTATTATATATATATATATATAGTAATTTTGACATGTAAATTTAAAGTATATTATTAATTAAAATATTAAATGATTAATATTTAAATATTTTTTAAAGAAAAATATTTAAACAAATTTTAAAAATCTTATATATATATTTTTTATAATTTTAAGAAAAATAATTACATAAATAAAAAAATAATATTCTATACTTTAATTAAATTATATTTTTTGTATAAATTAAAAGTTACTTTCTAGAAAGTCTTCTATATATATAAATTAAAATAATTATCTTAAACAAGAATGTTTTTAGGGACCATTTTTCAACAAGAGTGTTTTTAGCTATTTTTCTTTAACGAGAGAGTTTTTAGGAATTTTTCTTAACCTCTTATCTCTATCAATTTATCATTTTTATTTTTATTTTTAAATTGAATTTTAATATTCTTAAAAAAAATTATCAATAGTTAAAAATAATCTTTTATCACAATATATATATTTATCTTAAATCTAAAATATATTTTATATGATCAAAAATATTTATTTATTTATTAAAATTTTAATTAAACTATAATTTGTATATTAAAAAATATTTATTTTATATAAAATTTAGTTATATAAAACAAAAATTTATCTTGTGCATTGCACAGGTTAAAACACTAATTATATGTAATTTTAACAAAATAGTAATTTTAGTATTTGAACATGCTTTTATTTTATTTTATCATTATCTGAGATCTAGTGTGTACCAAACATTAGATAAGATTATAGTTTATTTTGCTATGATTTTATTTTGTTCTTATTATATTGTCATATCTCATCATATCGTATCTTATTCTAACCACCAAACAGACCCTTAGGTCTTTATTTAACTTGTAAGTAATTCTTTTTAAAAAAAAAAACAAAGCCTCTGTCTATCTATCTATCTATCTATCTATTTATTATTATTATTATTATTATTATCTAATTTAGTGGTTATTTATGGTCCTCTCGCTCTGTTATATTGTTATTCTGTCAAGTGTAACCAAAGGCTTAGGCCCAACGTAAGAAAAGAAGGAAAGAAAAAATTGATCCAGAGGGTATTACGTGTAGCCCAAACACGACCCAAGTAGTGTGTTAGCCTCCCTTAGCACCACGGACCACGGTTCAGTTCTCCATTTAAGCACCAATTCCTCCTTCTTCGTTCATGATTTTCAACCCCAAATTAGTGCCCAAAAAAATTGTTTTACCCATTCACACACTGCCGGTTACAATCAAGTAGGTGGGAGTTTTATTTTGTTAATAAGGTTATTTTTTTTCTACTCATCACCTGATCCTTACTAAAAGAAACCACTGTCACCTCTCTCTTTCTTTCTCGTTTTCTCGCTAGCAGTCATAGTGGAAAGTAAAATTGTCTCATTGTGAACCTTGCATCAAATACATATTCTTCCTCTCACAAGGATAAGCCAAAAGGCAGGCAACACAAATAGAACCATTCTCGGTCCCCTTCTGTCTAGAAGCCGACGGCTACAGAGGAATGAATTTTCAACAATGTTGAACTTTCACATCCATCAAATTAATCTCATCCTCAACAACAAAATCAATTTGCATACACAAGTATTATATTCCTTCACCTGCACAGCAATCCATATTTCAATTAGAATAACCTCAGCATCATGAAGAACAATTTCCACCATTATTAATCAAATAAAGAGCAGAAAAGTTTTGAGCCAATTTCAATAATTAGCAAGCAATTAACAATCAATTTGTTACCACACAAAGCCTCTTCCTCCCCCACCTTGGTAAATTTCTGGAATTTGAAAATTTTCTTCTCCTACGGACAAAAGCTCCCACTCAATGCACAATATCTCTTCCAATCAACCACCGTTGTAGAAGAAAGGGAAAAAGGGATGCAGATGGCTTGGAAAAAAATTTGTACTGAGGTTAAGAGAAAGGGTTGAATTTCTCAGTGAAATGTTATGCAAGTGAGAATAAATGAAAACGCAGTGTCCTCCCTTTGTAAATATGACGGACCAACATAGAGAAGGGATGTACCTGATCGCTACCGTGTGATCTCATGTTTGATATCCAAGAAGTTATGGTCACCGTCAAAAGGAAAATAATCATCATTAATTTACTTTTTCTTTCATATCACTTTAATTATATTTTCTTTTTACATAAAAATATTTAGACTCCTCAAATCTTATTCAACACTAATGAGAGAAAGATAAAAAAATATATATATAGATGATATGATGTGATAAAAAGAAAGAAATAAAGACAAATAAAAAGTGTTGATGGAGTGTTTAAAAAGATGAGGTGTTTAAAAATCATTGCTCTTTCGTTTTATTTCTCTCTTGATTTTTTATCTCATCTCTATCACATTTATGGCTGAACTGCCTGCCATTCTCAATGGCCTTCTACTTGCATGGGAGCGGGGATATAGAGCTCTTATGTGTGTTTCTGATTCTTTGCATGCTACTTTACTCATACGAGGTGAACTAGATGTCAGTTATGGTTATGCTACTATTATTGTGTCCATAAAGGGGTTCCTCAATCATTCTAGAGAGGTGCAAGTTTGTCACTCCTTGCGTGAGGGGAACCAGTGCGCTGATAACTTGGGGGGCTTATTTGCAGCTTGTGCATCAGATTCCGGATGGGTTGGGAACTCTCCTTTTGGCAGATGCCATGGGGGTTTAGCTTCTTGAGGATGTAGCTTTCCTTTCTTTTTTTGCTTCTATTCTTTTCATCAATGTACCAAAAAAAATCTATATTTTTTCTCTCTACTGTTTTTCTTCTTTTCTTCTTATCTTTTTCTTATTTCCACCATGGACGAATATCATTGCTCTCGTCAGAATTCACCTAGCACTTAACGTGGGGAAAGGTAGTAAAAAAAAAACTCACCAGCTATTAACGTGGCTTCAGAGGGGCAGTTTAATATGGCCTATGAAAGAAAGAAAGGAGAGAAAATTTACCCCAACTAATTATTTTCTAGTCCAAACTAATTCAATTACTAACTCTATCACTTAATTAATTGATTCTAACAGGCACATAATACTTTGTTTGATACACTATAAAAAATTTTTAAATTTTCATTAATTGCCTTTTAAATTTTTAATCTCACTAAAGTTTTGATTATTCATATACAAATTTCTAATTTTTTCAGTTTCATAATATTTTTTTTCCAAAGGCTAACTAAATATAAGTTCTGTTAAATTTTTTTTAGTGAAAATATAATTGCAAAACAATTATTAAAAAATAGTAGCAAGCAAAAATTAAAAAAGTACTAATTTGTTTATGTTTTGCAAAATAAAGGAAAATAGGAAAAATAGGCTGCTAAATGGGGCATATTCATCATCTTCCAGCCTAGATACCCCAAAAAGTTGTGAATATGACCTAGAATCACTAGTGGTTCACCTAGTGGGAAAAAAACCGCAACAAAAAGGAAGAGCAAAAAGCAAAAGCAATTGAAACATTTTCTAGTAACAGCGATTATTGCCATACAAGACACAATTAGGGAAAGAGAGACAATCACAACAGAATTGGCACGTGTTAAGGATGAAAAAAAAAACAAATTAAAGGACAAATAATTGAAGTTTAAGGAGTTAGAGTTCCTCTTCCACTAGTGCAAAGAACACTTTTTAAATCGGTTAAAAATGACTTTTTAAATCGGTTGATGAACCGATTTAGATACAGCCGATATAAAAAATGGGAACTTTTTAAATCGGATGTTGAACCAATTTTAAAAAGTATTTTTAACTCGGTTATTCCATAACCGAGTTAAAAGAGGGCTACCACAGATCAAACATCAGAGTGCCATAGCTCAGCCAGCTTTCCCACTTTGATTCATCATTTCATTTTCTACAAATAATATCAAGCTTTCCTACTCTCGATTCATAATCCTAATTGTTAAACTTCATGAGCAAACTTCTGCAAAATCATCACAAATCTAACCAAATCCAAACGAGATCTAACAAATTCACAAAACAAAAGAGAAATCACAACAACCACTCACTAGTGCCATTCCCAAAGAGCGTAACCTTCCTCTGACTCCATCTCAGTCGACGGCAAGAGCATTGGACTGTTGAAGACAAAAACACCGTTGTCGTCGTTGTCGTGGCCATTTCTATTTTCATTTTCATTCTCTACGGTGGTTGGTTTGAAGGGAGACTGAGATTAAGCGAGATTTAAATTGGTGAAGCTGTAGATCTTCATTGGCAATGGTGGAGTGATCGATGGTGACATTGCCGTCGAAGGAGAAGGCTTTACTTTGCTTTAACGGAGGTCGAGCAGTGACTTAAAACTTGGTGTGATTTGAGATTTTAAAGAAGAAAATTTTGAAATTTTAAAAGACTTTTTAAATTGGTTGCATGAGAACCGATTTAAAAAGATCTTTTTAAATCGGTTCGAGTTGTAATCGATTTAAAAAGAATACTTTTTAAATCAGTTCTCATGCAACCGATTTAAAAAGTTTTTTAAATCGATTACAACTAGAACCAATTTAAAAAGATCTTTTTAAATCAGTTTTTATGCAACCAATTTAAAAAGTTTTCACTTATTTACAAAAATACCACCGCATTTTTTTTTAAATCGTACTCGAAAAAATCGATTTAAATTCCTGTTTTAAGAACTATTTTTTGTAGTAGTGTTCAAGGATAGATTGAGGATGTTTGAAAAACAACATTGAGATCATGAAATATTGTGTAAGATGAGTACAATATCACATGGAATTAGTTAAGATAGTATTGTAATGTTTAGGTTTCTTATTCAAACTCATCATTATATACTTGCTATTATACAAACTAGCTAGCCATTAGTTAAATTAACCATTATTCAAACTAGTCATTATGTTGCACACCATATATACACTTACTAGTAGAGAAATTTTCATGCAACTTAATTGTGCAATCTATCTCATTTTCTCATCTTTTTATGAAATTGTGTAAAATTATCCATGTTTTAATCATCCATCGATTGGATCCAAATCATTCAGTCGACTACTAAAGACTCTAGTGGCAAATCATAAAAGTGGAAATTATGGACAACATTGGAGAAAAATGCATAAGTTTAACAAGCCAACAACTCCACTAGGTGCAAATGCACGGACGAATGTACATGCATGTTTAGGGGGGCCTTAGCTCCCCCTAACTTTTTGAGTTTTAATTTTTTTAATGCATATGATATTTTAAAATTTACAATTATTTTATTTGAGAGTTAATTGAAAAAATAATGATATTTAATCATAATTTTTATGATAAATAATCAATTATCTTTTATAGTCTCATTATAAAGATAATGACATTATTTTTTATTTTTAGACAAATATTTTATTTTCCTATTTACAATCTTTATTGCGGAGATATTATATATTTTTTTCTTTTTGACAAAGTATGAGTATAATTTATTTCTCTTTTTAATAATCCATTATTACTATTTTAAGAGCTATAAATGATTTATTTGTAATCAAATGATATTGCTAGTCTTTCCTTTATATTGATTTAATTATAATTGATTTGAGAAATAAAAGCTATTTATTAACCTTTGCCAATGGGGCAAGCTTATAAACATTATATAGGAGGGATTGACAACTTAAAGTTTGAGTCACACTAACAAATATTCTCTCTTCATATAATTATTATATATGTGTGTGTGTGTGTGTGTGTGTGTGTGTGTGTTGTTTTCTCCTTTCATCTTTGATTTTATTATTATTGTTTATGAAACTTCAACATGCTTCTGACCTTGAATTTGATTGTAGGAAAGCAAACTAGATATTAGAAAGTAAACCTTGGTGGCATGTGTTGTAATATTGGGTTTTTAAAAAGAAAATATGCTTAATTTTTCTTTTGTGTAAATATATTTTCTATTATATGTTCTTGAATCATTTTGAAAAATACATAATTATAAACATTTTGTATATATGTGTTCTTGTATATTTGTTAACTGAATTTTAATTTTAACAATTAGCCCCATTTATATCTAATTCTGCCTCCCTCCTTGCACAAATGTATATGAAATGGTAATACATGGAAGTCATGAGAAAGGACGTAATCTATTATTTAGTGACTACTTTTTTGAAAATCTAGTATACACATTGGCTCAATCTAATGAAGGTTTTGAATGTGAAGGCATATGTTCCTTTGAATTGTAGAAGCTATAACACCCCAAATAATATAAATATATTGATAATAATATTTATGTACTGTTTCCTATGCCCGAAAATATGAAGTGATTTTTTTTATTACATTACAAATAATAGATACATAAAAAATTAAAATATAATATTACAATTTTCTAAAGCTAGCCATACTAAAAAAACCATACTTTACTTGTACAGAATTAAAGTGACTAAGAGTTGTCATAGGAAAATGTTGAAAGATCCTACCAAGCTTCTACTACGCCATGCCAATGTCTAATAAGATTTTTTTGTTGCCATTGGAGTATTTTATCTTCTGTTAGAATAGTCCCTATTAACTAGGGAAGTAGGTTGTTATTTTATAATATTTTTCTGTTGGTTCCACTCGTAGTTCCATTTTCTGCTTTCTGTTAGGATTGTATAAAGGCTACTTAATAGCCACAAGTTCTATTCATTAATCAAAGAAGTCATTCCTAAATTGTTGCCTATTTTCTTTTGCATGAGTTCTTTGTTCTCAACATTCTAGTATTAGAGCCCCCACTAGGCCTGATAGAAAAAGTAGTAGACTTTGAATGACGTGCTAACATAGAAACATGATGAGTGAAGGAAGTTTTGTGTAGCCTGCAATTTCCCGCTTCGATGGTCATTATGATCATTGGAGTATTTGATGGAGAATTTTCTCTGATCCAAAGAGTATTGGAGTTTGGTGGCGACTGGTTATACAGAACCAGCACAGGGAATGAAGGAAAGAAGAAGGCTAGATGAGTTGAAGTTGAAGGACCTGAAAGTCAAGAACTATTTGTTCTAAGCCATTGATCGTACCATCTTAGAGAAATTCTTCAGAAGGATACCTCAAAGCAGATTTGGGACTCTATGAAGAAAAAGTATGAAGGAAATGTAAGAGTGAAGCGATTAAATCTTCAAGCTCTTCGCAAAGAGTTTGAAACATTGGAGATGAAATCTAGTGAAAAAGTTTCTGATTATTTTTCAAGAGTAATGTTAGTGGCCAATAGAATGAGGGTGTATGGTGAACAAATGGTAGATGCTACAATTGTGGAGAAAATACTTCGATCCTTAATAGACAAATTTAATTACATTGTTTGTGTTATTGAGGAGTCGAAGAATATTGATACTCTATCCATTGATGAGTTGTAAAGCTCGTTAATTGTTCACGAGCAAAAGTTTCATAAGCGTCATGCGGAGGAACAAGCCTTGAAAGTAGCTCATGAGAATAGATCAGGAGGAGGTAGAAGTCATGGTCGAGGATCATTTAGAGGACGAGGCAGGGGTAGAGGTCATCAGGGCCTCGATAAATCCACTGTTGAATGTTACAAATGTCACAAGCTTGGACACTTCCAATATGAATGTCCTAACCTTGACAAAGAAGCAAATTATAGTGAGATTGATGAGAACGAAGAAATGTTGTTAATGTCATATATGGAGCAAAATGAAGAAAGAAAAGATGATGTGTGGTTTCTGGACTCAAGATGTAGCAATCATATATGCGAAGACAAAACCTTGTTTAGTGATCTCAATGAAAGCTTTAGGAAAACTGTGAACCTAGGCAACAATTCAAAGTTGTCAGTAAATGGAAAAGCGAATGTGAAGCTGCAAGTGAATGGTGTTGTGCTTGTGATCGCAGAAGTGTTTTATGTGCCAGAGTTAAGGAACAACTTTTTAAGTATTGGTCAACTGCAAGAAAGAGGGTTAGCAATTCTTATTCAATCTGACAAATGTCGGATTTACCATCTAGAGAAAGGATTAATTATCCAAATAAATATGGCATCTAATAGAATGTTCTTTCTATTAGCTAAGTCTCAACTGAGAAAGGCAGCTTGTTTTCATACAACCTCTCAGGACCTGTCTCACTTATGGCACCGAAGGTTTGGTCATCTAAGCTATAAACACTAGTAGAAAATAGACGTTTTACATCGCCATTTTATATCCGTTTTATAATAATCGATGTAATAAAAGAAGCGGTGGCAATTTTGTGATTTTTGCAAACTATTTTACATCGGTTAAGTATAGTAACCGATCTAATATCCTAGACGCTGGTTTTTTACATCGGTTCCCTATATAACCGATGTAAAATATAACTTTTACATCAGTTATATAGTAACTGATCTAAAAAGACGGACATTTTTAACATCGGTTCCCTATATAACTGATGTAAAAGATCTCTTTTACATCGGTTATATAGTAACCAATCTAAAAGGCGATTTAAAATTTGCCCAAAACGCCCTTCCCTCTATCTCGATCCCTGTGCGTTAAACATTCACGAGTCACCACGCCCTCCCAACCCTCCTTCCCCCTCTGTGAATCATTGTCGCCACGAGTCACCACGCCACCCGTCCAACCACCACATCTCTATTGCTGTCATGAGTCATTGTTCTATTGTTGTCACGACACCATGGGTCATTCCCGCTGGTGGTTGCCATAGTTTTGCTGGCTTTGCCGCTCTACTGACTTTGTCGTCGTCGTCGGCCGGTTCGTCTCACTCTGCTGTCAGTCACGCGTCATTTGAGAGTAAGTTTTTCTTCTAGTTCGTAACCTAGTTAACTATTCATTTATGTCATGTGAAAAAGAGGAGGGTCCATTGGAGATCTTGTATATATTCACATCATGCAAGATAGAAGGATTATATATTCACTACTGCTAATGATCTTGTATGAGGAGATCCAACTATGATGAAATGAACAAGTTGGTTATTATAAATAATCTAATAATGTTGTAGAAACACCTATTATAAAACATTTGGAAGTTTCATGAACATATTGTTTATATACAACAGTTTTAGTACCTTTTAATCAGTTAATGAGAGCATATCATGATTACATGGGCTTTATAACCCGTTACCATTATTGCGGAAGGGTTTACTGTGGCCTTGCATTTTGTAATTTTGTTCATCTTGTTAAGCGTAGTACAAACAATGTAGCAATTAAAGCATGTATGATTCTCTCAGCATATTCAAACTTGAGTTAAAAATTAGACTAAACTTTGAAAATATAGTGGAGAGAGTAATTAAATTGGTTTATGTAAGCTTACAATTAAATAAAGGAATCTTTTAGGCACCTTGCTTAAGTTAACAAGATTTTAAATTATGGAACTTAGTCCAATGTACTTCTAGAAATTACGTTGTTCAATAGTTTAGGAAAAAGAATTTACTTTAGAGGTTCTAATGGCACTCATATCAACTTAATTAAAATTAGCTATGTACTTAAAACTAACAAAGGAAATGGTTAGAATAAGCTAATTCAAATAATTAATAAGTTGCCAAAAGGTCCTTTTCTATTAGTTCTGAAGGCATTGGACGCCTTCTTTGTTGGACGATATCTACATTTTGTTGATTCATGCCCATTCTTTCCATATATTTTACAGAAGGTTATGTTTTTACTAGGTTTGTAATTTTCTTTAACAAAACCAAGTCCATATTTGTCATGAGGACTTCTTCTATAAGATAGAATCTTATTTAGGTTCTCTGTTCTGCTGACAAATTTTGACAAACTTTCTTTTAAATGGGTGACTTCTTTTTGAAGGTCTAAAACTTCATAAGAAGATGTCTCTTCTGAAATGTTTTTTGTTTTTAAAAACTCATTTTCTTTCAAAACCTTTTTATGCCCTTCGTTGAGCAAATTGAATTCTTTTGTTATTTTTGAAAATTTCTTTTTTAGTTTTTTATATCCTATTGAGAGAGTTGAGGAGTTAGCAAGCAAATCATTATAGGCTTCTTGTAGAAAGATTAAGTTATCGAAGTTTACCTCTTCGTCTTGCTCATTATCTGAGCTAGTCTCTGCCATGAGACATAGGTTGGCTTCTTCCTCTCCTTCTTCATCTGATGAAGATAGGTCCATGTCTTCCCAGGTAGCCATGAGATCTTTTTTCTTGAAGAACATCTTCTTTTTGTCCTTCTGTAAACTAGGACATTCAGCTCTGAAATGTCCAGGCTTCTTGCATTCATAACAGACTGAAGACTCTTTTCTTTTAGTGCCTTGTTGAACTTCTTTGTGAAGTTTTTGGCTCTTGATCCTTCTTTCTTCTTCCACATAGCCTATATTTTTCTAGAGATGAAGGATATTTCATCTTCATCAGAGTCATTCTCTTTGGACTTTTCCTTAGAGGATTCTTCCACGTTTAGTGCTTTGGATGATGATCCTTTGGGTGGACGCTGGACGCTTAGAGCGATGGACTTCTTCTTCTATCCTTCGTCTTGCTTCAGCTCCAATTCGTGGACTTTAAAAGTTCTAAGTCACTCTTCCATTGAGAGTGCTATTAGATCCTTGGAAGCTCTTAAGGCTGTAACTTGCGGTCTCCATTGCCTAGGCAAACTTCTCAAGATTTTGTTAATGTGATCATAATTATCATAGGTTTTGCCTAAGGACCTCAGGTTGTTTATTATGGTTTGAAATCTAACAAAGATAAGTTCGATAGTTTCATTTTCTTCCATAGTAAAGAGTTCATATTGTCTTACGAGTAAGCTCAACTTGGACCTCTTTACTTGTGAAGTGCCTTCGTAGGCAAAAGCGAGGGTGTCCCACATTTTCTTAGCACATTTTAAGCTATGTACCTTTTCATATTCAGATTCAGATAAGACACACATCATAGCATTTCTAGCTTTTGAGTTTAGAAGATATCTGTGAGATTCTATCCATTGACTTCTTGGAAGCTCCACTCCATCATGGTCAAGGGGCAAGTAGTCGCCGGTTTCTACTACGTCCTACATGTCTATGTGACATGCATCAAAGAATGCTATCATTCTTTGTTTCCAATAATCGTAGTTTTGACCTTTAAAGAGAGATGGTTTGTTAACGGCTTGTCCCTCGCTTTCCATGAGTGATCAGGATCGTTTTACTCCTACAGTGTTAGATGCTCAACCCCAAGAGGTCGAGCTCTAGAAATAGAAAAAGCGCACAAGAAGGGGGGTTGAATTGTGCGTTTAAATTTTTTTTCGAAACAAGTAGATCAGTATGGAAACGTTTTCAAGTGTAGGGATAGAGAGAAGAAGAACGCAGAAAGTTTTATACTGGTTCACTCAACCTGAGCTACATCCAGTCCCTTCACCTAGAAGGTATTCACTAACCAACCTTAGGTTACAAGTATTGTTTGCGGCCTCTTTAGGCTTTACAACGCAATCACCCTAGATTGCTTAACCCAAGTATTCTTTTACACTAAGCCTCTCCATGCTTTCACAACACAACAAGTGTTTATACAAAAGATATCAACTCACGTAGTGAGGATTTGAAGGATTAGGCTAAAAAACGCTCTGAAAATCTTTACATGATTTTTGCTATCGTCCACTAGACGCTTCTATCAAAATATTGCTAATATCTTTTTGTTCTTGTTCTTTTTGTTGATCGTTCGTCACCATCTCTATGTTGCTTCTTCCTTGGTGCATGTATATATAGTCTTCAGGGAAAAGATTCGTTGTAGAAGACTTTGACTTCGTTATGCAATGAGAAGCGTGCAAACTATCCTTTCAAAGAGGTCAGGTGCGACAGCTTTTAGATTTGCACTAAAATGGAAGGTGCAGGACTACACTGGCGGTCTGTTTTTCTGAACATTCTTCATTTGTCTCGGCAGCTTGATAAGTTAACTTGCTTTATCTGTTTTTGTTGCACTCTTGCACTAGAATGATTCTGATACAATTAAATGTTTCAAACAATTTGAACGTTAGATCATAAGATAGGTAATATGTTAGTTTCAAGAAAACCTAGCATAAATAAATTGGACTTTCAAAAAAGAACTTAGCCGTTTGAATATTTGTCATTGGAAGCTTGCATCAGATATTTGAATTTGTTCTTTAAACGATCATCTTAAGTTGTTCACTGGACGATCTTCTTTAAGCACGTCTATTGGATAGTCTTCCTTAATAGGTCTACAGGACGGTATTCTTTGACATGTCTACTAGACGGTCTTCAAAGAGAAGTTTGTATGCTATAAAGAGTTCAATTCTTTGGCAGAAACTTGAACATTAATAAGTTTGTTATCTTCAAAACTTTGAGGGTCTAGACGCTTCTACGTCTTTGGTTCCAACAATCCTTTGATTATTTACTTCGGCCAGTTCATAATTGGTGAGAGCTTGAAGAACTTCTGGGTCGAAGGGCTCTGGTAAACGATATTCTTTTGTTGTTCCAGTCTGACTCGACTCAGGCTGCTAAAAGTAGATCATTGTGCGCCTTTGGAGACATTTAGATGGAGGCGTTTTAGAGCGATAGTCTTCTGGCGATGTTTCGTCTATCATAGGTGCAACTCCTCCAAACAAAGTTCCTTCTACTTCATGTTCCACGAAGGAAACAGAGAGTGAAATAGCCCTTGCAGGCTGAATAACGCTAAGTACTGCTGTTAAGTCTACAAAAAGATGGTTGAAGACTTGAAATAAAGAAACATATTGTGGAACATTCCAGAAAAGAGATTTAGGTAATCTACCTCTTGAGATAGCAGCAATGTCCTCTAGAGTCGACAGCTCTTACTCTTCATGCTCTACAGAGGATGTTTGTAGCGAGTGCTCAATCACAGATTGAAGCACTGCTTCCTCAATCTATTCTTGCTTTGCCTCAGCTAGCTTCTCTTCTTCTTCTTTCTTTTTTTCCTCAGCTCATTTTGATTCAGCTCAGGCTCTCTTGAGCTACTTTTCTTCTTGAGCTTTTGTTTTTGGTATTGGAACCTTTTTGGATTTTGAGGGCTTTTAAGAAGGTTGGGCAGATGGAGTGGGTTCAAAATATGTAGGTGGTGGATGTGGTTGTTTTGATTGAGGGGCAGGAATGGTTGTGCTTGGAGTAGGAAGAAGGGTGTTAATGGGAAGGTCATCGTCTGAGTCAAGTTAGGGAGTTGGTTTAGATCTCAGACGAATGGTTAAAGGTTTTTGTTTCTTTTGAGGTGGAAACGATGAGGTTTGAGGTTTTGTTTGTTTAGGTTGAGGGTCTGGTTGTGAAGGTCTCTTGATTGGTAACTTAGGTTTTTAGGGTTTGGTTTGTTTGGGTTTCGTCTATGGTGGAGGTTGGGTAGATGCAGTACCAACAGAGGGGTCAGCAGACGATCCCATTCTGAATGCAGTTCCAACAACTTCTTCTAGTGGTTCTTCCTTGATCAATGCCAACTCTGGATGTCTGGCAACGTATCCAGAGAAGAGATGTGCAATCCTCATCTTCCTGATGATGGATACATCGATCTCAAAACCCTGTTTCATCTTCTCTGACCCAGATTATTTTATTCCCGCCAGTTGAATGATTTCAATGAAGAACATGGCATAGGGAATAGGATGTTTTTGCTTGCTCTGGGCACCTTCCTTCGACTTGGAGAGATAGGATCTCCAGTTGTCCAGGATTAATGCAGGCAGATTGACCTTTGACCAGTCAGCATCTTATGTATGCAGAATCTGTCCTTGGAGGTTACATTATCCTTTGAGCCTTTTATTGGCAGAATAATGTGCAAAAGGACGTTGTGAATCAATCTACATATAGGCTTCATGTTTGAAGCGTACAGAAACCTCCTCAGAATATCCTTATTCTTGGTATGAGGCCTGGACTTTCCATACAATGCCTTGTCGACAATTTCTGGGGTGATGACCTTTTCTTAGTCTTTAGTAAAGAGGTCACCCTCCTCTTTACAGCCAGACGTTGCTGTAATGGTGTCAGTAAAGATGATGATGGCTTGATTGTCGACTGTTCCAGTAATAGTGTCGTTAACCTCAGACGCAGAGGCCCAAAAGTAAGCATACGGTACATGATACTAAGAGGTTCTCTTCTGCACGAAGGCTTCCCATCCGACATTTTTGATATACATTTGTAAAGGGAATCCTTCTTCTTCAAGTTTCTGTAAGTCAACCCATTTTCTAGCAACAAAGTCACTTTCTGCAAATCTCTCCATGGACACAAGCTATTTCTGGGCGGCCATGAGTGCAGGTTTTAAGAGAAAGAGGTTTGAGAGTAAAGGTGAGGGATAAGGTTTTAGTTCAGAGAGTTTGATAAGTTTTCAAAGTGTGTAAGAGATGAAAAGAGCGGTTATTTTGAATAAAAGAGAAGGTCAAAAGTACTGAAGAGAGGTGCATTAATGACGACTTGACGTGGTAGAGGGGACGACGCTCGTTTCTTGGGTTGTTATCGAGAGTAATCATTAGGGGAAATATCAGACTAATGAACTTAAAGACTTTTCATATTCAAAGACGGTCGTGTTAGTAAGACGAAATAAAATAAGATGTAAGACGATATAGAGTAAGATGAATCTTAAAAGATCAAATGAGACGATGCATGTAAGACGTTTTATTCTTGCAAAACTTTCATGTGCAAATTTTCTAAGATAAAGTTAAAATGTTCTACAGGTAAGGCTTTTGTAAAGATATCAGCCCATTGATGGTCTGTATTGATGAACTTAATATCAAAATCACCTTTTTGAACATAGTCTCGAATAAAATGATGTCTTATCTCTATATGCTTGGCTTTAGAGTGCTAAATGGGGTTTTTAGATAAATTGATTGCACTAGTATTTCACATAACACAGGAATGCTATGCTCAAAGCTAGAGTAATCTTCAAGTTGATACTTTACCCATAGGAGTTGTGAGCAGCAACTTGCAGCAGACACATTCTGCTTCAGCAATTGATAATGTAATTGAGTTCTGCTTCTTGCTGGTCCAAGATATAAGACATGGCCCAATGAAGTGACATCCACCACTTGTGCTTTTTCTTTCAAGTCTGTCACCAGCATAGTCTGCATCATAGTATCCTACTAACCTGAAATCTTTGTTTTTCTCATAGAATAAACTGAGGTTAGGTGTACCAACAAGATATCTAAAAATCCTCTTAATAACTTTTAAATGAAAGTCTCTAGGATTAGATTGAAATCTGGCGTATAAACAGACGCTATGCATGATGTCTGGTCTACTAGTAGTTAAATAGAAAAGTGAGCCAATCATACCTCTATAGACAGTCTGGTCTACAGGGTTACCTGATTCGTCCTTTGTCATACTGACAGACAGATGCATTGGTGTGCTCATAGGTTTTGACTCATTCATCTTATATTTCTAAAGCAATTCCTTTGTGTATTTTTGCTAATGAATGTATATACCCTTCTCTTCTTGTTTAACTTGTAGGCCAAGGAAGTATTTTAATTCTCCCATCATGCTCATCTCAAATTCACTCTGCATCAAATCTGAGAAATCCTTACATAGAGTTTCATTAGTAGCTCCAAAGATTATATCGTCTACATAAATTTGAATTAGAATGAAATCTCTGTTGGATTCCCTTCTAAAGAGAGTTATATCTACTTTGCCTCTCATAAACCCATTTTCAATAAGAAAACTGCTCAATCTGTCATACCAAGCATGAGGTGCTTGTTTAAGACCATACAGAGCCTTTCTAAGTTTAAAGACATGGTCTGTGAAGTTTGGATCCTCAAACCCAGGAAGTTGTCTAACATAGACTTCTTCTTCAATGAATTCGTTTAAAAAGGCACTTTTCACATCCATTTGAAAAGGCTTAATGTTTTTATGAGCGGCAAAGGCAAGCATAATTCTAATTGCTTCTAATCTAGCAACAGGAGCAAAGGTTTCGGTGAAATTAATACCTTCTTGTTGATTGTAACCTTGAGCCACTAACCTTGCTTTATTTCTGATTACTTTACCATTTTCGTCGAGCTTGTTGCGAAATACCTATCTTGTTCCAATGATGCTCTTATGTTTTAGTTTGGGAACAAGAATCCAAACACCATTTCTTGTGAATTGATGTAATTCCTCTTGCATAGCTATCACCCAGTCATCGTCTGTTAGTGCTTCTTCTATCGTCTTAGGTTTAATTTCTAAAACCAAGGCACAAGACGCTTGATTCTTTAGTGATGACCTTGTTTTAACTCCTTCAATTCATTCTCCAATGATCTGATCTTGAGGATGGTAGGTAACAAACTTCTAGTCCTTGTGAAATTCCTTTATCTGATTATCGGTCTGTTGTTGAGAAGTTTCTTCTGATTCTTTTACTTCATCTGTTCTTATTTGATTAGACAGTTCTATCTATAAATCTGCAAAATCTTCTTCCAAATCTGATAGTCTCTTATCAGGGGTTAGTGTATCATTAAATTTAACATGGATAGATTCTTCTACAACAGAAGTCCTAGAGTTGAATACTCTAAAAGCTTTTAATGTGTCGGAATATCCAAGAAAAATACCTTTATCAACCTTAGAGTCAAATTTTCCCAATTGATCTCTAGTGTTGAGAATATAACATTCACATCCAAAAGAGTGAAAGTATGAAATGTTGGGTTTTCTATCTCTCCACAGTTCATAAGGAGTCTTTTTAATTATTGGTCTGATCAATATTCTGTTTTGAACATAACATACTGTATTTACAGCTTCTGCCCAGAAGTACTTAGGGACTAAATTTTCACAGAGCATGGTTCTTGTCATCTCTTGTAGAGTTCTATTTTTACTTTCAACTACCCCGTTTTGTTGAGGTGTTCTCAGTGAGGAGAAGTTGTGGAAAATTCCATTCTCTTCACAAAAGGATTTGAACTCAGTATTTTCAAATTCAGTTCCATGGTCACTTCTAATTGTAGTAATACAAAAATCTTTTTTATTTTGAACTCTCTTACAGAATATTTCAAACACATAAAAAGACTCATGTTTGTGAGCTAGGAAATAAACCCATGTATATCTAGAATAGTCATCAATAATGACAAAATCGTACTTTTTCCCACCAAGACTAAGAGTTTTGTGGGTCCAAACAAATCCATATGTGGTAGTTCTAATGGTCTCAAAGTGGAAACAACATCTTTTGATTTAAAAGAGGTTTTGATTTGTTTCCCTTTTTGACATGCTTCACAAAGAAGATGAGTTTTCTAAGAGATCTCAGGCAATCTTTTACTAAACTCTTTTTATATAACTTTGAAATATGTTTCAAATTGATATGCCTGATCTTTTTATGCCAAATCCATTTTTCATCTTCTTTGGTCATTAAGCAAGTAATATTTTGTTTGTTCAAATCTTCAAACTCAATTTTATACAGATTATTATGTCTTTTGGTAGTAAAAAGAATAGATTCGTCATTTCTTTTGACTATGCATGATTCTTTATTGAAGGATACAATAAATTCACTATCACAAAATTGACTGATGCTAAGTGAATTGTATTTTAATCCTTCAACACATAGGACATTATCTACAGATGGAAGAGGAGGCTAACCAACTTTACCTATACCAATGATTTTTCCTTTTTCATTTCCACCAAATAAGACTGTTCCTTCGTGTGATTGGAGGTTTAGGAACATAGACCTCTCTCCCGTCATGTGACATGAGCATCCACTGTTCAGGTACCAGAAGGAATCCCTCCTTTTTCCTATTAAGGATATCTGCAACAGGAATTATTTGAGATTTTGGTAGCCAAATACTTTTGGGTCCTTTCATGTTAGTCCCAAAGGTCCTATTTGACCTCTATTTCCTTTTGTGTTGACATCTTTGGAATGAATGTCCAGATTTTCCACAAAAGTTACACAAGGTTGAATAAGATTTAGAAGATGATGGTTTAGCACTTTTGTCTTCTACAAATCCAATCCCAGATTTGTCAAATGGAGATCTTCTATGTTTTAAAATCATTTGGAGTTTTGAAGATTCGTCTACAAATTTGGTCAGATCATGTTTCAGACTAATGACCTCTTTCTTTAGTTTATCAACTTCAGAAAAAAGCATTGCCTTTTCAGGATTTGAGGCTAGGCTCTTTTGCATTCTCATCAAATCTCTCTTGAGTATCTCATTTTCTAAAAGAGCTTCTTGATATTTTCTGATATTTTATACTCAAGAGCAATCCTGTGTGAGTTAGCAAGAAAAGTATCATATGACATATCTTCGTCATCAGACTCAGATTCACTGTCATCAAACTCATGCAAAAAGTTATCAGACGTTGCTTCCTCTGCATTTGCCATGAGACATATATTAGTCTTTTCATCGTCTGAGCTGCTACTGCTGTTGTCCAGATCTTCCCAAGTGGCTAGAAGGTTTTTCTTCTTATATCTTTTCTTTGAACTCCATCCTTTCTTTAGTTTGGGGCATTTAACCTTAACATGTCCAAGCTTTTTGCACTCAAAGTAAATGATCTCATTGTTCTCTTCTTGAGGATGCTTTTTGTATCTAATGTCCTTCTTTCTGGAAGATTGCTTAAATATGTCTTTCTTCTTAAGCATCTTCTTGAATTTTCTGGTGATGAGGGAGATCTCATCGTCTGTTGAGCAGCTGGAGCTTTCGTTTGAGCTCTCAGATTCCTTAGATTAAACCTTCAGCGCTTTGTTTCTTCCTTTCATCTCAATTTTTTCATCTGCTCTTCTACTTGATTCTCCAATCTTTAGAGCAACTGAGTCATTATTTTTTACTTTGTCTCTTTTGAAGAGATGTACTTCATGCACTCTTAGAGCTCCCAGTACCTCATCTAGAGTTAAGGTCTTCATATCCCTTGCTTTAGCTATGGCTGTAGCTTTGGGTTCCCATACTTTAGGAAGACTGTCCAAGATCTTGAGATTGTTCTAAGCCTTAAATAACTCAACACCAAGACTTTGGAGTCCATTTAGAATTGTTTGAAATCTTCCAAACATTTCACCAATGGCCTCTGTCTCCTTCATGGTGAACATCTCATAGTGTCTTTGAAGAGTTGCTGCTCTTCTGAGACGAACATCTTTTGTGCCTTCATGTATTATGTGTATAGCATTCGACATTTCCTTAGCAATTCTATAGCTGCAAAATTTATTATATTCAGTTTTTGATAAAGCACAAGTTATAATAATGTACTTAGCTTTTGCGTTTTGTTGTAACATATTGTAGTCATCTTGATTGTATTCATTTTCTGGCTTGATTACAACATGATCTCCATGTGTGATGATTCTCCAGATACTATAGTGAGTGGACTTGATATAGATTTCCATTCTGTCCTTCCAGTATGCATAATCTTCTTTATTGAACGCAGGAGGCGTTGACAAAAAAGCTCTTTCAGGAATGAACTGTCCTTCAAGGTTTGCCATGTGGATCTTTCCCTCTAACACTTGTTAAGGTGCCCAACCCTTAGAGGCTGAGCTCTGATACCAAATTGTAGAACACAAAGATAACACAAGAAGGAGGGGTTGAATTATGTTATATCAAATTTTCACAATTTTTTTGTTAAAGACGTATTGTCTGAAATAAGATCAAAAGGATTTTCAAAACATGTTTAAAAGACAGACGAAAGCTGAAAGTCAAAACCTGAAAGCACACAGAAATTATACTGGTTTGTCTCACCCCAGAGACTACGTCTAATTCTTGGCAACAACCAAGTTCCACTAACTTTCACAAGTTACAAGTATTCTTTCCACAAGCCTCTTCAGGCTCAACCTAAGTAGTCTTTCACTTGCCTCTCCAAGCAAACACTCAAGTATTCTTTGAATCAAAGCCTCTTTAAGCCTCCACCAATCTCGTTAAGAAAAAAGGTTTACGTGTGAGTTTACCTCGCTGGGTTTAACGTCTTATCAGATGAATATACAATGAAGTATAAAGAGAATTTTACAAACAGAGTTTACGCAAGCTGTTTCTTTTCTTAAAGCAATTATGATCAGCAGCAACAACAACAACTTTCAAAAGAGGTCTCTTTTTCTATTTATAGGCTTCAAAAAGAATCCGTTGAGTGTATTACAGAAGATGACCTTCGGCTGATGAAGAGAGTCGTTGGAGTATTAAATACAACATTTAATTCCTTTCACCAACTTGTCATATGATAAGATAAAGCAGTCTACTTATCTTTTCTATTCTTGTACTCAATTTTTTAGTTGTTGTTATGTCCGTTTTCCCGTTTTGACATTTGCACGCATATTCCTCCTTTTTCGTTGACTTTCCTCGAAAGTAGGTGTATAGGCATAATACGTTTCGAGGTAGCTTACGCTCTGATTGATGTGTAGATCATTTTAGAACGTTGTCATCGTCTGTAAGATTTGTTAGTTACGAAGTTTATCTAATCAAAGGATAAGACGATACTCATCTTAAAAACACCAGACAATTATATACGAACGAATGATCAGACGATTATGCGAGGACATATATAATTTTAACTGTTTGTTATTATCAAAATATTTGAGGGTTATAAATTTGTACTTTGTTTTAACAGCTACACTATCTCAAAACATAATTATCCCTCCATTTATCTTAAAGGAATAATTTTAAGACTCTCTCACACTTTATCTCAAAACATAATTCTTCCTCATTACATAAACCGGTTTATTTTTATATGTTTCTCTCTCTCTATAAAACTTTTTGTAATTTGTATATTGCCAATGAAACAATGAGTGTGCGAGCGATTAGGGCTTTTCTTATTTCTATATTTTTTTTAATACTTATTTATGTACTAATAATAATTAATAACATCTTCATTTACTACAAAAATCACTATTAGCTATGCCTATATAACAAAGCAACGTCAACACTTCTTTCTATTTTTATTTCTTAACAAAACATGTCTTTCTATTCTTAAAATTAATATTATATTCAAAATTAATTATAAGTATTAATGAAAGTTGTAAAAAAAAATATATGTATATCTTAAAAATATCTTTAAAAATATATTCATAGTTTAAAAAGAAAAAAGATAAGTACAATTTTCAAATGAATTTAATTAGAATACATTGACAATGGAAAGAATTTTATAATGTAGTTTAATCATAGATTGTCATGTATAGCAAGATTGTTAACTTTTTATAATAATTATTTTAAAGGTCATATTTAAAGTGTTTTTAGATTTATTATTATTGTAAAAAATTTTACATTAATATGTATTAAACTAATTTATAACAGTTCTCTTTGTTTTATTATTGAGGTGAACAATTTACTTTTATATGTTATAGAAAAGGTGTATCACTATTGTTAAAAAATAATGCTAAATATCAAGTTACTTTTGTGTTATAGACAAAATGTGCCACTATTATTAAAAAATAATACTAAATAGTAGTATAAAAGTATTTTTTTTTCCAACTAATCTATTTAAAGAGAATTTAAAGAAAAAGGATTTTTAAAAAAAAAATAATATAGCATAACAATTTTGTACATTTAGTTATTAGATTTTACTTGTATTAATAAATTAAAAATTTTTAAAAACTGTCACACTATAACCAAACCAAACCGTAATTTATATTTGTTTAAAAATTTTAAACAATTGTATAAAAAAACTAGTTTAGGGTTATGGTTTAAAATTGATTTTAAAATCGGTTTTAAAACTAGTTTATGGTTCAAAATTGGTTTTAAAACCAAACCAATTTTTAAACTGATTTTGAAATTGGTTTTAAAACTAGTTTATGGTTTAAAATCGGTTTGAAAATTGGTTTTGAGCCATGAACCGGTTTCAAAACAATTTATGGTTTAAAATCGATTCTAAAATCGAGCCGGTTTTAAAACTAGTTTTGAATCATAAATCGGTTTTAAAACTGGTTTCAAAAAATCCAAACCAAATTTTTAAAAAAATATGGATATGGATTTTAAAATGAATTCATTTAATTAGATATGGATTGGATTTTTAAAAATCCAATCCATGCCCACCGAGGAGGCTAGAGATGGTGAGGGCAAAACACAAGGCAAAACAAAACATAAGACTGAAAATGTATTTGTTAGATGCATAATCATCCCTGTATCTATGTTGTTTTGTTAAGTTTTTGTGACATTAAAATTTCTTGTTTCAATGGTGACAATGTATAATATGACTATTAAGAGACCAATAATTAATCTGGTAAAATTTTATAAAGTTCTCATTGCCCTTTACAGGCTTTGTAAAGTGACCAATATCACTATTAGATTTAGGTTTTGTAAAGTTATTGTCATAATGTGCATTGGAAAAATTTGTCAAGAAAAAAAATTATAAAATTGATTTGAAATCTAAAAAAAAATTCCACAATAATATAAATTTGTTTGAAATCTAAAAAATATTATCAAATCATTGGGAAATCGCTGATAAAAAAATAAAATCATTGGGAAATCAATCTCAAGTTAAACACAAATCTTTAAATTATAACCGTCTAAAATTTGTCCCAAATTTGTCTAAAAAACTTTTGGATGAATTTGGGACAAATTATAATAATTTTCAACGAGGCTTTTCGAACGGAATATATTTTCTCTGAAATCTATCTGGATATATTATTCCATCTAAAATCCATGGGAAAAATGTTTGAAATCCATGTGAAATCCGTCGCAAAATTTGTCCAAAAAGACATTTTTCTAGTAATGAATTAGATGCTAGTTAGCATCCATCTCGAAGTGCTACTATCCTTGCATTGTGACCATAGCAAGGCAATGCTTCTATCGTGGGGTAGTGGCAGAGAAAATTCCCTATTTCTTGTATTTATTCTTTAAAAATAGTGAGTATTTACAAAAAAAAAAAAACTTTTCTAGCAAAAATCCTAATATTTACAAATCTATCTAATTTTTATGGTTTTTTTGTGAGATTTCTTGTTATTTTTGGTATTCAATTCTCTAAATTGGCTTAATGAATCTTCATTATGAACTGTCTTTTTTAGTACAAACGTTGTTCTTTAACCATTCAATATGTCTCTTCTGCTACTTTTGGTATCTTCAATTTGATATTATACATTTTACTTAATGTTATGCATGCACATTATTGTATAAATTATGTTAGAAATTATTTATTTCAAAATATATTTATCAACTTTTGAACAAAATACTAATATTAGTTGTTACTGTTGCCGAAAATATTGTCACAAGATGGGTTATGGTTAGAAATGTCATTCACGCAAGTTTAGGTAAGGTACTCTAATATTTGATGTCATGCCCGTATTAAGAAAAAAAAAAAAAAACTTATTGTCATACTTATACTCATGCGATTAATAATTTTAGTGTTTATCCGTATATTTTATGGATACTTAAAACTATTCGGACACTTTTGTTACACCAAAATGTTGTTTCCTCGTATCCTAAAGATTAGGCTAAATTGCACTTTTGATTCTCCTATATTTTTTAATTCTTAATTTAGATTTTTTTATTTTTAATTTTACAATTTTAGTCATTTAATTTTTAAAAATTCGTAATCTTAGTCCCCTATTTTTAATTTCACGATTTTAGTCTTCCAATTTTTAAAAATTTGTAATTTTGGTCCCTCTATTTTTAATTTCATAATTTTAGTCCTCTAAATTTTAAAAATTTACAATTTTAGTCTAATCGTTAAATGCTCATTCGTTGACTATTAATGTCTCAACGTTATCTATGATATGACATTAGTCTGTTAAATATTATCTGTCATGTATTCACTCTAATGCCACGTATTATTAACGTTGATACATTAACGGTTAACAAATGAATATTTAACGATTAGACCAAAATTGTGGAACTAAAAATAGGGGGACTAAAATTCCAGATTTTTAAAAACTGAAAGACTAAAATTACAAAATTAAAAATAGAGAAACCAAAATTGCATATTCAAAATTATAGAGGGATCAAAAATACAATTTAGCCTAATTATTAATTGCTAAATAGTCAACCATCAATGCTCAACAACACTTAAGCAGGGACAATAAAGATTTAAGGTTTTTAATTTTAAGATTATAAGATTAGGTTATTAAGAATAAAATTTGTAAATTATGAACGTAAAATTGTAGAAATATAAATATAATATTAAATTTTTTTATTTTCAAATTAATATATTAAATATATATAGATATGAAAAGGATTGGATGCTAAAATATATTCATATTCGCATCCAAAATTATAAAATCTTGTGAATAAATATTTATATTTAAATCCTTATTCATTTAACAGATAATTTCAGGTGTTTTTTACGCATGTCTCTATTTATGGTCATAGGAGAAAAAACTTAAGATTATGTTTGGATTGATGGTAAAAAATGTAATTGAATGGATCGAAATATAATAAAATGGGATGAATTAAAATGGAATGGAATAAAAATATCATTCAATTGTTTGGATATTTTATAATGAAACAGAACAAAAATTTTATTTCATTGTGTGGGAAGAAAAGGAACAAAATAAATTATAACTTTTTAATTTCTATATTATCTTTATTTTAAATATATTTTTCAAGAAGCTAATGATTAAGATAAAATTTATAAAATTAAAATAATCATGATCCATCTTCTTTCATTATGTTTCATTCTTATTTTCACAAACCAAATAATAAAACAACTTCATCTTCCACTTCATCCCTCTTTATTCTACCTTCTATCACCAATTCAAACATAGCCTAAGAAAATAATCCATAGTCATTCAACACTAGATGACATCTAGAGAGGAAAAAAAAGTAAAAAAAATATATAAATATAATAGATAATATGATGTGATAGAAAAAAAAAAAAACAAAATAATAAATGTTGATAGAATGGAAGATACGTATGACTATCTATACATCATCACTCAAATATTAATGCCAATAGAATTCAACGTCATGTGCCTCCGTGTCAGCGTCAATAATTCTTATGTTTTCCCCTTGAGATCTATGTTTACACGTTTGTTTACCACTTCCGTCTTTTGGTTCCGTGAAGACACACCGTCTTGTCTTCCGTCACATTTGTTCGGTATTGCGTTTTTACTTTCTTCTTCGGCTTATCGGTATTTCTTTAACATTTTATAAATTCTCTTATAGTTTTTCTACTATTTTATAAAGAAAGTATTAAATAAAAAATTAATATCTTCAAAATATAAAATATAGTCAATACTACCATACTAAGAAAGTAGAAAGATAAATAAGAAAATATTATAATAAGATTTAAAATTATTGAAAGGATTTTACTTTCTTGTGTTGTGGCAAATTTTATATCCACGAGTTATAAGGAATTAGCAGCGTGCAAGACAAGTAAAAGCAGGAGAAAGGTTCAAAGGCTATACTTCAAATTAGTAAGTAAAAAGTTAAATACAATTAATTCTGATCTACTAAAAAAGGAAAATAATTGATATATACTTTATTTTGTTCAAGAAGTGAAAGCAAAAAGAGAAATAAAAAGAAAAAAAAGTGAAATGTGTGATAGGTAATAAGATATGATCATCATAAGAAAAAAGAAATAATCGAAAAATAAATAAAAAAATATGAAAGCACTACATAAATATATAAATATTATTGTTATTTGAAAAATGTTTCACCGTTACATTTTTGTTGTTCACTGGTAATTGTTAATTATTAATAATATCATTATTACTGGTGGAAAGACAGACAATGTTGTGCTTGTTTGTAAGCGTTTTTTTTTTTAAACAACTCCAATATATTAAGCGTTTTTTTTTTCTTTTTGACAATGTAAAAATATATTGTTTATTTATTGAGAGCAAAGTAACTCACATTCATGAAAGTAGTGGGGTAATTGGTGCATTTTCAGTTGAAGAGTAAAAAAGTCTGAAAAAATGTGGATAATGAATGGGAATATCTCTTTATTATTATTATTATTATTATTATTATTATTATTGTTATGTCTTTCATCACAATAAACTAATTTTTAACAAACTGTTATTAGTGTTATAATTAATTGTCAGATTTTTTAAAAAAATTATTTTTTTAATATTTAAATTTTGATTGTTATTTAAAAAGTATAGCTCATTCATCATTTATTTAAGAATAATATTGTAAATGAGTGTGAAGAAGATAAAAAAAAAAAGAATAAACATAAATAAAATGTAACAGAAAAAGATGTGAAAAAAATATAGATATCTTCTATCCTCTCCATTTATATAAATTAGAATAGAAATCTTGAATAAAAGTGTTTTTAGGAACTATTCTTCAACAAAAGAGTTTTTAGGATTTTTTTTTAACGAGAGCGTTTTAAAGAAATTTTCTTAACCTCTTGTTTATTTTAATTTATCATTTTCATATTTATTTTTAAATTGAATTTCAATATTTTTTAAACATATTATCAATATTTAAAAATAATTTTATATCACAATATATGTTATTTATCATAAATCTAAAATATAATATATATGTTTAAAAATATTTATTTCTTAGTATTTTAGCTTGTGCAACATACATGATAAATATTTATTTTATATAATTAAAATTTATAATAAATAAAAACTTTTGAATATATAATTGTATTATAATTAAATTCATAATAAATAAATATTTTTAACATACAAATTATGTTTAGTTTTAGGATAAACAATTTATATTTGATACATGACTATTTTTAACTACTGATTTTTTTAAAAAATATTAAAATTTAATATAGAAATAAAGATGAAAAGGATAGATTGAAAGAAATATGAGATTATTTTTTTTTCTAAAAACACTCTTATTGAAGAAAAGCTCCTAAAAAAACTCTCGTTGAAGAATAGTTCCTAAAAATATTCTCATTATTCTAATTTATATATATAAAAAATTACAAATTTTAACTATATATAATTTATATATTCAAAAGTATTTATTTATTGTAAATTTTAATTATGTAAATAAACATTTGTCCTGTATATTGAACAAGTTAAAATACTAGTTTTATAATTTTTCCGTAAAGCATTTATTTACAAACAATGATTCTATCATATCTGTTTTCAACGGATTGCTCTGTTTCTGTCATTGCAAAAGCACTTAGAATTAAAGATTCTCTTTTCTTCGATTCGATAGGACGAAATTTAAAGATGGATAATATTCATTTAAATAATACAGAGTAATTTTAAAATTTCATATTAATATTCCTATTTATTAAATGATAAATATTAAATCTTTTTATATTTTCAAATATTAAAAATATGCATTTTTATTTTAATACTTTTCTTTATAAACTATTACAGGATTAATTAAATGGATAATATAAGAAAATATAACAATATTCAATAATCGAATTTTCTTTTCTAATTAGTGGCTTCGGTTGTCTAAAACTTGTTATACAAATAAACTTTTAAACTAATTAAGTAATTGTTACCAATTAAGTTGAAGTAATATATTCTCTCCCATCCTATTTATAAGAATCAAATTGAAATTGTTGTTTAGTCCTTTTGATAAGAACCAATCCATAATATTTCTTGCATTAATTTTTCCTTTGCAAAATATCCTTAATTAAGGTCATTTATTTGAGTTCAATAAGTAGTTAGTAGATACCTTAAAATTAAACTCAATGAAAGACAGAAAATCTAATGTTAAGAGTAGTTTTGAAAAAAAATAAATTTAAGACAAATTGAATACTATCAATTAAATTAACTATATTCTTTAATCTTGGTAATATAGTTAATTGAGCCTTATAAATAAGACAGGAGTATTGTTTAAAGCTTATCTAAGATTACACCAATCTTAAAGATATGTTATCAAAACGGAATATTTCATAATTTGAGTACTGTATTAGCCTTTAATGTATTCATAAAAAAACGTTAGCTTTTATTCCGAAACATAATGCAGAATTAAAAGACTTTAATTAAAGCTCTGTTAATAAAAAAGGTAACATGTTTAGTTGACGTCAAAATATTAATTAAGAAAAAAATTTAAGTGCAGTTTCTTGAGTATTTTTGGCAATATTTTTCAATTAAAATTAGAGTTTTATTTTTGTAATTTGCATGCATTAAAAATCAATGCAGATTATCGAGATAAAACTTAAATTTTGATTGAAAAACAGTACTAAAAACAATTGAGAAACTGCACCTAATTTTGTCTATTAATTAAATGAGAGTATATAAAATAAAATAAAATATACAAGTAAAATTAACTCAACTGATTAGGTAAACTGAATAACTTCTATACTGGAAACGATATTCACATGTCCGTGGCAATTTGGGTAATTAACTTGTTCCATTTCATGGTTTTGTCAGCTTTACAGTTAGAACGTTACAAAGTTGCGGCAAATTTTAGTTTGTTTGGTAGTGCCACGTTCTTCTTTAATTATCTTCTCATTAACGCAATCCTACAACGATAGTTCTACAAAATGCTTTATCAAATAGATTTCCTTTTTCTCTAAGTAATATAGAAATTCTTTATCCGATATTCAATCAAAATGCTTTATTAAAAATTTGTGGTCGAGATTAATTTGGATATATATATCTCAATCATATTTTATATTTTAAAATTAATTTTATCAAAATTAATTTTACCAAAATTTAAAACAAATAGACGTTGACGTTGACAATTATTTAAAGACTTTGCTCCTTTATTATAAATAGAATACATAAGGGTGACAGAGATTCTCACACTCTCAAACATTTTTAATATTTTTTCTTTTCTTTTATTTGAATGTGTATTTCACATATTATTTTTGTATTTAGCCAAAAAAAAATTTGTCAACCATCTCAGACTACTATCTTTTTATTTTTATTTGTATATATATTTAATTTTTTTAACTACTTGTCTCCTTCAATTTTCTTTTTAATTTCTATTTCTAAATTAAATTTTAATAGTTTTCTTAAAAGAAATAGTAAAAATAATATTATTTCACAATTTAAATTGTTCATTGTAAACTTAAAACATAATTTATAAATTCAAAATTCAAAATATTTATTTATTATAAAGTCTAATTATAATATAATTTATATATTCAAAATTATTTATTTATTATAAATTTTAACTATATAAGAACAAACATCTATCTTGCATAATGAACATGCTAAAATACTAGTCAAAATAGTTATAAAAACATTTTTGTAAAAAAAGAAAGTATATATATATTGTTATATGTATAATTTTAGAGGCTAAATAGAATTTTTTCTAAAGAAATTTTATTTATATAATTTTTTATAATAAATATATAAAATAAGATGAATAACATAATTAAAAAAATAAAATAATATTATAAAAATATTATAAAGTGTTATATAAATAATACAACTTTATTTTCTATAGATATAGACCTTTTATTGAAGAATACGAAGCAGTGAACAGAAAAAGTGCGCAACAATATTAATATAAAAAAAAAAAAAGTACGACTTTTCTGACTGCGTCCCGCGTCTCCATAACGACAACTTTATCTTTACCTCCCAGATCCGAATGCTCCTTCCCTTTATTTTCATTTGTTCAACTTCAAAATCATAGTTATCGTATTCAGAATATAAACAATGATTCTTCTTCTCGCTAAGCCTTTCCATCTTTCCTTGGCTTAGCGGGAACATTTTCTTTATTATTATTATTATTTCCTTTCGTTTGATCCCCTTACTTCAAAAGCATTTGCCTTTCTGCAATAATACTTTCCCACATTTGTTTTAAAGCCTTTTTCTATATCCAATCTGATCCGTGCTCTGCTTCCAGAGAATCGTTTTTTTACCCTGGAATCGAAGATTTGATTCAAAACCTTCCCTATTCGATGATTTGAGTAATAATTGTGTTATTTCGCTTTTGATTTTTATTCAACCTTATTGATGGAATCATCTTCAAATCGAATGTACAGTTGTGATGTATAATCTATCTGTTTACACAGTATGTGCACTTATGTTGTTTTTTATTTGATTATAGTTGGGAACTTTTGTTGATTACTCTTTGACTGGCTCCTTGTTTTCTCCATCATTCATTCATTTATGCACTAGCTTGGGAGTTTTATGCGAAATCAATTCCTTTATATGCTTTTCTTAAGTCTACCAGACATACCCAATTGCAAAAAGCCTTGCCTTTCAGATTTTACTGTTTGATACTACCATAAAAAAACCTAGCTTTTACAGTGTAAACTCTTGTAGAGTACTTGATCTCTTAAGGGTTTGGGCTTGTGAGAAGAGAAGTATTTACTTTTCATCTTTTGGTCTAAGGATGGATCATATAAGTAATGAGGCTAGTGTTGACCTTTTTGCGATTGGCCCTTCTGGCATACTTGGCAGAACAATTGCTTTCAGGGTTCTCTTCTGCAAGTCTATCTCACAATTGAGGCATCAGATACTTTTTGTGTTGTTGGATATCTTCCAAAGGTTTAGGGGATTTTGGGCGCCTGTTGTGTCATGGTTGCATCCAAGAAACCCGCAGGGGATATTGGCAATGATGACAATAATTGCTTTCTTGTTGAAACGGTACACCTATGTGAAGGTAAGGGCTGAGATGGCATATAGGAGGAAGTTCTGGAGAAATATGATGAGAGCTGCATTGACCTATGAGGAGTGGGCTCATGCAGCCAAGATGCTTGATAGAGAGACACCGAAGATGAATGAATCAGACTTTATGATGTGGAGTTGGTGAGTAACAAGCTTGAAGAGCTTCGCCATCGCCGGCAAGAGGGGTCTCTTAGAGATATAATGTTTTGTATGCGTGCAGATCTTGTTAGGAATCTAGGTAATATGTGTAACCCTGAGCTCCACAAAGGTAGGCTTCAAGTGCCAAGACTAATCAAGGAGTATATCGATGAGGTATCAACTCAGTTGAGAATGGTTTGCAACTCTGATTCAGAGGAGCTTGCATTAGAAGAAAAGCTTTCTTTCATGCATGAAACTAGACATGCATTTGGGAGGACTGCTTTGTTGTTAAGTGGGGGTGCTTCCCTAGGAGCTTTTCATGTTGGTGTAGTGAAAACACTGGTAGAACATAAACTTTTGCCTAAGATAATTGCTGGTTCAAGTGTAGGATCCATTATGTGCTCTATTGTTGCCACTAGGTCTTGGCCTGAGCTTCAAAGCTTTTTTGAGGATTCACTGCACTCATTGCAGTTTTTTGATCAAATGGGTGGGATTTTTGCAGTTGTGAAGAGGGTCACAACATATGGTGCAGTTCACGAGATCAGACAGTTGCAAATGATGCTGAGGCATCTAACAAGCAATCTTACATTTCAAGAAGCATATGACATGACGGGTCGAATTCTTGGGATTACAGTTTGTTCCCCGAGAAAGCATGAACCACCTAGATGTCTTAACTACTTGACTTCGCCCCATGTTGTTATATGGAGCGCAGTCACTGCTTCTTGTGCCTTTCCTGGCCTTTTCGAGGCTCAGGAATTGATGGCAAAGGATAGAAGTGGAGAGATTGTTCCTTACCATCCTCCATTTAATTTGGGTCCTGAAAAGGGTTCCACTCCAGTGCGCCGTTGGAGGGATGGTAGCTTGGAGATTGATTTACCTATGATGCAGTTGAAAGAGCTGTTCAATGTCAATCATTTTATAGTTAGTCAGGCCAATCCTCATATTGCACCATTATTGAGATTGAAAGAATTCATACGAGCTTATGGAGGTAATTTTGCAGCAAAGGTATTTTCACGGACTTGGACTTCTTTGAAAGCATGATAACACATACATGAGTCTATTTATTGTCATTGCATATATTTGTCTCTTAAATAAATTTTCACTTCTACATGTGTCATTAACTCAGTCTCTGTCCCTAACTAAACATCATTTCCTGTGAGTTGATGAGTGAATGGTTCCTTGCTGTTAAACTAACAACTTAGATAGAACATTATTACATCGTTTGATTCCTATAGCTGATGATCCCATGTAGGGGGAAAACACTTGGTTGTTGTTGTTGTAATGATGAATGTGATTTAGGTGTTTTGTATGTTTGCTTATGTGAGTCTGACAGTCTGTGAAATATCACTCTCTATGTATTTACTATTTATTAGATAAACCACTTTTGGAGTTTTGTTGCCTCTACTATTCCATTCCCTGCAAATTTCAAGGGGAAATTGATGCCTGCAGAATTTGGATGACTAAAACAGGTTGTTGCCATTGCCATTTACTTGCACAAAATTTGTTGGTGTCTGGTGGTTTAATCGAATAAGAGGTGGTTCATTAGTGTCTTAGTGCCATGGCTTTGATTACAATTTAGAGAATAGCATTAGCAGCTGCTGAATGTTGAAATAATGGTAAAATTTTCTTAGGAATATTTTACCATTTGTTTGCAAACATACTACAATCTTAATAATGACTGCATATGCAGAATTCTTAAGTTCAAATTATGCTGTGTAACTTTTATTTACCCCCCTTCCCAAATTTGATCGGAAAATGGTAGTATCTGTCAACAGTTGTTGCAAAAAGGCATCATACTTGTTTGCCATTGGATCTTCAGTATGCTGCAGCCGTACTCTTCTGAATATGCATCGATAATAATCCAATGTGGTTTTTGATTCTGTAGCTTGCTCATCTAACAGAGATGGAGGTGAAACATAGATGTAATCAAGTACTGGAACTCGGTTTTCCATTAGGTGGACTTGCCAAGCTGTTTGCTCAAGACTGGGAGGGTGATGTAACAGTTGTTATGCCTGCAACTCTTACTCAGGTATGTGCATAAGGACAATTAAATAAACTAGGTTTTATTTGATGATAAAAGAAATAACTAGTGGTTATTGAAAATGGTTTAGGAATTTATTTATGTATCATTTATCAGGGAAGATTCAGTTGAATAGTGATTAACTTGTGTATGTTGTATTTTCCCCTCATCCTGCTCCAGTACTTAAAAATCATACAGAACCCTTCTTATGTAGAGCTTCAAAAGGCAGCTAACCAAGGGAGAAGATGCACCTGGGAGAAGCTTTCGGCCATTAAAGCAAATTGTGGAATTGAGCTTGCCCTTGATGAGTGTGGTGCAATTCTCAATCATATGAGACGACTCAAAAGAAGTGCTGAGAGAGCTGCTGCTGCTTCACATGGTCTGCCCAGTACAGTCAAATTCAGTGCTTCAAGAAGAATTCCATCATGGAACGTCATTGCCCGAGAGAATTCTACAGGATCCCTTGAAGAAGACCTTCATGCAGATGCTACTTCCTCATCACATCAAGGTGTTAATAGTCCCAGTGGAGCCACTGGTAAAAATTGGAAGTCACACCGTAGCATACATGATGCAAGTGACAGTGAATCTGAAAGTGCTGACTTGAATTCTTGGACCAGATCTGGTGGGCCTTTGATGAGAACTACATCAGCGAATATGTTCATTGACTTTGTCCAAAATTTAGAAGTTGATACTGAACTAAATAGAGCCACGGTGACTCACACGAGCCCTCGTGATTTTCAGCATCACAGTTCAAGGGTCACAACACCAGATAGGAGCTCCGAGAGCATGGAATTTGATCAGAAAGAAAATGGCAACAGGGTTGTCATGAATGGATCTAACATAATGATAACTGAAGGTGATCTTTTACAGCCTGAAAGGATCCATAATGGGATTGTGTTTAATGTTGTCAAGAAAGAAGACTTGACACGTACAAATAGGAGTCATGATTATGATAGTTGTAACAATGAAGTTGCTGAGTGTGTACAAATTGACTTTCCAGGGAAGGAGATGGATGCTGCCAGTTCAGCTTCTGAAAATGGCGATGATGATTCTACATTGGCCAGGTCCCTAACTGAAACACCAAATTATAATTCCACAGATCATTCCAGCACAGATTTGGGTAAGGATCAAAGCATTGCCGACAGTTAACGCCAAAGATCACAACTTTTTACTTGATTGTCTTTAGTACTTTGGTGCTATTCCTGTTCAGATTGTTAATAGTATCAAATCTACTCAAGGATCTCTATTCTTTTTCGATTGGAATATAGCCCAAAATCTGGGATACTCATGAATGCAAGGAAGAAAAAGTGGTTTCAACTACGTGCAATCCACAACTAGATTGAAATTTGTAGCTACCACTTGTGCAGATGAATGAAATCTACTCTCACGCTCCACACAACACCCCACTCCCCCTTTTCCCTGTGCAGCTCTGCCCTTTCATTGTTTGTTGTTGTTAATCACTTTACCTATGCATAGGGGCCTTGCTGAATTTATCTATAATCGTAAAGTTGCAGGGTGTCAGCTTTGAGGGTTTTATATATTAGCTTGCAAGAGGTATTGTCCATGTTGATAAAATAAAGTTTATTCTATCTATCAATGACGTTGGAGTATTAATTTCCTGGTTTGCTTAGAAGGTTCAGCAACTGCAAGATATGTGATGTTCCTTCAGTTTCTTAAAAACATGTATAGTCTTTATACAGTATAATGCACCAAATATCTCTAAGCTTCACGTGATGTATTAGAACTTTTAACAAAAGCTAAGAGGAGAGAAAAAAAAAAAAAACAAAGAATTTTGTCATTGCTATGGATCGTTAACCAAAAGCAAGGGTCGTTAAATAATTCTAGATCTTTAAGAGATATATAAAGCCATAAGAATTTTTAAAAAATAGGTGGAAAATCAAGTTTGATTCAGGAGTAGTTTATATAGGAAAAATAGTGAAAAACCATTTGTTGTATATTCTTATACATCTATTTCTAAATGTTTAGGTTAAAAATTGCGTAAATTATAATAACTTAAAATATATAATTTATCCTATAATATAAATAATCAATAAAAACTAGATTAAATTATTTACGAAAAAAGTGAGGATGAGCAAATTAAATGTTTATAATTCAAGAGACTTTGTAAAAGCAAACATCTGAGCTTAGATTATAAAATTTAATGGCAATTGCTAAACATACCCCTTCTTATTGCTAAATGTATCCTTTATCTTTTTTTGTTAATACTTTAATTAAATGCATTTCCTCTTTTCATTCGTTCAAATACCACTCTTTTCTCTCTTCCTTTCATGTCTTGTCGATGTAATCTCTTTTTTCCCTTTCATGTCTTTTGACGATGCTCTTTGTTTTTCTCCCGCTTTCCTTTGATCATTTGATCCTTCCTTCTTCAACGACACTCTTCTTCCACAAAAATAATTTTTATTACCTTTAATCAACATAACTTACATATATAAAACAATTTTTCCACCTTGGAAATTTTCCAATCTCAACAACATATGCCTTTTGTCCCGCTCAAAATTTTGAGTTGATCTATCACATGCTCCATGACATGGTGATGAACCATTACATGCATTATAATAAAAGTTCATTAGTGTTCAAAGTGGGTCACAACTCCTGTGTATATTTTATCCCATATTCTTTAATGTTGAATATCACAATTAGTGGTGGCATGTGTAAACACTATACAAAGAAAGATTGCACATAATGGTAAGACCATTTGAATAATTTGTCGCGAGCATGAATCTTGCTACTTTACAATTGGGGAGTACGTTTAGTAATTAGAAGGATATTTTAGATAATAAAAAATGCAAAAAAAGAGTATGCTTAATAATTAAGAAGGTACATTTAGTAATGTCAATTTAATTTGGTTTTTGGTCTATAGCCAACATGACCTTAATACACTGGACAATTTAAAATAGGCCTACATAAGCTTAGGGGGCTGTTATTCTCACCTTAATTTTTGCTCTTTTCACCCCATGTTTTGTTTGTTATTTCTTTCTTGAAAATACCCCTTGCCCTTGATAGAAACACATTTTCGTTGTATATTGTGCACAATGAAAATGCATTTTCGTTGTGTATAGAGGGCGCATCCCCTTACACAACAGAAACACATTTCCGTTATGCACAATACACAACAAAAACACATTTTCATTATGTATTTGGGATACATACACATATGTATCCCAAATACACAATGAAAACACGTTTTTGTTGTGTATTTTTGCTTTATACACAACAAAAATATGTTTTCATTGTGTATTTTGAAGTAGTTGTTTATATTTTTAAAATTCACTCTTTTTGGTGCAAAGGTTTTAATGATTCACTAACGCGTGAGCAGGACACACATTTGATGAAAGAACAAGTAATACACAAGAAGGGGAGTTGAATTGTGTATTAAAATAATTTAATCAATTTTTGAAAACTAATTTGAAGATAGATGAATTAGACGAGTGTAAGGATAAGAGACGAAAAACACACAGAGGATTTTATAGTGGTTTACTCAATCTTGAGCTACGTCTAGTCCCTTCGTCCTAAAGGTGTTCAACTAACCAACCTTAGGTTACAAACAAGTATTTTTCTCTGCTTCTTCAGGCTTTACAATGCAATCTACCCAAATTGCTTGACCACCCAAGTATTCTTTGTTACTAAGCCTCTCTGGGCTTTCACAACATAAAGTAGTTGTTACAAATAAATCAACTCACAGTGTGAAAATATGAAAGTTTAAGTGCAGTAAAAGAGTTTCTCTATAGAGAGTTTGAAGATATTTCAAGGTCGTCCAATAAGCGCAAAGTTCATTGTTTTTCACTAATCTCTTCTTTTCTAAGCTGCTATATATATAGTCTTTAGAAAGTAGCCGTTAAAAACTTAGCTTCATTCTTCAAGAGAGAAAAGCATGTGCGTATATTGAGTTAGCAACAAAGTTAGAAAAGTGACTTTTGTTCTTGCACTAAAATGGAAAGTGCAGTACTGTGTTGAAGACCTGCCTTTCTGAACATTCTTTATTCGTCTTGCCAGGTTGATAGGTTGACTTCCTTTTTCTGCAATACTGCGCTTATACACTAACATGTATCTAACTTCCATTTAATGTGTAGACATTTGACTGTTAGATTACTCTAAAAGGTAAAGCATTAGTCTTAAGATATTTTATGTGAAAACGCATAATTCAAATAAGCTTTAAAACTTAGATGTAGAAGAGACTTACTCTTGGACGATCATCATATATGGGTCTATTGGACGCTTGTTAAAATTGGCACGTTGGACGCCTTGATATAAAACACGCATTGGATGCTTTAAAGAACTTTTTACAACAAAGACTTAAAACTTAATAAATTTGTTATCTTCAAAATTAAGGGACTAAATGCATCATATGTCTTTGGTTCCAACAATCGAGACCCTTGATTTCCTATGTGTAATCTCGATTGTTAAGATGTAGCAAATAAGCTCTGGCAACAAATGTGATCTCCTCGATTGCAACGCATGCCTTGTATGTATCCCTCAACCACTGCAAAGTCATGCGAGCTCTTTTCCCGGTCGCAGTCTATGTGTCATGGTGCTTAATGCCAAGCTCACTCATCAGCAACCCTACAACATCATTAGGAGTATTGGATGGGTACTGACAAACCTTGCCTATAATAGGCAAGTGCAAGAGAGAGAGATGACACGTCATCTAGGGTGATGGTCATCTTCCTTACTGGCAGGTAGAAAGAGCTAGTGTCCTTATGCCACTGCTTAATAAAGGCTCATATCATGCCTTTGTTGGCAGTAGTATATCATGCTTATACAAGAGGGGCAAGCCTTGACCTATCCACGATGGTCACCACCTACAGGTTTGTGGGCATCGGCAAGATCTTACCCTTGTGGCTGATTAGCCTGAGCTCAAGGTGGGGTTGTCTAAGCCATATATGTCTAGTAACATGGTCCCTATTGGGTGGGGGGGTCTAAAAATGAGCTCTGCCAAAGCAGCTTAAGGTACCTCTACCTTAGTACCTCAATCTTTGGCTCAGGTAAATCAACATGTACCTCCTCTTGCTACGCAATGCTTGTAGCCTTTTTGGCCCGACGTGCAGATGTAATCGGTGATAGGTGCCTAGCTGTGCCAAGTGCATCATTTGAAGGAGGGCTTTGTCCTAGACGAAAGGAGCCAAACTTCGTGCGTGGTATGGTGAATCTGAAATAGTAATAAAAATTTAATAATTAAATAATAATTAATAATAAAATATAATCATAATTATTAACTTTCAATTATACATAATACATAACGAAATTAAGATTGCTTTATGTATTTGGCTTAGATACATAATGAAATCGTGATTGTATTGTGTATCCAACCCAGATACACAACGAAATCATGATTCTGTTGTGTATTTGGGTTGGATACACAATGGAATCGCGATTTCTTTGTGTATCCAACCCTTATACACAATGAAATTGTGATTTTGTTGAATCTAAAACTTAGAAAGAAAAGGAAAAAACTCACCTAAGCAAAGTGTTCCTTCGATGACGACAACGAACTCCCCGCGGCTTGCGAACTCCAGCGATGATGAGTGAAGTGGGGAGACGAGAAAGAGTTGAAGGAGGAAAGAATGAGGGGAAAGAGAAAGTTGAAGGAGGGAGGAGAGATTGAGGGGTGAGAGAGAGGGGAACTAAAGAGGGTGGAGGAGAAGGGGGTGAGAATATTTTAAATGAGAGAGGGAAGGGGAAAGGGTGAGGGTAGGGTAGTCTTTTCACTTTTTTTTTTTTTAAGTTAGGGGTGAAAAAAAAGGGGTAAAGATAGTAGAGTCCATCCTGTTAGTAAAACGTCAGCCCAAAGCTAGGGAGCACTAGTACTTCATTCTTAGGCATAATCTCATAACCCATCCTAACCTAATCTTAGCTTTCATTCTTAAAATTCTTAAATATCAACCACACACCATTTCTTCCAAAATGAAGAGAACACATTATTTACAATGCTAAATTGAAGTAAACAAAAATATAAGAAAAGGGTCAAATTGTATCTTGAATCTTTTAAATATTTTTGGCACTAAATAAATTAAAAACTTGCATGGTTTAAATCTGAATGTGCATTTAGTCTTAGCACGAAGGGCCAGTCTAGTCATAAGAATAAAGCTCTCGCTTTAAACTTTTTAAAAAACATTTTTACATAACAATATTTTTAAAACAATAACAAATTAGTAATTAATGGGTTTATTAAGAGTGACTATATATTTTTTCTTATTATAACATTTTTTTTCTCATGAAAAAACCCTATTTGTCTTTCAATTTTCTCCATTTACTAATATCACTCTTCCCATTGTATATATTATCTTATCGCTAAATGGAATACAATAATCCATTAAATGTAATATTTAATACTATTAATGTAATATTTATATAAATAAATTTTTCTTACATAATATGACACAAGTTTGTTATTTAATTGAGATTTTATAAAAAGTAGTTTATATTTATAAAACCTGTTTCAAAAAAGAAAAATTAAAATATGTATTAATATAATATATAGAAATTGATAAATATAAATATAATCTATATGCATAAATAAATCCTACATGAAAAGAAATATTAAAAAAGCATTTAATGCTATTAATGTAAATTTATATAAATATAAAATAAATAGATTTTCACATATTGTTTGACACATTTTTTTCTATTTAATTAAGATTTTATAAAAATTAGTTTATAAAATATATTTTAAAAATAAAAATTCAAATGTATATTAATATAATATAATATATAGATGTGGAAGATCCCTCCACTCATAGGACTTTCAAGGTCAATAGTCAAAGATTGAAAGCATATATTGGTGGTGAAGTTGCGAGAGTAAAGAGTTCTCTCATTGTTGCTAAACCTTGTGCCAAAGTGTCATGTCCAGCTAATGACATTAAAAAAATGCTACTCAAGAGGCAACACAAGCTTTCTTTCCTTTCATACATTTTATTGTTAGTTACTTTATACTTTAGTTTAATTTTCTTTTCTTTTTAGTAATTGAGAGATTAATTAAAAGGATGATTATTATTGTAGATAAGACCAAGAGAAGGACCAAATCCTAGAGGTACACAAGTAAGCAAAGGTAAGTAGGTTGCATTTTAAAATAAAAAAGGCTTACTATCACGCACATGCTAGGCCCTTTTACCACATACATCCAGTAGGCGCCCCTATGGTGTGCGCTGAGCACATTTTGCGCCATAAAAATGGTGTCCTAGCCCCTAGTGCTCACATTTGAGCACCCACGTCACTTTCCCACTCCTATTCTCTCTATTCCTTTCTATCCCAATCTCACATTCAAGTTCATTAATCTTTTCTTCAAGGTATGTCTCCTCCTTACTTTATCTCATTGCTCATTTAGTTGCTCATTAGATTATCTTAAGGCAAAATTTGAGGTTTATGTTTTGGAAATTCTCTTAGGGATTCTCATTGGATTCTCTCAGTTGCTCAATGGACTGGATTATGTTGACATATTGCATGTTCTTCATCTTATATAATCACAGGTTAGATTTATGCTCTGACTTTGGGGGTGAACTTACACTACTACAAAATCCATTTTTTACGGTTCAAAATGAATTGATTCAAAATAAAGAGGCGGTGGCATTTTCAAAAAATTTTGCAACTTTTTTTAACTCAATTCATTTTGAACCAGTTTAGAAACATTTTTGTGGAATAAAAAATTATAATTTGATCAACATTTTAAATTGGTTCTTGTTGAACTGATTTAAAAAAAACACTTTTTAAATTGGTACAATAAGGAATCAATTTAAAAAGAGTGTTTTTAAATCAGTTCCATCTTATTCGATTTAAAAAAATGGCTTTTAGATCTTATTTCGAGCATTCCTGCTAATAGAGTCGTCTTCTCTAACCTCAATCGAGCAATGCGCTGAAAAAGGAAACACCAGTGGTCGATCTAGGAACAGAAGCACCAAGAAAAAAGAAAGGCATGGACGTCACCTCTGACAAGCATTTTCAAATTGCTAAGAAGATGAGCAACCATAGGAGCTTGGAAACCCACTTTGTTGCAAAAATGTGACAAGACTTCTCTACTGTCCTCGCTGGAGAGTGCGACACTCATCCATGAACTGACGTTGTTGCTGACAGCACAACATCGCAAATGTTCGAGAAGCCGACATGCAAGGTGGGGATAGAGATTGATTCGATCTAGGCTATGAGTGCGTGGGTTGTTTTTTAGGATGATTGCAATTGTTTGTGGCTTTGTGGTGAGATTTGCTTATGTTGGTGATTTTTTTTTATTTGCATTTATTTGTTGTTTGATACATGAGGACTGAAAACAAAAATTTATTTATGATTTATTTTTGTTGGTGATATCTAAGAATAGTTTTGTGATGTGTGTGTGTGTTTGATGCTATGTAGTGGTGATGCATGTGTGCTATGTGTAACACCCCCACTTTTACTTATTAATCTGTTTTTCTAATTATTCTATGATTATTTGTGAAAAATTAGATGGGAATTTCAAGGGTATAATTCTCATGATTATATTCATATTAGAAAGTTCTATCTAGTTTATATTTTTTATATTTTATTGGGTTAGGGCTCGAAAATGATAAAACAACTGGCTCGTCCCTAAAAACTTGCTTAATAGAATAAATTAGCAAAAATTAGCTAGAAAGGTTTAAAAATTATTTTTAAATCATATTTATATTCAACATAATTAATAATAATTTTAATTTTTTTCCGGAATTTATTGAGACGATTTTTGTGAAATGACCGGTATACCTTTAGCCGATTGTGAAAGCTAGTAGGAGACTTTTTAACCTCAAAATATTTTGAAAAAATTGTATTGAGTATATTTTAATTATACCAATATTATTCTAAGGGAAAAATAGTGAAAAGTCTGAAAAATATATTTATTTAGCAAAAAATGGATTTACTGGCTTAATAAATTCCTTTTTTTAGTGAAAAAATTATTATAAATAATATATACATGATAAAAATATGAAAATTTTTTGTAAGGCTTACAAAAATATGCTTGAAAACGCGGGTATGGCCAGATTTTCCAAGAACCTACCCAAAATTCCTATCTAATTTTTTTACAATAAATTAATATTTAATTATTTTTAATATCTAATAATTATATAAAATAATTTTTTTATTTTTGAGACCTTTGACTGGTCTGGGGCGTCACCTCTCAGCCCATGTGGGGAAAGTACACACAAAAATGATATTTTATTGATTTTGGTTCAAAATTTAAATCTAAAAGTACCTAATTTTGTCCTATAAATAAAACTCCTTCAACCACTACACTTTTACACTCTTCACTTCAGAAAATCAGACCCCTCCCTCTCTCCCTGCTGCTTGAAATGTGAGCTCTCCCCCTTCCCAAGCTCTTGATTTTTTTACTCTCCATTAAAAGCTCTTCCATTAAGTTTAGGCTCCTAAACCTCCAAGCCATCCTTCCTCTTCTATTCTTCCACCAACAAACCATATTTGGAGATAAGGGAGAGTGAGGTTTAGTCCTCTAAATTTGTTTCTTAATGGGTGTGTGAATGTGGGTTATCCCTTAAACCCATATTAGTTTACTAATCCTACTATTACTACTATGTAATAATTTGTATTCTTGTTCATTTAATTTCTTGCTTTACTTAAGTCATTTACCTTAATGTCAATTTATTTTCTTGCCTTTGTTATTATTTCCATTATGTTGCCATTTTTTTTTATTTTGTGCTTTATTTATATTTTTGCCCATTTACCTTATGTCATTTACTTTATTATTTAATTTTTACAATTTAAATTCTTGCCCATTTAATTTCTTGCTTTACTTATTGCCATTTATATTTTGCCCATTTAAATTATTTCCATTTATCTTATTGTTGTCTTAAATTTGTTATTTCTATTCCATTGTTATTTACTTAAGCTTTATCTTATTGTTATCTTGATTGTTGTCATTTATTTTTTTATGTTACTTTTTTTTTCTTATTGTTGGTATAATATTATAACTTAATATCCTATTATGAATAACTATCAATGAGCCTACTTTTATGCAATGCTAGCTATTTTCTTAAAGACCAATTTAAAGCCTTAAGATCACTTGGAATAACAAATTTTGGAGCCTTTCCCTCTTAGGGGCTCTCGGCCACTTCATAAAGGGAAAAGACAAGAATTTTTTTTATGTCAATTAACCTATTAAAATGAGTAAGATGGTTGAGAAATAATGATAATTATAAAATAAATTTTTTGATCACTTAGAGAATGGTTCAATTTCTAGAAAGAAAATAAATAAGTTGGGCTTTTTTCTAAAAAAGGGCATTCGGTCCATTAAAGATGAAGTAAGAAAAAAAAATTCTTTTTAAATTATTTATACAAAATTTAGATTTTAATGATGTACTAAAAATCTAAGTGGCAAAGTAAAAATTTGATTTTGTATACAAAATGGGCTCACGGCCTTTTTGAGAAATGTAGAGAAGAAAATGAGTTTCTTTTATTAAAATTAAGCACTTTTTGATAATTACTTAAATTGGTAAAAATGAACCTTAGGAAAAGTTGGAAGGAAAGGTTTTCTTGAAAAAGCAAGTTCTATTAAATTTTGTGAACTAATTTAAGGAATAAAGCTATTCTTTTCAAATTAAATAAATGGACTTTAGGCCCAAAACTAGGAAAAGTTTTAGAAATAAAAACCTTCATGGGAAAATTTTAATTTATTACCATTCAACTATTATTTTGATCAATTTATGGCTAGTATGGAAATAAATAATCTTGTCCAAATAAAGTTAACAAATGTTTTGGTAAAATGCATGCACTTACATGATTTTCTTTAGTAAATTTTTTTAAGAAATTAGAAGTCGTGGTTTTGTAAGATAAACACCCCAAATTTTAGTAAAAGGAAACAACTAGAGAGAAACTTGAAGTGTGCTCTGTGGTTGCAGCATAGTCTGACCATCCACATCAAAAAGAACTTCTCTCAAACTTTATTACCACGTACTAGTTATAATTATAGATTGAAAGATTTTCCTTTAAAATAGTCTAATTTGAGAAGTTAGAAAAAGAGAAGGATAAATCAAAGTAATTAAAATAAGAACTATAATAAATGTATGAATGTATGAGAACGAATATGTATGTAACTTGATTGTTGATATTTCCTTCCCTATGATATTCGTATTGAATTATTTCTAAGTTTTAAGTAAATGTGATGGGTGAATGAAATCTCTGCAATGAGTAACTCTGGAACTCTGCTAGGTTATCCAAAAAGTATGTCTTGAAACTTAGAAAACAAAGTCATAGGAAAATCCCGATTGAGTTAGGACCATGCTGAGAGGCATAAGTGCCTGTGTTTAGGAAGTCACAGTTTGGTACACTGTGGGATGAAAGGCAGGGACCATTGTTCGGGTTTTGAGGGTAAAGGTTCTGAGTTGTGAACATCCCAATGGTCAGGTTAGTACCCTGAGCTGGGGTAAATCACGTAAACTGACTTGGTAACCCTGACGCGTGCTTAGCATTACCATGATTGGTGGAGTGTATATCCCTGATGGGTGTGTGGCCTTTTTTCGAGGAAGATGATTATGACATGGATGTTTGTACCTTGTAAGGGATTATACAAACTCCCAATCGCTTCCCAATAATTCCTGATGGTTAAGGTGAATCATCAGAGATAGGTATAGATCTATACGTCAAGTAAAAGTCTCCAAGAGTGACAATAACATAGGTCGGACCTTAAGATTTCCCTCGATTGCTTGTTTAATTTGCTATTTGTACCCTATTAGGAAACGAATGTGGCTTTTATAAAAACTTCACTCCTTTCTTTTTGCTTCTTTTCATATACGATCGTGGTATGAGTAGATGGACCTCTTTCACAGGATTGCGAACATCCACATATTGTACTGTCCATTAGGACTCTGAGTTTGTGACTCGGTTACTCAGTAGTCGACCTTCCAGGGGCGGGTGACCTTCATGTTTATGTCTCCCATCCCAGACGTTTTCTTACCTATACAACAGCTTACACTACTTATGACCTTATCTACGACCACTCCTAACGGCTATGTCAGAGGACCACTTACCCCTCCACCATCGCCTACAGACGTTGAGATGGATGACACTCCATTTCCACAGATGGATGTTGTTCCAGACATTGGCATTATGGCAATCCCTGCATTGTACCTCCAGGACTATGAGCCACTAGTCGAGATCCCACCTTATCCTGACACCATCGAGTCTTCATCCGGTCCCTCTTATCATCCAGGTGAGAACTACGGATAGATCTCTTCTTCTTCTGAGGTCAACAACGTTGGTAGCTTTGATGGCCTCGGGCAATTGCCTAACGGTCATGTACCTTCTGATGACGAGGACGAGGATATGGTGGACTCAGAGGACACTGACATGATGAACTCCAAGGACTCGAAGTGACGACGGTTTTGCCTACGATATTTTTGTATATACTATAGGATGGGGTGGCCTAGTATAGGTTTATATTGCTCTGACATAGATTTTTGTTGTTGTATGGCTATGGGCAGGTATTTAGGCTTTCTTTTGATGTATTTTCTATGTATGTACTTGACATTTGACCTTGTACAAAGGCTTGACGCATACATATATATATATATATATATATATATATATATATATATAATGATTTTTATTTCATGATTATGGTTTATTATATAATGTCTCTTTATCTATTCCATAATTGCAAAAGAAAAAAAATAGTATGGTAAAGGTTTAAGCATAGCCGATGTTTCTAAGGAATAGATTAAGGAATAATTAAATTAATTAAGTACTTGTCTTATTATAGTAGGTGTTACACTATGAGTGCATGAATGTGTGTGCTGTGTATGTAAAACATGAATGAATTTCTTGAGCATCTGTTCAGTATATGCTTCACCAGTGCTTGTGGATTTCTTGAGTGAATGAGTGAAAAAATGTGAATCACGTGAATATGTGCGCAATACAGTGTGTAACAACAAGAAGAAAGGCCTACATTTTAACTTGGTTCTAGGGGGAATAGAGTTAAAAACATGGCTTTTTGACTCGCTTAATGCATAAACCGAGTTAAAAAATGCACTTTTAAACTCAGTTTGTGCGTTAATCGAGCTTTTTATCTCAGTTCCCCCCATAACCGAGTTAAAAAGTATTTTTTGACTCGGTTCAAAGTTTGGTTTAAAATTATCATACTTTTTATATCGCCTGTATCTAAATCGATTGTAAAAATGATTTAAAAAGCCTTTTATACATTATTGTTATGTGTTTTGAATGGTGCATATAAGGTGTTTGACAAAATGCTTGATTAAATAAAACTATTTGAATTGCAAATATTTGGTTGTTGTCATGATTAATATAATGTTAGTACACATAACATATGATAACACCATGCTTTTGCCTCATTGTCATTACTTTATATGTCTCCTACACAATGCATGTGAGTTGTTTGATGAAATGCATAACTAAAGAACTTGGGTGCATGGACCTTGCATTAAACTTCTTTGATAGTTATTGATAATTATCTTCTATCTTGTAGGACCATGTCACCTAAAGCACCTACAAACAAAAAAAGGAAGTGAGTGGCTTCTAGCTCAAGTGCATGTGATTCTTATTTATTAAGGAAAAGGTTTTTGCTCTTAAATTGAATGAATATCTAGAGATCCAATATGTAACGACCCTCTATCTCTATAGTACTACAAACAAACCCTTATATAAAGATACTTAACAATAATCAATCCACACATATTACTCTAACATATACAATATATAAAATAATACTATATACAGGCCCAATTATATACAACACCAAGGGAGAAACACAAAACAAATCTCCTTATAGCTGGTCAATTTTGCAGCATATACATCAAACTAAAAAGAAAAGAGCTTCCATGAGAGCTCCACCCAAAAAAAAAGGCCTTCCTACCATCACCATGGAGACTTCCATGCCTCAATTGTGGGAAGCTGGATCTATAGAAGCTTCACCCTCTACTCCCATGCCAAATTGACATGATCATCACAGTCACAGCAACACAACAACAACAACATGACATCCAACCAATAATAAAACAAGGCAAGGGTAAGCTTACGAAACAAAAATCAACATAATATATATACGTTTCATACTCTCATACCATCAACATATCAAGATGAAATCCAAATTATCAATGAAATGGGTCTACATGCAATACACCACAACAACACATCATGCTGTCAACCCTATATGTCAATGTATGAATGACACGACTCTCGAGAGATTTCTACATTCTGGGTGATCAGTCAGGTCTTACCCCCTACCATGGCCTTCTAAGCACCATTCAAGGATTGCCAAAACTTTGATCAGTTGGATAAGCTTATGGTTGTCAGGATAAGTATATGTGGGTGGTGGTATATTGCGACACAAGGCCTGCACTACCTTTGCCCCCTACGGGATTACCCATCCACTCATCCCCTAAGCCCAGCTTTCAGATCCCACTTCTTATCCAGGTACTAGGTTGGAGGCCCATCTAAGTTCCAACTCTAGTCACCATCCACCTTACATGCTTACTCGCATATGGCTTGAGGCCCACACAACCTCAGCCAACAACATATGCATGTAAATGCATGTATCACCACAACAATTAACTTAACTACAATCATTCATCAACATCCATATATATATATAGATATATATCACACCATCACACCACAATTGACACCACAATGGCTTGAGGCCCACATAACCTCAGCCAACAACATATGCATACAAATTCATGTATCACCACAACAATCAACTCAACCACAACAATCATCATATCATATATATATGTATCAACATATCATCACGTGGCCTACTCAACACCACCTGTGGTCCAACAATCACCATCAACTCTAAATCAACCCCATGCATGCCCAATTCAGCCTCTTGCATGGTCAACAGGTAAGACATCTCATTATCACAATACTCTACAACTAGTGGAGGTTCATACTTAGGCAACTTTTCACCCAACTACCACTTACAAATTCTCACACAACAAAATAGAATTACACACTCGCTCAGTGAGTACCTTTCATACAGAGAGCACACTCTCTCTTTCGAAGGTTCTCGCTCAGCGAGTATAAGTCTTGCTCAGCGAACTCAATTCTAGAAAGCAGCCAAGTCTCAGGTAGAATTCTTGCTCAGCGAACATATGTTTTGCTCAGCGAGACACTTACAACTTATCAAACAAATCTCCAACAATAATAAAGAATAACCAAAAAGCTAGTTTAGAAAAACATTTGAACATCCAATTATCTTAAAGATATACATTTGACATCTATAAGAGTCAATAAAGTCATCAACAACCAAAAATAATAATAAGAAAGTAAAGAAAATTTTGTTTTTCTCTCGCTGAGCGCAAATTTCGTCATTAAGCGAGTGACAGACTTCCAACGAGCTCAAAATCCATCACTAAGTGAACATTTCCATTGCTGAGCGAATGACAGACTTCCAGCAACTGAAAAATCTGTTGCTGAGCGAACATTTTCGTCGCTGAGCGAGCTATCCATCGCTGGGTGTGATTTTCGATCGTTTTCTTCGTAAATCACTCACCAACACCCATTTTTGACCAAATCAATCAACAACAAACATCACAAAACAATTTTAACTACTTTTAATACCTTTCTAACCAATTACATAACAATTTTATCCACAAATCATCAACAACTTTCCAAATCTCCTTTCTAAACCCATTTTGATTTCAAAATCCACATACACAACATATTTACAGAAATTAACCGATTCCAAAGCATTAAATGAACATATCAACAGCCACAAATACAAAATCAAACAATAGTAAGCTTCCCTTACCTCTAAAAAGCTTCCAAATTTGAATATAGGTTCTTTGAGGATTTGGTGTCTTGAGCCAAATCTTCCACAGATTTGTTCCTTCTCTTGCCATAAGCACTAAACTAAGCTTACAACTCCTTTACACCCTCACAAACTCAAGAAATCTTAGAGAGAGATAGAGAAAGAATGAAGAGATGAGAGAGAAAGAGAATGAGAGAATGAGGAACTCTTCCCCCTTCTCCTTCTTTTATACTTGACCTCTTGGAGCTTTTACACGGACTTTTGGCCAACTGAGGCCTAAATCTCACCAAAGCACTCCTTTTATCTCAAAACTAATTTAACTCAATTGTTTTCCCTCAAAAGTCCAAAATCACACTCACCACACACCTATATTAGCTTAAGCACATATCTTAAACTTGCTAAATTCAAACCCGAATTTCAAACAAACAACACAACCATCATCACATACAACCAACCATACATAACAACAATTTATTTATTTCTTTTAATCACCTAGATTACTTATCAATTTTTCACTTTTTAGTTATTAAAACACTTAATCATGCATTAGGAAAAACAAAACATTACACAATACACCATTGATGTACTTGGATGGAGAAACTTGGTGCAATTAGCCAACTTAGTCACACCTTCTATTATTTGGGAGTTTTAGGTCAATGTATGTCCCACCAACAATGGAGAAGAGTCAAAATATGTGAGCTATGTTAGATGGCTCAACGTGAATTATGACCTAACAACTATCAATAAATTACTTAGATTAGTAGACATCCCACACTTCTCCTTTTAACATCGCTATGAGTGGCTCACCAATTCTGATGATTTACTCACTACCTTATGTCATCATGGAGTAAAATGAGTGTAAAACAATGATGGATCAACCTAAAAACTGCAATATAAACACCTACACTCGGTGGAAAGAGCATAGTCTACTTTTTGTTGGAACCAAAGACGTTGAAGCGTCTATTCCCTCAAAGTTTTGAAGATAACAAACTTATTAAATTTTAAGTCTCTGTGTGAATTAACGAGTTTTACAATGTCCAAAGTCATGGCGTCCAACACGCTAATCTAATCGAGCGTCCAAAGCTTATACATGATGACCATCTAAGAGTAAAGTCTCATTCATTGACTATGTGTCTTAAGCATTAGACACCCATACTAAACGCGTCCAAATGAAAGCTCTTTAACGGCTAAGTTTTTTTTAAATATTTGTCCAATCTATTCGTTTTATATAAATAATTTTTGAGACTAATGCCTTACTATTTTGAGATCTAACGTTCAAAATATTTCAAGCATTAAATGGTAGATAAAAATTTTGTAGTGCAAAACCGCAGCTATTTAGAAAAAGGAAGTCAACTTTTCAAGCTGCCAAACCTAATGAAGATTGTTCAGAAAAGCAGATGTCAACACAGTCCTGCACCTTCCATTTTGGTGCAAGTTCAGAAGTTGCCTTCTCTGACCTGTTTGAAAGCTTGATTCCTGCGCCTCTCTCTTGAAGACTGAAGCTAAGCCATCTTCAATGACTCTTTTTCGCTGAAGACTATATATTTACCAAGAAAGAAGAGCGAAAAGAAGAGAACAACAAAAATGGATAAAGTCAAAAGAATAGACGATAGTTGAAATTATTTTGTAAAGAGAACATTGTTTTCCTTGTGTTCACTGGACGATAGTGAAAACTCTCAGAAGCAATTCTGTAGTGAGCTTAATCTTCTACATCCTCACTTTGTGAGTCGATTTTCTTTGTAATCAACTGTATTTGTTGTGAAAGCCTGGAGAGGCTTAGTGAAAAAGAATACTTGGGTTGTTAAAGCAATCTAGGGTGATTGCGTTGTAAAGCTTGAAAAGGCCGTGAAAAATACTTATAACCTAAGGTTGGTTAGTAAATACCTTCTAGGTGAAGGGATTGGACGTAGCTCAAGGTTGAGTGAACCAATATAAATTCCTTGTGCTTTTGTTCTCTCCTATTCTTTGCTTAAAACACTTATGAACTTTCTTTGAGGTTGAAAAAGTTTTTTAACGCACAATTCAACCCCCCTTCTTATGCGATTCTTGCTCTTTCACTTTTGTCCATTACACCAACTTGCCATGCTTTAATGTCTATGACATCATCACAATCAAGGAGCAACTACTAATAACCATCTTGTTAAGGGAAGAAATAAACATTAGTACCATCCTTGCTAATGACTGATTATAGTGTTATGCTACTACCAAAAACACTAGGTTCTCCTTTACTTGCAGTATAAGGCACAACCTAGGTCATACTTCTTGAAGAAACAAACCTATTGATTTTGACCTTATTAGGAAGATTAAATAAAAAGGGGTTTTAAATTGCAAGCAAACATAAAAAACTAAATAGAAATCAAATTTATAAAAACACAAATTTAAGGTATCCAAATCTTGTGGCTGGGTTTATCACGATTCAAAAGGATATACAAATTTCGTATGCGTGCTTGTTAATTCAAATTTCACTAGATCATCATTTAGAATATAATAGCGAAACTAAAATTACAATCACAATCCCTTAGTGATTTATGCGTAAATCAATTTGACTTAGGTTACTAATCGATCACCTAACCTCAATTAGATTTTAGATTAATTAACACAAATCTAATTCCACTTCAATTATAAAAACATAATTCATAATCTTGAAACAATAAAAATCACAATTGAAGAGGGAAGAAGAGGAAGACATGTATATAAAAATCGAAATTAAAAATAGGAACTCAAAACTCTAACCACATTCTTTAAATCCCTTGAATTGATTAAGCCTTTAGCCTTCTATAGTCATTACCATTGATGAATAAAGAAAGAAAAATGAAAAAGAACAAAGAAGACTGAGGGAGTAGAAGAGAGAGAAAAATAACAACTTCTTCCAATTGCACATAAATCTCTATGTAATCAAAAGATTGTTTTCTTAATTACATGAATTTTTATTTATAAAAAATATATAGAAAATCCTAAATAAATCTTAATCAAATCCTAATGCTTGCAAATCCTAAAGAAAAGAAAAAATCCTCATCCTAATGATAAGATAAGATAAAACATATCCTAATAAGATCTATTATCTCCAAATCCTTTGCAATCACGCTTGTCCCTTTTCGTCATTTACTAGGCCTTTTAGATGATTGAATTGGCTCTTAGTGTCTGCATGAAAGTTGTAGACAATTTTGTCGTCAAAATTTAGACACTAGTTTTGCATCGATCTGACCTCTACAACTCAAGATATAGTCAAAATACTTGATAGCATTGTCACGCTACTATCAAAAGCACTAGATTCTCCCTTAAACTTGTAGTAGAAGGAACAACCTAGGTCATACTTCTTGAAGACACAAACCAATTGATTATGATCTTATCAGGAAAATTAAAGAAAAGGGGATTGAATTATAAGCAAAGTTGAAAATGTTGAACGAAAATCAAATTTATAAAACATCAATCCAAGGGTCCAGCTCATGTGGCAGAGTTGTCACGGTTCAAAGGGATATAAAATTCATATGCATCCAAGTCAAATCAAAATCAACTAGATACGTTTAATTAACAAAACCGAATCACGATTGCAATTCCTAAGTAATGCTAATTTACACACAACAATTTGAGTTAGGTTATCAATCAATTACCCAACCTTAATTAGATTTAGATTAATCAATCCTAGTCTAATTCCACTTTAATTATGAAGAACGTAAATCATAATCATGATAAAAAAAATGTAATTGAAGAGGGAAGAGGAAAGAGACATATACAAATTCAAAGTTAAGAACGGGAACTTAAACTTTAACCATAACCACTGAAATCCTTGAATTGATTAAAACCTTTAGCTTTCCATAGTCACCGCCATTGAAGAATAAAGGAAGAAGAATGTAGAAGAATAATGAAAACTGAAGAAGATAAAAGACGATGTTGCTTCAATTGCACAAAAATCTCTGTATAATTAAAGATGTGTTTCAATTACATGGTTCCCTAATTATAAAGAAAAACAAATAGAAAGCAATTCCTAATTGAATCTTAATCAAATCCTAAAGAAAAGATAAAATCCTCATCCTAATGATGGGATAAGATAAGATAAGGAAAGATAAAATATATCCTAATGAGATCTCCAAATCACGTTGTCTTGCATTTATTTAGCCCTTAAGATGACCGAATTTGCACTTAGTACTTGAATGAAAGTTATAGATAATTTTGTCCTTGAAATGTGGGCACTAATTTCATGTCAATACGACCTCTACAACTCAAGATACCTTTAAAATACTACATTCATGTTAGGCTACCAGCGACAACAACATCTACAACTTCGTGGCCATTTTTCTCCTTGAATCCATCAGAATTAGCCAAATCCTGTCACACGTTAAATTGTAGTACTTCGCTTAGCTTTCCATGGACATCAAGAACGCCAAAATCTAAACTCTGTAGCTACATATATGCCCTATGGAAGATAGAATCTCAAAATTAGGGAAAATCTGAAAATTAACAATGATGTTCAATTAGGCCCAATGAAGCCCACTAATACAAAACTTAGTCAATATGTAAGACCTATATTTTTATAATCTTTGAATAAGTGGTTTGATAATTTAAAAAAAATAAATTAAATTTAAATTTAATTTTAGTAAATAATAAAACAAATGAGGGGTTATTTGTTGTGTAAATTTCTGTAGAGTGTTTACAAAAAATTGTGTCTGTTCGGATTCTGGCAATGTAGAGGTACACTGTGAAGGTTGGCAATGTAAGATTTATAGCATGTTGATCCATGATTAAGTGATTGAATAATTAAGAAGAGGAATTAAATTAAATTTCCAATGAAAAATAGATAATTAAAATACGTGTTTATTCATGTTTGAGTTTGTGTAGAGATTTTGGTGAGAATCTATACTGTGTTGATACCAATTGAGCAAAGATTTATTTGTAAAAGTTGATGAGAAGTATATGATTGTAGAATTTAATTATAATTAATTTTAGGGTTTAGGGTTTTATGATTAGATTCTATTTGGTTTGATAACTTTTCTTATTGAAATATTAAAACATAGGAATTTATTTTATATATGTACAAGACCGAATATCAAGAAATTTGTCAAAAAAAGAGAACTGACTGCTTGACTGTTACAAAGACAGTTCAATAACACTCTGAGATATTTTAGTGAGTCATAAACTCATTAAAATTCTAATTCCAATTGTTTTATTTTAATTGGTTTTGATGTCAAAAAACCCTAAGCCTTATTTGACAAATTCCTAGTTTTTAATTATGTCTTCCCTGATAATGTAGGAAATTAAATTTTTCTACTACCTAACCCTAGACCACACGCCCAACAACACCTTAACTAAGACATCAACTAAATTTCCTAAGCTAACTAGATTAGTTCCCTACCAACCATACATCTAATCCTACTTTGTACTCACGTATGACAACTCTACTTACACTTTGTACTTTAAGTGTACCCTTATTATACCAAAACCACCTATCTACCCCTTGTTTTTCTCTTTGGTCGTCCAACAGCCTAGTTCTTATGCTATTGCTTTCACATAGATGTTGGGTGGGTTTTCTCCCAAAATCCATTAGTCTTTTAATCTTGAAGCTTATATGAATGTGGTTGATGTGATTGTGTTGCTGGTTGAAATTCTAGATTTGACACTCATAGTTATTTTACTTATAACTCGAGGTGTAATTATCATTTTTGATTGCTTTTTTTTTTATGAAACTAGACAAAATTTTCTTCATAAATTTAAAAGAAAATAAAAATGAATGTTTATATCATTTTGATGAGGTCATTTTACGGACACCTAATCCCCTTCTTTTTTTATAAATAGGCCACCATTGGGACATATTTTCTTATCCTCCTCCTCACCCAAAGCTGGTTGAAACTCCTTCACAACACCATCCTCTCCATAAATTTTTTTTATCCTCTATAAACTACCATTGTCCCTTTCCAACTAGGAGCTTCTGAGTAGACCACCACCACTATTCTTCTTTCTCCTCTTCATCAACTATCATTAAGGTAATGAGGGGAGTGGGGTGGGTTCTTATGTTGTTGCTTTCACATAGATGTTAGGTGGGTTTTCCTCCCAAACCAATTAGTCTTTTAATCTTGAAGGTTATATGTATGTGGTTAATGTGATTGTGTTGCTGGCTAAAATTCTAGATCTGACACTTATAGTTATTGTACTTATAATTCGAGTTGTAGTTATTATTTTAGAGCACTTATTTTTTTGTATGAAACTAGACAAAATTTTCTTCATAATGGACTCAAGAATCACAAAAAATGAAAAGGTTATACTTGTTGAAAGTAGAGGTTGCTGTCTGGAAAACGCATTTTTGGAAATTGTGGGTCATTTACTGATTCTAGCTAAAATTGTTTTCTCGAATTGCCATCTTTCAAAAATCACTATAAATCGTGTAAAGCTTTGTTTTAAATGATCTTGATCAATTTGAAAAACTTATTGAATGTACTTTTGAGAAAAAAATTACTTTGCTGCTAAATATTCTAAGATAATTGAGAAAAAAGCTAAAAATAGTTCGCTAGTCATCTAGTGGTTTTGTCTGGCCTCACTAGCTTGTTATTTTTGTATCTTTTTTTGTAGATTTTTATTTAATGTGATCCTAAATATTTTACAAAATAGATAAAATTATCTTTCCAACAAGCTATAGATCACATTTTATGAAAATCATTTAACTATTCAAACTTAAGGATGAAACCGAGCCACTGAATCTGGAAAAAGAAAGAAATTGTATTGCTATATTGAACAAAGCTTTCAACCTCTTTCGTTAAAATTATTGTTGGTTTCAAATTAGTTTCTAAATTTTATCTAAATTATTTCTCTAAAAATGATTAATCAATGTGTTAGAAAAAATTTTAGCAACCATTAATTTTAAATCCTATTCTAATCCCTAAAGTTTACCTCCTCATTTAATTACATACTTTGTAATAGTTTACATTTAAATTGTTGAATTTATAATTGTTGTAGATATTTCTATGTAAATGTATATATCCCAAATTATTAAACTATTATGTGAATATAGACTAAACCTGTGTATAGTGAAGAAGAGACATCGAAAATAGAGTATATTGGTGCTTAGATATGTTAAGACTAGGAGATATCTTTACTCAGATATAAGAGTGATGAGCGATGAGATGTTAGTTGAGTAATGTAATGCAAAGGGACATGTAGTGGCATGACAACCTGCATAGAAAGCCACAGTTTGGTACGCTGAGGAATAAAAGTAGAGACCCACTTGCCGAGATATTTGCCTGACCAAGCTTAATAACCCCGACAATTGCTTAGCATTCTAGGATTTCTATAAGAGTATACCTTTGTGTGGACAGTGAATGTCTTAAGCTGTTGCTCTATTCCTTGATGATGAGGAGGATTATACCATGTTGATGATATTGAGAGAGGTATATACACTCTAGTTGCTTCCTAGTTCTATTGAGAACTACTACTTATGATGGGAAGTATGGGTTCATATAGAGTCAAATATAACTTATATAAAACTCTAGGTTTCCTTTTTTATTATTGTTAATTGTGTTTTATCTATGTTTGACAATAGGATTCCCTACCATCTATGTGAAAGCGATCTTAAGAACAAAATCACCTCACTCCTCTATCTTTTTCTTTGTGAACATTGTTTATGGGATGATACACCTCGTGATTACACCTCGATGTTGGTGATGCCCAGTGATTACGCCCCAATGCTACACTAGATGATCTAGACACTACTCCGACAAATAAAGACTGGGAATCCTACTTCCTTTTTGATTATATATGGGATGTGATAGTGTATATAGACATTGCTCTGATATAGGACCCTTTTTACTGTATTTAGTGAGGTAGGTAATGTTTGGATTTCCTTGTATTCCATCGACTTTCTATGTATTCAGTTAATGGTGTTTATTTCAGCAATCATGATTTATGTATATATATATATATACATATATATTTATATGATAGAATTTGGTTCTTTTATCTTTTGCTCCTAATTCCAAATTTGTTTCACTTACAGTTTTTCTACTCTAAAAGTTTTGAAAAGATAAACAAGCATAAACAAACAAAAAAAATTTACTCGCAATTTTATCAACTTAAATTTAACAACTAATAAAATTACTAAATCATTACGGTTTATATCTAATGTGAACAGGTATCAAAACATGTCCTAAGAAACTTACTTGCTCTAACCAAAACTCGCATTTCGAGAATTTGGCGTACAGTTGCCTTTCTCTCAAAATCTGTAGAACTATCCTTAGATGTTCTTCATACTTTTGGTGATTTCTAGAATAAACCGGAATATCATCCATAAAGACTACCACAATTTTATCCAAATATTCATGGAATATCTAGTTCATGTAGTCCATAAAGATTGCAGGAGCATTAGTCACACCAAAAGGCATCACCAAATACTCGTAATATCCATACCTCGTCCTAAAAGCTATTTTTAGTATATCCTTAGTCTCTACTCTAATTTGATGATAACTAGATTTCAAGTCAATCTTTGAAAATACCGTGGCTTCTTTTAACTGATCCATGAGATCATCTATCCTAGGCAACGGGTACCTATTTTTGATAGTGATCTTGTTAAGTTGGCGATAATCTATGCATAATCTCATGCTTCCATCTTTCTTCTTTACTAAAAACATTGTAGCATCCTAAGGGGAAATTCTAGGCCTAATGAATTATTTCTCTAAGAGTTCCTCTATTTGGCTTTTCAATTCTACTAGTTCTAGTGGGGACATTCTATAGGGTGCTATGGATACTGGTCTTGACCTTGGTACTAAATCTATGGTGAATTTCATCTCTCTTTCAAGGGGCAAACTAGGAATGTCCTTGGGAAAGATGTCAGGGAAATCACAAACGATAAGTAGATTTTTAACATCTAAGTCTCCCTTAGTTTTCCAAGAGGATATGATTACGTATACCTGAGCTTCCTTACTTTTAGGAGCATCTATGTGGTTAGCAATCACTATCTCAAATCCCACAAAGTTATCAAATTTTGATTTAAATACTAAGGCTTTCTCATAACGGTTAAGAAGGACATGATTGAAAGATAACCAGTCCATTCCCAACATTGTGTCTAATTTAGATAAGGGTAAATAGATAAAGTTTACAAGAAATTTTTTCCCTTAACAATAATTAGACAGTTCAAATATGTGTGGGAAGTAATAACAGTAATATTGGTAGGAATAGAAACAACAAGTTCATAAGGTACAATCGTTATCATCATCAAGGAATTGAACAATCTTTTAGCTTAGGACATTTATCGTCCAAACAGAGGTATACTCTCACACCAATCCTAGAATGCTTGGTAGTTGTCGAGGTTATCAAATTAGGTCAAGCGAGTATCCTAGCCCAAGGGCACTACCATGGCCATTAGGACTTCCACCACTTTATACCATACCCCCAAGACCATGCTAATAGGCCCTTGCTCTCTATTCCTCAGAGTACCAAACTGTGACTTTTCCTGTAGGGTTAAATGCCAACTATATGTCCCGCACAGTCCATTGCTCATCTGACTAATAGTTCATTACTAATAGACTTATCTCTAAGTAGAGGTTTTCCTAATCTCAGCAAGTCTGAGCACGAGTACTCTCACTCTCAATGTGTCTGCTTCACTATGTAGATACTTAGTCTCTATTCACATAATAATATAACAGTTTGAGACATATACATTTATATAGAAATATCTATTACAAATTATAAGTTGAACAATTTTAAATGTAAAGTATTAGAAAGCATGTAATTAAATAACAAGGTAATCTTTAGGAAAATTAATCATGATCTAATAGAAATTAGTAGGTATTTACTTATCAAATTTTATTTAACTACTTTAAGTACCTAATTTAAAGGCTAAGGTTACTTAGAAAAATTTCAAGGTTAGATACTTAATCTTATCAAAACTAAGTTGCTTAAGATGATTAATTAACAATTTTTAACTTTTAAATTATAGGTCTTAGGTACTTAATAAAGGATTAAAGCTAGTTTGTTTTAGAAGTTAAAAACTTAATTTTAGCTACTAATAGAACTGAAATTGTGTAAGAGAGAATTAAGATTCTAGAATTCCTTTTAGTATTATTAAAACATTGGTTAATCTCTTTTAGAAAAATAATTTAGATAAAATTTAGAAATTAATAAAATTTTTAATGAAAAGGTTGAAAACTTTGTTTTAAAATAGTTAGCAAAATTTCTTTCTTTTTCTAGATTTAGTAGCTTGGTTTGATTCTCAAGTATGAATAGCTAAACAATTTTTATAAAATGTGATCTGTAGCTTGTTAGAAAGATAATTTTGTCTATTTTCTAAAACATCTAGGTTTACATTAAACAAAAATATACAAAAAAAGGTACAAAAATAACAAGCTTGTAAGGTCAAATTGAACCATTAGATGACTAGCAAACTATATTTAGTCTCTCGGTTGGCTTAGAATATTTAGTAGCAAAGTAAAATTTTTCTTAAAAGTACATTCAATAAGCTTTCCCAATTAACCAAGATCATTAAAAGCAAAGCTTTATACAATTTATAGTGATTTTTGAAAAATAGCCTTTCTTGAAAACACTTTTAGTCAAAAACAATGTACAACCTTCAACTTCCAAAAATAAGTAAAACTAGTAAATTGTCATTAATATAGGCATGTTAAATATCCACAAAAAGAGTGTGTGTAAGTCTGTGTCTTAGAATGGAAGGGTAGCTGGGATCTATTCTTACCAGTGATCGAGTTTACCTACAATAATAGCTTCTATTCCAACATTGGGATGGCTCCCTACGAAGCTCTGTATGGTAGAAAGTGTAGGACCCTACTTTGTTGGTACGAAGTAGGAGAATCCCTGATTGTTGGGCTTGAGATGTTATAGGAAACCACGGAAAAGGTTAAGATGATTCAGGAAAAGATGAAAGTATCCCAGGATAGGTAGAAGAGTTACTATGATAAAAGAAGAAAACCCATTGAATTTCAAGAAGGGGATCATGTGTTCCTGAAAGTTACACTTGTAACTAAGGTTAGCATAACACTTAAGTCAAGAAAACTTTTCCTTAAATTCATTGGCCCTTACCAAATCCTCAAAAGGATTGGTCGTGTTGTGTACCAGATAACCTTACCATTCGATTTTTCTAACCTTCATAATGTGTTTAATGTTTCCCAACTTGGTAAGTATATTCTTGATTTTTCACACGTCATTGAACCTGATAGTGCAAATAAGGGAAAACCTTACTTATGACGTATCCTTGGTAAGGATAAGGGACCAAAGGATGAAACAACTTTGAGATAAGGAAATACCTCTTATGAAGGTTGTGTCGAGCCAGAATGATGACGGTGATGCTACCTGGGAGTTGGAAAGTAAGATACAAGAACAGTATCCTCAATTGTTTCTTGGTAAGTGAATTTCGGGGATGAAATTGCTAAAAGGAGGGAAGAGTTGTAACACCCTCATTTTAGTGCCGTATTTAATTTTTTAATATCTGTGAAATTGTCTTTGATAAACCAAAAAATTAAGAAATTAATAGTTAATCTTAATTTCTCTACACTGGTTGACATATGGAAAAGGTCTAAATGACTATAAATTGTCATTTTGAGCTTAGAAATATGTCATATATGTTAAAATATAATTTTGAAAATTTTTTGAAATTTTTTTGAAATTCTTATGGAGAATAACCAACCTACCCTTTATTGTCTGCTAAAATTATAGCTGATACAGGTATAATATATGAAACAGACAAAATGAACATCCTCAGTTCATTTTTAGGTTATTTATTTAATTTTATTATTAATATAAAAATTTTGGAATTTTCTGAATTAAATGAAATTTTTATGAATTTTTAATTCAAAAATACCAAATAAATATCTAAAAATTTGAATTTAATTATTAAAAATTAATTTTAAATTTTAGAAATTATTTTTGATCAATAATTAAGGTGACCACAAAGTTTCAAAAAAAAATTCATTCGATTGCTATAAAAATCAAATTACCAAACTTTAAGACCTTTTTATTGAAATCAGTCGATTTATTTGCGGAGAAAACAAAAAGCAGAGACTTGAGGGAGCATAAGTGTGGCACGTTTTCAACTGCTTTGCAGACCCACTCTCTCTAAATTTCTCACATGTCATAAAAAAGAAAAATCTAAAAAGGAAAAGGGGAAAAGTGAGATTACTTTTGTACCCCCTTTCTAGCAACCTACTCTTTCTATAAAAGGATATATGTTGGGACAACTCTCTCTATTCTCTTCTACTTTCTCCTGGCCGAATAGCTCTCTCTCTCTTAGCCAATCTCTCTTTCAATATTTTTTAAACCCTTAGACACTCCATTTCTCTCCTCTTCCACCCTCCTTTAAGATCACCACCATACACCACTAAGAAGGAAGCTTCAAGCACTCTTATTCCTCTTCTTCTCTAACTGTAACAACCTAACTATCACTACTGAACAACCATACTAATCTCACCCTTGGCATATAACATGAATGAAAATCATAACATATATATATAGGAAACACGCATGTGCAAAGAGATCTATCCATCTCCTACTCTTATACATACCACATCTTTACAACTTATACAAATAAAAAGAATGGGAGATAACACCAGGCCATATCAAAAGAAATCAATATGCAAATCCATCAACAGGGGAGAGGGATACAAAACACACTCTCTACGACTGGTCATACTATACAACCCCATCAAAAGAATGAAACTAAATACACCACAAAAGAACAAAAGCTTGACGCTTTAAGTTATACATCTCTAGCTCGCAGCTCTATCCTCAGCTTTGAGAAGTTGGGTCTACTAAAGCTTCACCATCTGCTCCCACGCCAAATGACATGATCATCACAGTCACACCAACATACAACAGCAACAGAGAAACCACAACAGAAACACAAGGCAAGGGTAAGCTTACTAAAACAATGATACAATATATGATTACTAAAACCCACAACAGATCTCAACGTTCACACTCACATATGTATATATATAATATGCATCTAGATGGCTAGCATTCTTAGTTGTACACCTCATATCACAACAATTTCATGACAACTATGTTAATGCATGATGACATGACTCTTAAGAGATTTACAACATCTTGGGCGATTAGCCAGGTCTCACCCCTACCATGACTTATCCAAGCACCATTCAGGGATTGCCAAACTCTAATCTGTGGAGAAGCTTAGTGGTTTGTCAGGATAAGTGTATGTGGGTGGTGGCTTACATCAACTCAAGGCCTGCACTGCCTTGGCCTCCTGTAGAATTGCCCGTCCATTCATCCCTAAATTCCCATTGTCAACTGCCCCACGTCTCATCCAACACTAGGTTGGAGGCCCATCTGAGCTACAACTCAGGTCAACCATCCAACTTACGTGCCTGCCCGCACCACGGCATGAGGTCCATCGTTAGCTACCTCAGCTGCCAACTTATGCATGAATGCATGTGTCACAACACAACATCTACTCAATCACAACCAGTCAATATATATATATATATATATATATATATATATATATATATATCCATCAATATAGCCCATGGCATGAGGTCCATCATCAGCTACCTCACGCGGCCCAATGACATCCACCAACACCATGTAGTCCCAATCTGGCCCCAAACATAGTCAACGGGTAAAGCTCTATCCAAGCAGTGCTTACCTTGTGAGAAGTCTCACACAACGTAGGTGGAGGTCCTATCTAAGTAACCTGCACCCCTTTATGGAATGCCTCACCACAACTACACCACACAACTAGTGGAGGCCCTATCTAAGCAACCTCCCATTCTACTCACCTCTTGCAACAATCCTCACCTTAGACTCACACTAGGAGTCCTTCTCAACCATGTTTCACACCACTACTCTTTCAAAATTTAACAACAACAGAACACTACACTCTGTAACGCTGTGATTTTCTTAATGTATGATGTAGTGGTTTGATAACTAAAAGTGGAAATTAATATGTGATTATGGTGTTTAAAACAAATAAATAAATAGAATTGTTGTTAATTGTTGTTGTGTGGTGTTGGTTGTATGTTGTAAACTTGGAATTCCTATCTGAGTTTAGGAATTGAGACAAAGGTGCTTGAGCCAAATTAAGGGTGTTGTTGATACTGGTTTGGGTTGTTGAGAGAAAAACAATTAAGTGAGAACCGTTGTGAGTTTCGAAGAGTGAATAGACGGACCCTGAGCTTTAGTGGGCTTGAAGCCTTGTAAGGCTTAGGGAGGGTTTCAAAATATAAAGCCCCCTCCCCTTCTCATTTCTCTCATTCTCCCATCCCCCTCCTTCTCTCATTCTCTGGTCTCTCACTTTCACTCTTTTCTCTTATTCTCTCATTTTTCTCCAAACCTTGCTGAGACTCTTGAAGTGTGAGACCCAAACCCAGTGAGGAATCACGTTTTTAAGTGTGGGAGGGCTGTTATATCTTCGCTTTCATAGAGTTTGGCTCAAGGTCCTGCATATATCTCGTTTTCTCTACCCTAAGCTCGAATTCGGAAGCTCCAAGAGGTAAGGGAAGCTTACACTTGTATATTTGTGATGTAAGAGCATGATTTTGTGTGAATCTTACCTTGGGTTCGTTCCAAATCTGGTTGTGCATGAGTTGGGCTGTGGTTTTGATGAAATGGGTTTTGGAGAAATTTTGGGAAATCTGAAAAGAGAATGGATTTGGAACAAAATCTTGGTGATTTATTATTATATAATCGGTTAGAAATGTATTAAAAGTGTCTAGAACTGCTTTATGGTGCTTGGGATGGATTGATATGGTCTAGAACTGTAGTGGGTCATCTTCCCTGCAATTGTAGAAAATCGCGATTTGGTGCTGGGCATCAGTTTATGTTGCCAGGCGACAGCTGATAGAATGCTGTCTGAAATGCTGTCAATTAGCGATGGAATTTTAATTTAGCGACGAAAATTTTGCCTATAACGACGGATTTTGTCGCCGGGCGACATTTTCTCCAATTTTTGCTGATGCTCTCTATGATGTTGACGTCGGGCGACAAAATTGCAGATCTTCTCTGTGATGTTGGCGCCGGGTGATAGTTCGATGGCGCTGGGCGACAAAACCCCTGATTCTTCCCTATTTTTGAGATGTTTGGTGTCAATTTTGTGATGCCATGTATGGACCATTAAAGTTGAAATTTTAAGAAACATAAAGATGGGGTTGAATGCTATGGGTTTGATGCTTGGTATGATAATTGGGAACTTTGGAAAAATGTTAAAACTCCACAAGAAAGGTCAATTCATATTGTATACTTGATTATTGAGGATGTTTGTGTCATTATATAATGAATGACCATGAGTGAGGTTGATTGTTTCAACCACTTTTAGATTGTTGGATATGTTGTTGAAGTGGAAGGTTGCTTAGATAGGACCTCCACATGTTGTTATAATTCTAAACTGGATTCTTGGTTTTCTTTGTTATTGTTGTGGAGTTGTGTGATAGATTTGTTGGAAAGTGACAGTTGAGTGGAGGGTTGCTTAGATAGGACCTTCACTCATGATGTATGATATTTTTCCTCATGAGGTGGGCTGCTTAGATAGGGCCTTACCTATTGATTTTGATTGAGGCATGATATTGGTCCTCATGAGGTGGGCTGCTTAGATAAGGCCTTACCTGTTGATTTTGATTGAGGCATGATATTGTCCCTCATGAGGTGGGCTGTTTAGATAGGGCCTTACCTGTTGGTTATGATTGAGGTCGGTTTGGGGCCAATATGGTGTTGATGGATGTTGAGTGGATATGTGAGGTAGCTAATGATGGATCTCTTTGCCACTAGTTGTATTGATATACATCTATATATGTCGTATGTTTGTTGGCTGTGGTTGAGTAGTTGATGGTGTGTAGTACATGCATTCATGCATAGTTGGCAGCTGAGGTAGCTGACGATGGACCTCATGCCGTGGTGCGGGTAGGCACGTAAGTTGGATGGTGACCAGAGTTGGAACTTAGATGTGCCTCCAACCTAGTGCTGGATAAGACGTGGGGCAGCTGACAATGGGCCTTTGGGGATGAATGGATAGGCAACTCCACAAGAGGCCAAGGCGATGCAGGCCTTGTGTCGCGGTAAGCTACCACCCACATACAGTCATCTTGACAAACCACTAAGCCTATCCGCATATCAGAGTTTGGCAATCTCTGAATGGTGCTTAGATAGACCATAGTAGGGGGTGAGACCTGGCTGATCACCCGATATGTTGTAAATCTCTCAAGAGTTGTGTCATCATGCATTGACATAGTTGTGGTGATTGTGATGAAATGTGGAGTCTTGAGTTAAGAACCCTTCTGTATGAACATTTTGTATGTAGACGTTGAGGACTCTAGATGTATGATGAGGTGCTATATACTCGTAATTGAATGTTGTGAATTATTGATGATCTCCATGATTATATGTTATGCCATTATTGTAGTAAGCTTACCCTCGCCGTGTTTTGTTGTTGTTGGTTGTCCTATTGTTGCTGCTTGTGCTGATGTGTCTGTGATGATCACGTCTTATGGCGTAGGAGCAGATGGCAAGGCTTCAGTGGACCCAGCTGCTCAGAGATGATGGTGGAGTTGCTTGCGAGGCAACCCCTTTTGTTTTGGAAGTGTTGTTTTGTATAGTTTTCTTTTGATGAGATTGTATAGATTGACCAGCTATAGGGAGTGAGTTTTGTATCTTGTTTCCCTAACACTTGTATATTTTGATATATATGTTGTTGGCTGGTGTTATCCCATTGTTGATATGATATGATGATGATAGATATACCGATGTGCATGTATGGTACTAGGAGAGATAAATGGATCTCTCAATCGATGTGTATGACTTATATACTGATATGCTATGCTTTTATTCACCTGATAAGGTGTCTGTGGTGTAAGTTTAGTAGGGTTGTTTAGTAGCGATAGTTGGGTCGTTACATACTCACTCAACGACCCACACGCTCGCTCAGTGAAGACCTTTCTTACAGAGGACCAACTTCCCCTATAAAGGCTTTTTGCTCAACGACCATGAGTTTTGCTCAGCGAATCATAGTCACTCGTTCAACGAGAACTAGAGTCGCTCAACAAATTCATTCCAGAGACTTCCTCCAAATTTCTATCGACCCCATCTCACTCAGCGAGTCACCTGCTCGCTTAGCGACGAGCCACTCCAGAAAGCAGCCAGAATTTGTTGTTTGCCCAATGAACCTCTTGCAACAAAGAGCACCACTTTCTAGGGTCCCCAGTTCGCTCAGCGAGCTCAGTATTTGCTCAGCAAATTGCTCCTAGATATTCTAAAATACCCACACTCACTCAATGAGCCACACACTCGCTCAGCAAACTCTCTTCTAGAGAATATCCAGATTTCTATGAACACTTGTTTAGTGAACAACATTTCGTTCATTGAATGCCTCTTACACTATAGCCATTCCTACCACTCAAGAACACTTGCTCAATGACGCGATGGGTCGCTCAGCAAATTCTCAACCCGACAGTTTCACTTCAGTCTTAGGGGCATTCTTGCTCAGTGAGGCCTTTTGTCGCTCAACGACTATTAGACAGCAGCAATAGAACTCTCTTCGAAAAAACCCCAAAAATCTAAACTTTCTACCCACTCATACCCTAAATCGACTCCATAGAGGTCGAAAATGACCATACAACATTTCACAACCACATACTCAACACAGACAACAATCTATACAACATTCCAGAGTGAATCAATTTCGAAATCAAGGAAACCCATTTCTATCAACATTTCCACAAAACTCAATCAAATCATGCTTTCTAACACAAACCACAACAACATACATACACCACCATGCTCATACAACATATATTCAATGAAAGTAAGCTTCCCTTACCTCTTGGAGTTCTGAAAATCCAAATTTGGGGAAAGAGAGAAAACAAAAATGTGAACTCTTGAGCCAAATCTCCAGAGAAACCAATGCTCCTCACCGAAAGGGAATGAAATGGTCTACAATCTCGCTTCTTACTTAGTGGTTTGAGAAAGTTTGAGAGAAAGTGAGGGAAGAGAAATGAGGGAGAATGATTTTATGACTTAAAAACCTTTCCTGGGCCTCACAAGGCTTCGGGCCCACTAAAGCCCATGGTGTATCTATTCACTCCCCATGCCTCACAACTGGCTCAATACTGCAGTTTCTTTCAACAACCCATATAAACATAGCTACCCTTTCATTTTGGCTCAAAAGCATTTTTCATCCACTTCCCTAAATCCAAACTGGAATTCCAAAACAACTAACACAAAACAACACTTATGCAACAACAATTTATTTATTTGTTTTAATCACCAAGATCACATATTAATTTCCACTTTTTAATTATTAAACACTAAATCATACATTAGAAAACACGATGTTACAACCCTCCCCAACAAGAAAAATTTTTGTCCTCGAAAATTCTCTTACCTGGGAAAAGATTCGGGTATAGTTCCTTTATCTTCTCCTCCAACTCCCACGTGGATTCACCAATAACATCATTCCATGCCACTCTAAGCAACTGGATGTCCTTGCGTTTAAGCTGCTTCACTGGTAATACCGCATAAGTTAGGTTCTCTTGAACCTGCACTAAATCGAGCTCTATGACGTGCGTAGGGTCATGGATATACTTCCTCAACTAAGACACATGGAAGACATTGTGGATGTTGGATAGGAAAGGCAGTAAAGCTAGCTGATAAGCAATGGGTCCCACTTGACGAAGAATCTAGTAAGGACGAAGAAACTTAGGAGTAAGCTTTCTGGATTTGATAACCCTTCCTACTCCAATCACAGGCATGAGTCTCAAGAAGACATGATCACCCTCCTCAAACTCAAGCGGCCTTCTACGCTTGTTAGCATAAGACTTTTGGTGACTCTGAGCAACTTTCATGTTCTCCTAAATCTTTTTCACCTTCTCCATCGTTTGTTGTACCAACTCTGGTCCCACAAGCATACTTTCTCCACCTTGATACCAACACAACGACGTCCTACACCTCCGACCATACAAAGCTACCAAACAACACCATTCTTATGCTCGCATGGAAATTGATGTTATACGTAAATTCCACCAAAGGTAGAATTTTGTCCCAATTTCCAAGGTGATCCAACACATGCTCGCAAAAGGTCCTCCAAGGTCTAAATCATCCTCTCAGATTGGCCATCTGTTTATGGATGATAAGTGAACTAAGTCTCAACTTTGTACCCAATGCCTAATGCAAACTTTGCCAAAACCTTGACATAAACCTCAGATCCCTATCAGAGATAATGCTAGAAAGTACTCTATGCAACCTCACTATCTCTTTGATGTACAACTGCATCAACCTTTCCAAGGAATACTTAATGTTAATAGGCAAGAAGTAAACACACTTCATCAACCTATCAACAATGACCCAAATAGCAACAACCCCTCTCGCCATTTTAGGCAAGCTCACTACAAAGTCCATAGTGATGCTATCCCACTTCCACTCAGGTATCTCCATCGTTTGCAACAAACCACCGGGTCTCTGGTGCTCTACCTTGGCCTTCTGACAAGTCAAGCATGTTGCCACATACTCTACCACATCCTTCTTCATACCAGACCACCAAAACATCTTTAGGTCTTGATACATCTTGGTAGTACCCGAATGTAAACTCAACTTGCTCTTGTGACCTTCGTCTAGAACAAGCCTTCTCAACTTAGCGTCTTGCGATATACACACTCTATCCTTGAACCTTAGAACACCGTCTGTACCCAACTGAAATCTATCACCTTGTCGATACCTAACAACTCCTTAGTCTTACAATGACTAGGGTCTATCAACTACTTCTCTTTGACCATCTCAAGAAAACCACCAGCCACCGTGATCATACCACAATGAATATGGTCAGGCAACATCTCTACATACAGGTTTAGGTCTCTGAACTTCTCCACCAACTCTAACTCCTTCACCATCAAAGCCGACATATGCACCGTCTTTTGGCTCAAAGCATTAGCCATAACGTTCGCCTTACCAGGGTGGTACATCAACTGAAAATCATAGTCTTTTAGGAATTTCATCCATCGTCTTTGCCTCATGTTCAGTTCCTTCTGATCAAACAGATACTTCAAACTCTTGTGATCACTGAACACGTCAAACTTCGCACCATAAAGATAATGCCTTTATATCTTCAAGGAAAAAACAACTGCGGCCAACTCTAGGTCATGGGTAGGATAATTCTTCTCATGATTCTTCAATTGCCTTGATGCATAAGCCATGACCTTTCTATGCTACATCAACACACACCCCAATCCTTGATGAGATGCATCACAGTAAACCTTGAAAGGTTCACTAGGATCAGGCAACACCAAGACTGGCGAGGTTGTCAACCTCTATTTCAACTCTTGGAAACTTTCTTCCCAAGCTTCGGTCCAAGCAAACGGTTGATCTTTATGGGTGAGTTGGGTCAAAGGTGCAACAATCCTTGAGAAACCTTTGATAAACCTCTGATAATACCCGGCTAACCCAACAAAACTTCTAATCTAGGTGGCTATCTTTGGACGCTCCCATTGCAACACGGTCTCTACTTTCTAAGGGTCCACCGCGATTCCACCAGCCGATATCACATGCCCCAAGAACTTCACCTCATTTAGCCAGAACTCACACTTAGATAGTTTGGCATACAATTGCTTCTCCTTCAAAATACCCAACACTATCCTCAAGTGCTCTTCACAAGAACAAGAATAGACTAGAATGTCATCAATAAACACAACGATAAACTTGTCCAAGAAAGGATGGAAGATTCTGTTCTTGTAGTCCATGAATATAGTAGAAGCATTTGTTACTCCGAACGACATCACCACATACTCATAATGCCCATACCGAGTCCTAAAAGCAGTCTTCGGTATGTCTTCGTCCTTTACCCGTATCTGGTGGTATCCAGATCGCAAATCTATCTTTGAAAACACGGTTGCTACTCTCAACTGATCCATTAGATCATCAATCCTTGACAATAGATACTTGTTCTTGATAGTGTTCTTGTTCAACTGCCAATAGTCTATACACAGTCTTGAACTACCATCCTTCTTCTTTACCAACAACATCGTGGCTCCCTAAGGAGAAACACTAGGTCTGATCATCTTATTCTCTAACAGATCTTCTACTTGTTTCTTCAACTCAGCCAACTTTGTAACGACCCTTTGTCACTACAGTACCACTTACTATGTCATACATTACTAAGATGTTTAATAATAAATAATCAACAGGCTATTATAATCTCATTCATATCATAAAGTATATATGTATATACAAGATATGAATTAATATAACATACAAGCCAAAATATACAAACCCGAAGGAGAGATACAAAAAGAAACTCCTTATAGCTGGTCCACTATACAACATATACAAAAGAAATAAAAAGGATCTTTTCAAAAAGGTCTACCTAAAAAGGGTCTTTAGCCTCTCCAGCTGAGACCTTCATGCATCAATTGTGGGAAGCTGGGCTTGCTGAAGCTTCACCCTCTGCTACCACACCAAATGACGTGATCATCACAATCAAAGCAACACACATAACCACAACTAGCAACAACAACAACCATAACGAAACAAAACAAAACAAAACAATAAGGCAAGGGTAAGCTTACAAAACAAAGATAAACATGTAATATCAAATCCATTTCATCCAATCCATCAACATACTAATTTGGCATTCAATTCATCAAAGGAATGAGTTCACATACATTACGGCACAACACACCATGCTTTCAACATCCACATGTCAATGTGTGAATGACACGACTCTCGAGAGATTTACTACACTTCGGGTGATCAGCCAGGTCTTACCCCCTACCATGGCCTTCCAAGCACCATTTAGGGGTTGCCAAAACTGCGATCTATGGATAAGCTTAATGGTTTGTCAAGATAAGCGAATATGGATGGTGGCTTACCGCGACATAAGGCCTGCATCGCCTTGGCCCCCTGCAAAATTACCCATCCACTCATCCCCAAGGCTCATCTTTTTGACCCTACGTCTTATCCAGGCACTAGGTTGGAGGCCCATCTAAGCAACATCTCCTGTCAACCAGCCAACTTACATGCTTACACGCATACGACATGAGGCCCACACAACCTCAGTAAAAAAAAATGCATGTATCATCACAACATCACCACAACCACAATGACTAATCATATATATATATTACATCAACATAACACCATGTGGCTTACTCAGCACCACCTGTGATCGAACAATCACTATCCACCCCATGTAGGCCCAATCCAGCCTTTTGCATGGTCAACAGGTAAGGCTCTATCCAAGCAGCACATACCCCATGAAATATCTCACATGTCTTAAGTGAGGTCCTATCTAAGCAAATAACATCCTCTGCAAGATATCTCACCATCATAACACACTACAACTAACAAAGATTATACCTAAGCAACCTTCCATTTCAACTATCATTTTCTTACAAATTCTCACACAACACACAGAAATACATGTTTCATCAGTGACCCGTGCGCTCATTCAATGAGTACTTTCTATATAGAGAGCACACTTCCCTCTCAAAGGTTCTTGCTCAGCGAGTGTAAGTCTCGCTCAGCGAATCCAAGCTTTTCTCTAACCATTCACTCAGTGAACATGGATATCGCTCAGCGAATAGCTACTTTAGAAAGTAACCAAGTCTCAGGTATGATTCTCGCTCAACGAACATACTTTTCACTGAGCAAGATAATTACAACAAAGAGCCACAAATCTCCAGGGCTCCAATTCGCTTAGCGAGGACAGGTGTTGCTCAGCGAACACCTTCAGCACACTCTGTAACACTCATCCCTCGCCTAGCGAGTATTCTACTCGCTCAGTGAATCACTTTCTGGAAAATTTGTAGAATTCTGATGATCGCTCGCTCAATGAAGTGAATTTTCGCTTAGTGAATCCCTTCATTTATTCGCTCATTCATCCTTCCTCAAGAACACTCGCTCAATGACAAATAGTGGTCGCTCAACAAATCCTCAACCTAACACTTTTATCCCAGCTCTAGGGCATTCTCGCTCAGCGAGGCCCTGAGTCGCTTAGTGACTCTCTTCGAATAAAAACCCAAAATCCCACTTTTCACTCATCCTTACTTTAATTCAGTTCAAACAAGGTTCAACATACATACAACATTCAAAAGCAATATATTCAGCAAAAACTTGCAAACAAAACAACATACACCAACAAATCCTTCAAACCCAAGCAAAACCCATTTTTAACACACAATTCCACATAAATCCAATCCAACCAGTTTTTAATGCAAACCAATGCAAGAATCACACTTAACAACAACCAATCAACCAAATACAACTTAAGTAAGCTTCCCTTACCTCTAAAAGTTCCTAAATTTGAATTTAGGTTCCTTGAGAATCTAGTGTCTTGAGCCAAAATTTTCCTAAAATTGATCCTACTCTCACCAAGAGCACTTAACAGCTTGGAATCCTCTTGACTACCCTTAGAACTTGAGATTTTCTAGAGAGAGATAAAGAGAGATGAAGTGAAGAGAGAGAAAGAAAATGGAAAAATGAGAGAAAACTCCTCCCTCCCCCTTTTATGTACTTGGGCTATCTGAGGATCATGCCTCTTAACCCATAACTGATCTAACTTAATTGTTTTCCCTTAACAGCCCAAAATCATACTCACAACATACCCAAATTGGCTCAAGCACATATCTCAAATTTCCTAAATTCAAACCAGAATTTCAAACAAACAACACACAACCTTCACCACATACAACAAACTATACATAACAACAATTCATTTATTTCTTTTAATTACCTAGATTACATATCTAATTTCCACTTTTTAATCATTAAAGTACTAAATCATGCATTAAGAAAACACAGATGTTAGAAACCTTGCTAGTGCCATTCTATATGAAGCCATCAACACCAGCCCCACTCTTGGAACCAAGTCTATATCCATTTCTTGCTGTGGAGGCAAACCAGGCACATTCTCGAGAAAGACTTTAGGAAACTCTTTAACCACCGCCATAGAGTTCAAATCCAAGTCACTCTTGACATCAAGGAAAGATAGGATCATAAGCCCCTGAACTTCTTCTTACAAAGAACTTTGAGTTTGGTTAGCAGAGATAAATCTAGAATCTTCAAAACTAGGGAAAACCAATGCCTTTTTGGCACAATTGATCAGGATATAGTTGGAAGATAACTAATCCATCCCTAAGATCACATCCAACTCAAACAAAGGAAGGCAAATCAAGTTGACCTTGTAACTGCGCCCACTGACAACAACTGGGCAATTTGCATAAACAACTGAGGTCGCCATAGGAGTAGCAGTTGCCGTGGAAACAAACAAGTCAAACGACAAAGGACAGGTGGGCAACCGCAACCTCTCCACACACTCAAAAGAGATAAAGGAATGTGTGGCACTGGAATTAAATAGCATGGATAAGGAATTACCAACTATTTCACACTCGCCATGAACTAGATTATCAGAACGAGAAGCTTCAGCTCCACTTAGAGCAAACACACGACTAGCTACCGTGGGTCTTGTAGCTCTTGTGGTGTTTATGGCAGACTCCGCCTTCACTGAGGCCATACAATCTCTGGCTATGTGTCCGAGTTACTGACACTTGAAGCATACATTACTCCTCAAGGAGCACTGACCAACACAGTGTGGCTCTCCACACTTGAAGCATCGGATCTCTTGTGATCTAGTTTGAGGCATGACTGACAAACAGCTTTGCGAAGTACTTGCTTGCATACTCACTCACCATCATGTTCCCTTAATATAATCTCAAGAACTCTATCTCCTTAGCATGTCTGGCGCTTGCTGGAAAGTACTTCTCCAAAAAGCACTCCCAAAAGCTATCCTAGGTGACAACCTCACCCCGAGCCTCTATCAATTGTTGAGCTCCCTGCCACCAGTACTTCGCTTCACCAACTAGCATGTACGTGGCATAGGTGACTTTCTAGTCATCTAGACAAGCCATCGCCCTGAAGATCTTCTCTATCTCTTATATCCATAAATCTGCCATATTCGGGTCTGACTCAACCCTGAACTGGGGATGGTCGTTCCTTTAGAATTCGACCAACCCTTAAAACTCGGGAGGCATAGCTACACGAGTAGCCTCAGTAGCGGCTCGGGATAATTCCAGTTGCTCCATCGCAGCTTGATGCTGTTGAGCCATAGCGATCTGTTGTTGGGCCATAGCAACAACCATCACCTCCATAGCTCTGATGATCTGGGAGAAGTCAATTGGAGGTTGTGGTGGGTTAGATCCCTTCATCGAGATCCTACAAAACCAGCCACGATAATAAAACCTCAAAAGTCATTCAAACATGATCACTTCTCTCATGGAAGGATCCACACCATAGTAACACAACAAAAACAATCAACACATGTCATCATATCAGAGACACACAACAAAGCATACCAGACCTATTCCCCATAGGCCAACCAAAAGACACAATCAGCTCTGATACTGAAATTGTAACGATCCAACTGTCACTACTGAACAACCATACTAATCTCGCCCTTGGCATATAACATGAATGAAAATCATAACATATATATATAGGAAACATGCATGTGTAGAGAGATCTATACATCTCCTACTCCCATACATATCACGTCTTTACAACTTATACAAATAAAAAGAATGGGGGATAACACCAGCTCATATCAAAAGAAATCAATATACAAATCCATCAACAGGCAGAGGGATACAAAATGCACTCCCTACAGCTAGTTGCACTATACAACCTCATCAAAAGAATGAAACTAAATACACCACAAAAGAATAAAAGCTTGACTCTTCAAGTCATACATCTCCAACTTGCAGCTCCATCCTCAGCTTTGAGAAGCTGGGTTCTCTAAAGCTTCACCATCTGCTCCCACGCCAAATGACGTGATCATCATAGTCACACCAACGTACAACAGCAACAGAGAAACCACAACAGAAACACAAGGCAAGGGTAAGCTTACTAAAACAACGATATAATATATGATTACTAAAACCCATAATAGATCTCAACATTCACACTCACATATGTATATATATAACATGCATTCATATGGCTAGTGTAATGTCTGTTCCTTGATAATCTATGAATAAGTGTTTGAATAATTAAAAATAGAAATTAAGTTTAATTTCCCTTGAAAAGATTTAATTAAAACATTTGTTTGATGCCTATGTGAGTTTTTGTGGAAAATTCTGCAAGAACTGGATCTACACTGCTGACAGATAAGCAGAGATATATCTGTGGACTGTTGATGGGCAATGTAGAGTTAAAGAAATTTAATTATAGTTAATTAAATTCTAGTGAAGATGGTGGCTTTCCTTACTATCGAGCTAAATTCTCTTCCGACTATTAAATAGTCTGTCTAGAATCTTGTCAAATAAAGTATGTACAACTGTCTGATTTGAACAAGAGCCAGTTTAATCATGACTTGAGAAATTCTAAAAGAGTCATAGACTCATTTAGACTCCAATATCAATTAAATTGTTTTAATTGGTTCAAGTGTTAGAAAGTTAAAATCTTACTCGTATAAGACTTGATGTTTGACTATGTTCTTCTTTTACAGTGTGAGAAAATACAGTATTTTCCTTCTAGAACCAATTACACATTTTTCTAAGCCTAACCAAACTAAAAGTAACCTTTTGTCCTAACCAAACTAAACTAGTTGAAACCTAACTACACATTCTTCATGAAACCTACTACTAGTCATGTCTAAGTGTACTAAAAGCATGCAAAAACCATTTGCTCCCCTTGGTTTCCATGAGTAGCCGTCCACCACCTAGGTTGTAGGGAAAATAATTTTTGTTTTCATTTAAGTTCAAATCATCCTCTCATTTTGCTAGTTACCTTTTTACCCCTCCTAAATGAGCTCTATAAAAAGCTTCCAAGTGTAAACAATCTTCCCCTTTTGGCTACATTTGGCCGTGAGTTTGAGAGAGAGTAGAGAGAGCTAGTTCAAGTCTTAGAGTGTTGGTGGAGAGTGGAGGAACTAGGGTTTCTCAAAGGAGGGGTTCTAGGTAAGCAAGCTCCAACCTTTCCACTTTCTCCTTTCTCCATCTTCTATTTTCCTCTCAAGAGCAAAGTTATTTTTGTCCCTTTATACTCTTGGTTCTAAAAGTTTGTTTCTTTCATGTGTATGCCCCAAATCAACCATTTTGGTGATTGGTTGATGACTTACTTCCTCAAAGTTGGAAGAAAGTTTCCTACTTGCTCCCAAAGTCTCTAGCAACTAGAAGGAAGCTAAGCACATTGTAAGGAAAGCTAACCCTTTTCTTATGTGTTTGAATCTGTGATTTACTTATTTGGATGTGTTTTGTTGCTAAGTATGATGTTGGTATTTTTTTAAAGTGCTAAACTTGATGAAAGGTTTCATTTTTGTGCAAGTTGGTGATGTGCTTTTGGTGCTGTTTGATTTTCGGACTGAACATGCTACATTGTTTTTACCATAACTCAAGCTGTAATGAATGTTTTCGTGTTCTTGTTGTTTTTTTTGTAAACTAGACATGATTTACTCCAAAATGGACACAAGAAACGTACCAAAAGGTTAAGAAACGAAAAATTTGAGCTTTTTGAAAGTTGAGGATGTTGTGTGAAAATGCTGACCCGTCAATGGGCAGTAAAACATGATTCTAGAAAAATATGTTTTGTATTTCGGGAAACTACTTGAACGAGTGAATATTAGACACAAATATATTTCCAAGAATATATGGTTTTCCTATATTTGGTTAGTTTTGATATTTTTAATGATTTTTGGAAACTGGAACTTGTACTTATGTTTTGTCTAAAGGAAGTTTTGGAAACTGTGAACTTTCAAAAAATCGTATAAAAATGTGTAGGCCTTGGTTTTTGGAGTTATTGGACTTTTTGAAAAGGCTTTTAGGTTTTCTTTTAGAAAAAAATAAAGTTGATATTTGAAAGGACTTCTATGGAAGTGAAAAATAGCAAGATTGGTTTGTGGGTCCTCTAGGAGGCAACACTGACCTCTCTGTCTTGTTATTTTTATATATTTATTTGTAGATTTTTTATTGAGTCAATATATATCATTTTAGAAACTAGACAAAATTATATTTTCAACCATATATAGAACATGTTAATAAAAAATTGTTTGCTATTTAAAAATGATTTTTGAAACAGAGACAGAAATCTGGAAGTCTCTGCAAAACGGTTTTAGAATAATGGATATAATAACTTATGCCTAACTCTAGATAGTCTTATCTTTTATGATAAATTTTAATGGTGGTTTCCTTCAAAATAAATGAATTAAATATAGATATTTTATTAAAATATAATATCTAAAGTTTTACAAATTCATAAATATATTTGGAGAGAATAATAAAAGAAATTTTTACAAAACTACAAAGTTATGTTTCCAAAAGAGCTAAGATCTAAGTTTGAATCCGATGATTTCATAAGAGTGATTTCTTATTAAATTTCATACGTTGTTATTCTAATTATGGAAATATTATACATATATGGCTTGATAAGTGTTGGATTCAAATGAGTTTCCTAGTAAGAAATTGTTGAATGCATGACTTGATGAATGTTGTGACTCTTGATGGCATGATGAACTATGTTATAATTTATTAAACAAAAAGCTTATCTGGGTGTGAAAGATAAGTGATGAAATGCCTATCTGGGTGTGAAAGATAGGTGATGCATAATAAAATGCCTATCTGGGTGGGAACGATAGGTGGATGTAATGTATATTGCCATCATTGTCTGTGTATGAAAATTGATTGTCATGCATACATGCATTGGTGAACGAGCATGCGGTACCAAAGGTGTAAGTATTCGCGGGATCGTGGTGTTAGTCGGGTGTGAAAGCTTGAGGACTACGGATGGCGTGATTCCACAAGAAGTCGGGGCCTTGCAAACCCTGTGTCGTGGTGGCAGTACTCCCATACGGAAATCCTGACAATGAGCACTGGTTCTGTAACATCTTGTTTTTCCTAATGCATGATTAAGTGTTTTAATAATTAAAAGTGGAACTTAGATATGTAATTTAGGTAATTAAAAGAAATAAATGAATTGTTTTGATGTATGGTATGTTATAATGATGGTTGTGCATTGTTTGTTTGAATTCTTGTTTGAATTTAGGACACTTGAGATAGGTGCTTGAGCCAATGTGGATATATTGAGAGTGTGATTTTAGGCTTTTAAGGGAAAACAATTGAGTTAAACTAGTTTTGAGATAAGGGGAGTGGCTTGGCAAGATTTGAGCCTTAGTTGGCCAAAAAAAATAAAATTGTGTGAGAGTGCTGAGGGAGTCAAGTATATAAGGAAAGGGAGGGGTTCCTTCCTCCTTCTTCCTTTTTCTTTCTCTCTCTCTACACTCATTTTCTGTCTCTATCTCTCTTAGATTTCTTGAGTTTGTGAGGTTGTAAAAGGAGTAGTGAGATTAGTTTAGCACTTGTGGTGAGAGGAGGAACAAATCTATGAAAGATATTGGCTTAAGAACTCGGATTCTCAAGGAACCTAAGTCCAGACTCGGAGACTTTTAGAGGTAAGGGAAGCTTACTCTTGTTTGATTTGGTGTTTGTGGTTGTTTATATGTTGATTCAATGCTGTGGAATTGATTGATTTCAGTGAAAACCTTGTGTATGTGAATTTTGATGTAGATTAGATTTTGGAAAGGGATTTTGAGGTCTGATGATGATTAACAGATAAAGTTGTTGTATAATCGGTTAGAAATGAAATAGGAGTGGTTAAGATTGTTTTGTGATGATTGTTCTTGATTGATTTGGTCAAAAATAGGTGTTGGTGGTTGATTTGCGATGATGATGATCGAAAATCACACCCAAGGATTTGTAGTCTCGCTGAATGATGGAAATTGCCACTCAGCGATGGGTATAGTCTAACTGTATCGTCTGATTGGATATAGTCTGACTGTATAGTCTGTTGAATATAGTTTGACTATATCGTATGATTGGCTATAGTCTGACTATATCGTCTAATTAGATACAGTCTAACTCTATAGTTTGTTGGATATAGTCTGACTATATCGTCTGATTGGATATAGTCTGACTGTATCATCTGATTGGATATAGTCTGGCTATATCGTTTGATTGGATATAGTCTGACTGTATCGTCTGATAGTCTGACTATCGTCTGATTGATATAGTTTGACTATATTGTCTGATTGGGTATAATCTGACTGTATCGTCTGATTGGATATAGTCTGACTATATGGTTTGTTGGATACAGTCTGACTATATGGTCTGTTGGATATAGTCTGACTGTATGGTCTGTTGAATATAGTCTGACTGTATGGTCTGTTAATTGGATATCTTATTTGTTGACCATGCAATAGGCTAGATTGGGCTTGCATGGAGTTGGTAATGATTGTTGGACCAAAGGTGGTGCTGAGTAGGCCACGTGATATTATGTTGGTACATATCTATGTATGAATATTGATGAATGATTGTGTTTGAGTTATTGTGGTGAGTCATGCATTTGGATGCATATATTGTTGGCTAAGGTTGTACGGGCCTCATGTCGTTTATGGGTAGGCATGGAAGTTGGGGGTGAATGGAGCTGCGACTCAGTCGGGTCTCTAGTCTAGTGCCTGGATAAGAAGTGGGGTCTGAAAGATGGGCCTAGGGGATGAATGGATGGGTAAATCCCGCAGGGGGCCAAGGCAGTGCAGACCTTGTGTCGCGATATACCACCACCCACATTCACTTATCCTAACAACCATAAGCTTATCCATTGATCAAAGTTTTGGCAATCCCTAAATGGTACTTGGAAGGCCATGGTAGGGGATAAGACCTAGCTGATCACTCAAAATGTAGTAAATCTCTCGAGAGTTGTGTCATTTATGCATTGACATGTTGATGTTGAAAGTATGGTATGTATGTAGTGATTTTGAGGAAACTCATTCTTTTGTGATTTTAATTTCATGTTTGCTGTACGTGGAGGGTTTTATGAAATAAACCTTGTCTATTAGATATGTTTATTTATTATGTAAGCTTACCCTTGCCTTGCTGTTCTGTTTTGTGTTGTCATGGTTGCTTTTGTTGCTAGTGTGATTACACTTTTTGGTGTGTTGCTATGACTGTGATGATCACGTCATTTTGACGTGGGAACAGAGGGAGAGGCTTCAGCAGATCCAACTTCCCACAGCTGATGACGAAGGTTTCTAGTTAGAGTTTTGAAGGCCCTTGTGGGTGGATCTTTTGAAAGATCCTTTTAGTTTTCCTTTTTGTCATGTATTGTATAGTTGACCAGTTGTAGGGAGTTTTGTTTTTGTATCTTCTGTGGTTTTGCATTTTGGGACTGTATATTGCATTTTGTAATATCTTATACGTATATTTTATATAGCATGTTGATTACTTATTATTGAATATTTTACAAATGTATGGGATTGTATGGAATACTGTAGCAACAGAGGGTCGTTACAGGTTCTTATGATCAGTTACCGGTATTCCCCAAATGGTTTAGGCACGTGCCACTTTGAAAACCCTGGTAAGGGTATCTGGTGTTTATTATACCATTGTTAAGGAATATCCGGGCTGGTCGCTCGAGTTTTTAGATTACCATGGAGAGTCTAGGACTCATGGTCTACATTACATTCTTGGTTACACTTTAAATAAGATTAATAAATAAAAGAAATTGTTGTATGAGTGTGTTGGATGAATTATGTGTTATCCTGTCGAGTGTATGTTATGTACCTAGAAAGTTGTATATGTTTCCTTTCGTGTAGCTTATCTTTGCTTATGTGTTATCTGTGTGCATGACTGTGATGATCGTAATTGCTTGATCGTGGGAGCAGATGGCGTTCCCTACACGGAGTGATGCTTTCAACGTAGAGTTGACACCGACCATCCATGATGGGCAGAATGGATGGACCATTGATGCTAACGCCCAACTAGCTCGTTTTGACGGTCTCCTCCTCACGCGTTACACACCACGCTACGTTTTGATCTTTAGGATTCCGGTTACGATATGAGTGGATTTCTCTAATTTCGCTCGTGAGGTACTCCACCCTCCCTTTGCTTTCCCTACATGCACTCCTGCTCCTCACTGAGTAGGGAACGCTTGAGAGTACCGGTGATTATTCAGCACTCGAATTTCTTATGGACGTGGACGAAGCTCTAACCGTGTTTCTTGTGCTTGAGGTGATGATGATGATGATGATGCATCCTTTACCTCTCCTCATTGCCTTTAGAGGGTGACGTAGTTTCTGATGTTTCTTTTTGAGTAGAGGTGACCAGATTAGGGAGTGAGTCATGTATCCCCTCCCCCTTTTGAGTTGTATATTTGGGTTCATTATTACACACCTCTCACACTATCCTATGTATTGCTTTCAGTTATGTTGGAATGTACTTCGTTATGGTACCGTACATTACTTGTTGGATATGATGGTTTATAAATGACTATGTTTCTTATTTTATGCTTTCTTGTTGATGTGTTCCTCTTTACGTTGCGCTATATGATGAGTGGTCACAAAGAAAGAAAGAAAATTTTGAATTTACTCACATTTTCATAAGCAAGTAAACTATAAGAGTTTTTCCTAATTGAATTTAAAATTAATCTAGACAGTTAGCTTATGTGATTTTCTTTTCCATTTTCATTGTCCATTGTGATGACTAGCGAAAGGTTGGCTCGCAGGTCGTCACAACTAGCATTCTCAAATGTGCACTTCATATCACAACAATTTCACCATAACTATGTCAATGCATGATGACACGACTCTTGAGAGATTTACAACATCTCGGGCGATCAGCCAAGTCTCACCTTCTACCATGGCCTATCCAAGCACCATTCAGGAATTGCCAAACTCTAATCTGCGGATAAGCTTAGTGGTTTGTCAGGATAAGTATATGTGGGTGGTGGCTTACCGCGACACAAGCCTGCACCGCGTTGGCCTCCTGTGGAATTGCCCATCCATTCATTCCCGAAGGCCTATCGTTAGCTGCCCCATGTCTCATCTAGCACTAGGTTGGAGGCCCATCTGAGCTACAGCTCCGGTCAACCATCCAACTTACATCCCTGCCCGCACCACGGCATGAGGTCCATCGTCAGCTACCTCAGTCGCCAACTTATGTAACATCCTCAAAATATTACTTAAATAATTATCTAATAATTTTTATTTGTTTAATTGTCTTGTGATATTAATCAAAAGTCTAGATAAAGATTTATAAATTTTGAAAGCTTTGATTTAGCTTCAATGAATAAATAATATCTAGACTTAATAATAATAATAATAATAAAGGTAATAATTAGAATTATATAAAAATGTCTAAATAATTAGTAAAGACATTTCTAAAATTGAGAAAAATATATTCTAGCCTTAGAATAATATTAGAAAGGTATCTAAGAAATAAAAATATTTTTTGGTAATTTTGTAAATAAAATTAGATTTATTGCAATTAATAAATTAGAATAAGGAAAGATAATTAAGAGATAAATCATAGAATGGTCAAAAAAATTACGAAAAATAATTTTTAAGCTTAGAAAAATGATTAGAAAATTATCATGATTTGTTTAAAAAAAATTCGAGAATTTTTGTAATTTAGCATATATAAGTAAAATGTATTCACAGGCGCTTATAGAACACAATTAGAAATACTAAATGAGTTTTAAAAATTACAAAAAAATTACAGGAGGTTCCTTAGTGTGTCTAAACCTTACCTGAACAAGGAGAACTCAAACTGAGATCTCTATAATAGTTTTCTAAAAATTAGTTTGAAAATAGCTCATAAAATGACTTATAAAATAAACCGGTTATTTTTAGCTTTGTTTGCAGAGAAACCTCAGATATGTGATTAGAGAGGGACTGTATTAAGTCTAATGCCATTAACTCCAACTCCCTATAAGCCCGTTGAATCAAAATTAAAACAAACACTGGATATTTTAGTGACACATGTCAACACTTAGTGGTTAAAAACTTAGTATTTTCTCTCCTACCTTCTATAAACCAAAGACCACCTCCTCCTCCCTAAACCCTCATCTTCATTTCTTTCATTCTCCTTCCAAAGCTCTCAAAAATTCAAGGTTTTGTCAAGGCCCAAACCTTCCAATTCCATTGGTGACCAAGCTAAGGTGAGTGGAATCTCTTCTTCTTCCTCTTTCTCCTCTATAAATTCGTCACCCCTCACCATCTGATATGATCTTGATTGGATTCATATTGTTTTTAACAGATAGTCCTTGAGTTGGCTATCTTGTAACAAGAGATATAGAAACAAAAGAAAAGAAGAAAGGTAAAAGATGAGATTTGAGCAACAAATGATAGAGTTAAAGCAAATGGCGCATAAAAAAAGTAAGCAAGAAAACTAGAAAGACAAGAAAATGGAAGAAAATAGAGAAAATAGGAAAGCGTAGAAAGGAAAGAAAATGCTAGAAGGCGCTATACTCTATAGAGAGTGATAAGCCAAGCGAAGATTTGCCACAAAGGTATGGAAACATTTGATAAGAACCAAGAAGGTTCTAATCCAAGAACTAAAAAGAGGAGCCAATGCTCTACTCACAGTCATAAATGAGTAAGCCTCAATATTATTCAACTTGTTCAAATGAGAGGGATTACATCTCTATTTATAGACTTTATTCCAAGGTGCTACTCACCCAAGGAGGCTAACCCTAAAGCCCGAAGAATAGGCCCAATTACAAAAATAAGTGAAATAGAAAACTAAAGGTCCAATTATACAGTGATAGCTAATCAAAGTCTTCCCTACATTGGGCTCTTTATCAACTTGGACTACTTGGATCAACTTTAGTGCTTCTCCTTCTAAATTTAACTTAATTGAGAATAAGTTGTTCATTTTTTTTGTTTTATCTAAAGTAGCTTTCTTAGCCTTCTTTATCTCTTAATCTTGTCATGGTTCCCCAAGTCCTTGTAGTTCTTCTTTAAGCATTACTCTGCTTTGGGTCTCCTCTTGGGCCTCCAAGGTTTCCATCAATCAAGTCGAAGAGCTATGCATAAAAAATAAAAAATTCTCTAATCTGGAAGTTACATGTGATGTGTCCTTTAGACTTGTTTTTGACCCAGGAGGTTGGGTATGTAGGCACATGATGAATAAGAGACTTCCATTCAAAGGAAATCAAGTCTCTATAGAGTTAAGCCTTTTCTTAATGCAACATTCAATAAAACTAATGCATGTCCTTTCATGTAGGTGATGACAGTGTGAATTCGAGGACGAATTTTTTTGAAGAGGGAGGGAATGATGGAAACTTGGGAGGCCCAAGTTGATTGAGACCTAGGAGACCCAAAGCAGAGTAATGCTTAAAGAAGAACTACAAGGACTTGGGGAACCATGACAAGATTAAGAGATAAAGAAGGCTAAGAAAGCTACTTTGGATAAAACAAAAAAAATGAACAACTTATTCTCAATCAAGTTAAATTTAGAAGGAGAAGCACTTAAGTTGATCCAAGCAGTCCAAGTTGATAAAGAGCCCAATGTGGGGAAGACTTTGATTATTTATTACTGTATAATTGGACCTTTAGTTTTCTATTTCATTTATTTTTGTAATTGGGCCTATTCTTTGGGCTTTAGGGTTAGCCTGCTTGTGTGAGTAGCACTTTGGAATAAAGTCTATAAATAGAGATGTAATCCCTCCCATTTGGAAAAGTTGAATAATATTGAGCCTTTCTCATTTGTGAGTATGAGTAAAGCATTGGCCCTTCTTTTTGGTTCTTGGATTCGAACCTTCTTGGTTCTTATCAAAGGTTTCCATACCTTTGTGGCGAGTCTTCGCTTGGCTTATCACTCTCTATAGAGTGTGACGCTTTCTGCCATTTTCTTTCCTTTCTATGTTTTCCTATTTTCTCTATTTTCTTCCATTTTCTTTTCTTTCTAGTTTTCTTGCTTACTTTTTTTATGCGCCATTTGCTTTAACTCTATCATTTGTTGCTCAAATCTCATCTTCTCCCTTCGTTTCTTTTGTTTCTATATCTCTTGTTACAAGATAGCCAACTCAAGGACGATCCGTTAAAAACAATATGAATCCAATTAGGATCATATCATGTGGTATCTGGAGCCCAGATCCTAGAGTTTGGTAGTGTTCTTGTGTTTATGTCTTCCATTGCCTAATTAATTGTGTTAATTTTCTCATTAATTGTCATTTATTGTCATTTACTATCATTAATTATCATTAAATGTCATAACTAAGTCTTAATTGTCATAATCATTCTTAATTATGCACAATTTAATTCTCTTTAATTCCGCGCAATTCTTTCTACATGTATCGTAGTACCTTATTCTGAAGGCTATATACCTTATTAGGCATAATATTTGTTGCAAGTGCAAAACAAACTGGGGTGAAAAAAATATATTTTAGAACAAAAATAAAAAAGAGAAAAGAATAATAAAACAAAAAGAAAAAAATGAAAAAAAAAATTCTGAAGAATTAAAAAAAAAACTACCCCTTGCACTTAAATAATTTAAATTTGGTTGCCTTAAGAAATTCATAAAAAAGTGGTACTATTCTCAATATTCAAACTTGCATATTTCTTCTTCATCTCTTAATCTTGTCATGGTTTCCCAAGTCCTTATAGTTCTTCTTTAAGCTTTGCTCTACTTTGGGTCTCCTCTTAGGCCTCTGAGGTCTCAATCAACTCAGGCCTCCTAGGTTTCCATCACCATCCACCATTCTCCATCAATCCCTCTTTGTCTCCTCTTGAAATTTCTTCAAATTCTCAAGGGGCTTTTGTTATAGAACACTAATTGAAGCTTATTTTATCTTGATTGTATAATTAGGAGCTTAATTAGAGCATGGATGAGCAAAGCCCTCTCCTCCCCTCTTATGGATAGCCGCAGGTCACTATGGGTAAGGGGGTAGAAACTAGATTAATTTGATTTCAAGAATGATAATGGCCTAGATGGTGGTTTTGATTAATTATGTATTATCAATTTCATTTGTATGACTATTGAGGATTCTAATTGTGATGTGCTTGCATGATTGGCCACATAGTGCTTAGTTGGGCCTTCTATGATGTTCTTGATGATGGAATTGCTTGAAATGTAAGCCAATTGCTTGATTACAATGCTTAAAGATTAAATTACAAGTTGCTGAATTTTTATTGCAGTAGAACAGCCTCTGTTTTTCGTGTATAACTTCCTGTGTGGTTGGAATTTTGCATGACTTTTGGTAGAGAGATGCCTCTCTATGTCTAGAATATCCCTGTAAAATTTCGTTATCTAATTCCATATGATGAATATTTGACAAATTTTTGATTGACTATTGTTTTGTCAAATTCTGACAATAATGAGCCACCGAAAAAGTGATCAATTGGACCCTTAAATGATTTTATAAAAATTAGAAAAAATTATATTTAGAAACTAGACATATTGATGTTAAGAATGCAAAAGATGGTTGGAAAAAAAATTCATTTGCTATGCCAAAACAATCAACAAAAACAAGAAATCACAATATGGTAGAAAACAAAAAATTGCTTATGATGTAATTGGTTTGTTAATTGGCGGTGAGCTTAGGATGAATTAAATGATTTGTAACCAATTAAATGGAATGCATGATTGGGACTCTTGATTCGGTGGACATAATGTAGTTGCTTGAACCTTAAAGTGTTAGACATTAAATTGTGGTTTGTTATTGAGTTAGCTAAAATTATAATTAATGTTTTATAATGATAGCATATGTGAGAGCTTATTTTGATTGAATAACGAATGATAATGAATTTGGTTCTGAAAAGTGGTGGAAAGATGAATAATGTGATATATTCTGGTGAACTAAGTTAATTGGATGATTGAATTGTCAAAAGTAGCATCGAAAGTGAAAGTGCGATTGAATTGACGAAATGTGCAATAGGAATGCTATCTATGAATGTTTGTAATTGAATATATTGTTCTTATGGATGTTCATAGATCATATGCATATGTATTGATGTTGTAAACCATGCATTGATGGCATGTGTTTTGGATGGAGAAGTCACAGTTTGGTACACTTAGGAATGAAAGGCAGAGACCCACTTGTAGAGGTCTTGGGGGTAAGGTATCGAGCGGTGAAGGTCCCAATGGCTAAGGTAGCGCCCTTGAGCCAGGATATTGGCCTGACCAAGCTTGATAACCTCGACAACTACTTAGCATTCCATGATTGGTGTGAAAGTATACCTCTGTTTGGACTATGAATGTCCTGAGCTGAAAGATTGCCCGTTCCCTTGATGATGAGGAGGATTATACCTTGGTGTGAGAGAGGTATATGTACTCCCAATCACTTCCCATGGATATTGATGGACACTAAATGGATTATGGGCCCACATGCATTACACTAACGAGTATCTCAATAAAATCCCAGAATTGGTGTGGTATGGGATGCATTAATTTTTGATGGTAGTAGCATAGACAGACTTGTAGTGCTACCATTTGAATTTATTGAGTAACTCAATAGAAAAGGTTGATAGATTGAAAAGAAAAATGATAGGTCATGCATCAAATCTTTGTTTGTGTGTAGCATGGGAATGTGTGCATTATATATATGAAATGACTGTAATAATTACATATGTTGTGATAACGTGTTGAGTTGTGAATGTGCTCTCTATTGAATGTTATGATGTTTGATACATGATTTTATAGTTTATTGAATGACACGACTATGTTAATGTTTGTCATATTAGTTGTGTGATATGAACTATGGTTTGGGTGGGTCTCTGGGTTTATTTGATTCCTTGGTTTTAAATTGTCTAGTTCTTGCCCTTAATCAATTTGTCCCTTCCTTCATCTGCGGATGTTTGGAATGAAAATAGAGGGCGAATTGCCTTTTGATTTGTACATGAACAGGAACATAGCTTAGAAGTACGTGGTATTAGCAAAGGAAGCACCTTGCTTAAGAGCTCTATTGGGATTAGAAGCCTTACAACCCTTAACCAAAATGGTACTAGAGTGGCGTGGCAGAAGTGTGTATGAAGATGTAGAAGACTTGTTCCTTGGGAAAGAGGATTTTAGAATTTAGTCCTATCACACAAGATGCCGAAAAAGTCTAGTGTGGTGTCAGGGCTAGTATTCCTCTAAGATTAGAATGGTAATACTCTAATCTGGAGGAGTGTCCAGTTGTCTAGTAGACTATGCTATAGTATCATTAGAATGTAATGTAAACTCTTTTCGTGTCAAGTATATGTAACTGCATTTTTGAAGAATTTTAAATTGTATTTCATTTTATTGGTATTTGTTATCATAGTATTTTATTAATGGTTTGGTAGTAAAACTCTAATTTCGTTTTACATGGAAAAAGAATTCACATTTTATATTATGCTACAATTTCGATTTTAAAGGCTTTAAAAAAAATCTACCTTGATTTCTACTATTGAGCTATTAGAGCTCGAATTTGAGTTATAGAAAAGTTGACAGTTAAGGGTGATATAATTTATGCATGAATGCATGTGTCACAACACAACATCTACTCAATCATAACCAGTCAACATATAGATGTATATATATATATAGCCCATGGCATGAGGTCCATCATCAGCTACCTCACGTGGTCTAACGACATCCACCAACACCATGTAGGCCCAATTCGGCCCCAAACATAGTCAATTGGTAAGGCTCTATCCAAGTAGCGCTTACCTTGTGAAAAGTCTTACACAACACAGGTGGAGGTCCTATCTAATCAACCTACACCTCTTTGTGGAATGCTTCACCACAACTACACCACATAACTAGTGGAGGCCCTATCTAAGCAACCTCCACTCTACTCACCTCTTCTAACAATCCTCACCTTAGACTCACACTAGGAGTCCTTTTCAACCATTTTTCACACCACTACTCTTTCAAAATTTAACAACAATAGAACACTACACTCGCTGAGTGACCCATACGCTCGCTCAGTGAAGACCTTTCTTACAGAGGACCAACTTCCTCTACAAAGGATTTTCACTAAATGACCATGAGTTTTGCTTAAGGAATCAGATTCACTTGCTTAGTGATAACTAGAGTGCTCATCGAATTCGTTCCAAAGACTTCCTCCAAATTTTTATCAACCCCATGTCGCTTAGTGAGTCATTTGCTCACTCAACGACGAGCCACTCTAAAGAATAGCTAGAATCTGCACACGCTTTTCGCTCAGTGAGCCTGTTGTTTGCCCAGTGAACCTCTTGCAACAAAGAACACCACTCTCTAGGGTCCCCAATTCACTTAGTGAGCTCAGTATTCGCTCAATGAATTGCTCCCAAATATTCTGGAATACCCACACTCGCTCAGCGAACTCTCTTCTAGAGAATTTCTAGATTTCTATGAACACTCATTCAGCAAACAACATTTTGTTCATCGAATGCCTCTTACACTATAGCCATTCCTACCACTCAAGAACACTCACTTAGCGACGTGATGGGTCGCTCAGCAAATTCTCAACCCGATAGTCTCACTTCAGTCTTAGGGGCATTCTCGCTCAGCGAGACCCTTAGTCGCTCAATGACTATTAGATACAAGCAATAGAACTCTCTTCAAAAAACCCCAAAAATCTAAACTTTCTACCCACTCATACCCCAAAATGACTCCACAAAGGTCGAATATAACCATACAACATTCCACAACCACATACTCAACACAAACAACAATCCATACAACATTCCAAAGTGAATCAATTTTGAAATCAAGAAAACCCATTTCTATCAACATTTCGACAAAACTTAACCAAATCATGCTTTCTAACACAAACCACAGCAACATACATACACCACCACGTTCATACAACCTATATTCAACGAAAGTAAGCTTCCTTTACCTCTTGGAGTTCTGAAAATCCAAATTTGGGGAAAAAGAGAAAACAAAAATGTGAACTCTTGAGCCAAATTTCCAAAGAAACCAATGCTCCTCATCGAAAAGGAATGAAATGGTCTACAATCTCGCTTCTTACTTGGTGGTTTGAGAGAGATTTGAGGGAAAGTGAGGGAAGAGAAATGAGGGAGAATGGTTTTATGACTTAAAAACCTTCCTTGGGCCTCATAAGGCTTTAGGTCCACTAAAGCCCGTGATCTGCTATTCACTCCCCATGCCTCACAACTGGCTCAATATTGCAGTTTTTCTCAACAACCTATATAAACACAGCTACCCTCTCATTTTGGCTCAAGAATATTTTTCCTTTAGTTCCTTAAATCCAAACTGGAATTCTGAAACAACTAACACAAAACAACACTCATGCAACAACAACTTATTTATTCGTTTTAATCACCAAGATTAGATATTAATTTTCACTTTTTAATTATTAAAATACTAAATCATACATCAGAAAACACAATGCTACACCAACCACATGTTAGGTATATGGGGGGGAAGTGGGGTTTTTTTAAATTACTTGCTTTCATGTAGATGGATTGTGGGTGGGTTTGGCCACCCAAACCTTGAACTTTTCTTTGTCTTTCTACTATCTCTTCTTATGTTTCCTTATTGCTGTTGTTACCATTTAATTGCTTGCTTTTTTTTTCTTTTGTCTTGTTGCCATAATCTACTCTATGGCTTGGTAATTCTTGTTTATGTTGTTATTACGTTTAAAATGTTGGTTTATGTTGGCAACTCACCACAAAATAACAAAAGATTGAATTCAAACCCTAAAACCATGGTTAAGATCTAAAGTTGGTAACTTCTATGAATCTGAAAAGAAAAGGGATTCTTTTGAATCTTGGACCTCTTGAACCCATGACCAAGTCCTTCCAAAGGGGACCGAAAAACTAGTCACTTTCTTAAGACAAGGTTGAAGTGCTTACCATCAACAAAGGACCCTAGGACAATAACTTGAAAGGACCTTAAAACTAAACCCAAGCTCTATTAACACTCTAATGTTGATATTTTTTTCTTCTCAATAAATCACGATTTTGGTAAAGTGTGATAGTGGTTATATTAGCTTGTGATGTGCCTAAGAACCTCTAATGAATGAGTACTTAAGTTCCAGTGATCTATTTTCATTTCCAGCTTGAGCACTGCTCATTTTTTTTGTAATAACTTGAGTTATACTCAATATTTTTGAGTTCTTGTTTTTTTTTGTTGAAAAGTAGACAAAATTCTCTTCGAAATGGGTACAAGAAACATTTAAAAAAGTTAAGAAAAGACGAATTTACACTTTCTAAAAGTTATCTTGAAAACTGTAATTGGCAGTGTGCATGAAAAAAAAATTTTGAACTTTTTGTTGGGTGTTAAACGAAAGTCATTGAATAGAAAGTAGATTCACTAAGCTTTCCAGGAATATATAGTTTGCCTATATTAATCTTCGTTTTCTATTTTTAACAAATTTTAGAATCTGAGTGTTATGCGCTGTTTTTGATTGGAAATGTCTTTTATCAAATGTAAACTTTGAAAAATCACCATAAATCGACTAAACCATAATTTTTGGTGTTCTTGAACTTGTTGAAAATGATTTTTAATGTAATTTTTAAAATATTTTTTTGGGTTAAAAAAAATTAAAGATGGATGCAAAAATAGCAAAAGAATGCTACTAGTTCTCTAATAAGGGTTTCCTGACCTTTCTATTTTGTTATTTTCGTATCTATTTTTATAGATTTTCACTTGGAATGATCCTTGATGATTTAAAAAATAGATAGAAATATCTTTCCATAGAATTATGGATCATAGAAAACAAAAATTGTTTACCCATCCAAATTGAATTTCAAAAGCAAGCACAAAAACTGTGGTCTATAGAAGTCTAATTTTGGGCAAAAAATTAAAAGACACTTTTCTAGTTTGCAAAATTTCATGTTTCTAAATACTTAAAACTTAATATGAACCTTTTTATTGAAAGTTAAACAAAATTTTCTTTAAGAAATAAATCTTCTCTATTTCTATTCAATTTTAAGGATCTCCTTAATTGGAATATAAAGGCTTACTTTGATAACATAAACAAGTAAATTATTTTACTCAATCTTTTTGATTCATGCCTAACCACTACAATTTAATAAAATAAATTAATGAGAGCATTTAGAACCAGTAGGTAATTTAGTCTATAGACATAAGGATAGTTACACACTATGTCTTAACTAATTAGTCAAACTTTTTATTAAGCATCTAAGTTCCTAATTTAATTAAAAATTTAAATAATCAAATCGAAGTATTATTAGCTAATTTAGGATCTCCCCTAAGTGAGCTTAATCTTTAAAATTAGGTGTTTAAAGTGATTGAGACAAAGCAATATTTGATTGCTAATTTCCCTTTTGTTATCTTAATTTCTCAATTGCACACTTAGTTCTTTAGAATCCCCATATATTATGCCTTGATAAGACTCAACCTCTACATTAAGAGGTAGAGATATTAAGGAGAAACAATACTAGTGCTCAAGTGTACTGAGACCACAGAAACCTCTGTCTGAATAAAGAGTGTCAAGAAAGGATAGTAGTTGACTAATAAAGTAACGTGATGCAAGGGACATGCTAAGGCATGGTACCTTGCATGGGAAGTTACAGTTGGTACGTTGAGAAATGAAAGGTAGGGACCCACTTGCAGAGTTCTTGTGGGTAAGATGTCGAGCAGTGAAGGTCCCAATGACGAAGGTAGTGCTCTTAGTAAGGATATTTGCTTGACCAAGCTTAATAACCCTGACAATTGCTCAACATTCCAAGATTGGTGCAAGACCTTTGAGCAGACGATGAATGTCTTAAGCCGTTGCTTTATTCGTCGATAATGATGAGGATTGTACCATGATTGATGATATTGAGAGATGTATATATACTCCAAGTCACTTCTCGATTCTGTTAAGAACTAGTTGGGGAGTATGGATCCATACAGTATTAAGGATAGTTGTTATAACTTAGACAGACCCTAAGTTCCCCTTTTTTTTTTCTATTGTCAACTGTGTTTTATCTGTATATGATGGTAGGATGCCCTACTATATATATGAAAGTGATTTTAACAATAAAATCAACTCACTTCTCTATCTACATTTTCTTGTTATGCATGACTGTTCATGGTTGGTACTTGAAGAGGGTGGCTTTTTCCATCCTGCTAAACATACACATTGATTACGACAATGCGGGGACATGGATTTACGACAGGGCAATATACTACTTGACATTTAGGGGCTTCATTACCATCACTTTCCTGTCCCCTATCTCGAGAGTGCATGTGCCTCCTATGTCTTGGATGTTTCCCATCTCTATCTCATCGTCACCTCTACTGCACTTCGAGTACATTCCTCACCTGCCACCCAAGGATCTTGCCATACCTTTTATGGCTTCTTATCTAGACTTTGTGCCGCCCATCGAGCAACTACCTATGGATCCACCTCATGATGTACAACCTATAATCGAAGACCTCATGGGATCTCTTATGGAGGTCTTGTTGGCTGAATCACTTGAGGGCTCTCCCATGGTGGAATATTAGGTGGGTATGGCCAACGGATGACACTCATCACCTTCGTAGCACCACCCAGCACTAAGTCTCCTCGGGGGTTGCTTAATAGACAGGCTCACCACGTAGGTTCTAATGGCTTCAAGACAACATGGACCGACGAGGAGTGATAGTAGGGGTTAGGTTTCTTTTCTTATTTTTGTATACAGGGACTAGGAGTAGATTTATAGACGCTGCTCTGATTTAGGATATATTTTTTTTTATGTACATAGTTAGGGGAGGGCCAGTGTTTTTGATATACTTTTTTTGATTTTCCTATATTTTTATGATTTTAGTGTATTTAGTTTACGATGTATCTAAATTTTAGTGTATTGCGTTCTGACTTATGATTATATGATATGACTTATTTTCTTATCTTTTACTCCCATTTTGAAATTCTATTTTACTTTTAGTTCATTTATTTGAAGAAATCTTTGTGAGACGATCACACGTAAATTGGAACGCAAAAGAAATTTCCCCTTAATATTCGTTAACTTGAAAATTAAATAACTAAATAATTATCTAAGCAAACATGAATTGTGTCCAATGTGAACAAGTGTCACAAAGCCTGGAAAAATTTGTAAAATGATAATTTTGTTCTTAAAAAGCTAGATAACAGACTTAATAGACAAAAATAGTTAGAACTGTTTACAAATTATTTTTAAGTCATTAATATATTTAGAATAATTAACAATAATTTTTTTGAAAAAAAGGGAATTTATAAAGATAATTTTTTTGAAATGGCAAAAATACCCCTAGTTGACTACAAAATCAACTAGAGAGTTTTTGACCTCAAAATATTTTGAAAATTTTATACAAAGTATAAGAAGGGGAGGGAGGTTGAATTGTGCGTTTTAAAAACCTTTTCTCTTAAACAAAAAGCGAGTTCGAAAACGGTTTGAGCGAAAGGATAAGGGAGAACAAGAACACAAAGGTTTTATACTAGTTCACTCAAACTTAAGCTACGTCCAGTCCCTTCACCCAGAAGGTATTCACTAACCAACCTTAGGTTACACAAGTATTCTTTCACTGCCTCTTTAGGTCTTACAACGCAATCAACCCAGATTGCTTAACCACCCGGTATTCTTTCTCATTAAGCCTCTCCAAACTTTCACAACAAAAACAGTTGCTTACAACAAAAGTTACTCACTAAGTGAGAATATGAAAGTTTAAGCACTATACATAATCTCTTTAGAAAATATTCAAAGATTGTCTAGTAGAGGTAAGAGAGTAGTTTGTTCTTTTTCAATATGTCTTTCAATCAGTTGTCTCTATTGCTTGCTTTATTCATTCTTTTTTCTTGATATATATAGTCTTCATAATAAAAGAGCCATTGAAGATGATTCAACTTCAGTGTTCAAGAAAGAGGCACTTGTATTGAGCTTTCAGGCAAGTCAAAAAAGGTATCTTTTGATCTTGCACCAAAATAGAAAGTGTAAGACTGCGTTGGTAGTTTGCTTTTCTGATCATTCTTCATTTAGCTTGGCAGCTTGATAAGTTGACTTCCTTTTTCTGCATTGCTGTGCTTATGCATAAAAAATGTATTTGTCTTTCATTTAATGCTTGAAATATTTGAACGTTAGATCTCTTAAAAAGGTAAGGCATTAGTCTCGAGATATATATATGAAGGACGCATAGACTAGACGAGTATTTAAAATACTTAGACGTTTAGAAGAAAAGCTTATGTCTAGACAAGTCTAGTACAATCATCTAAGCTTAAGACACTTAGTCCTTGGAAATAGACTTATTTCTGGACAGTCATCATATATGAGTCTATAGGACGCTCATTAAGATTGGTGCGTTGGTCGCCACAATTATGGACGCTGTAAGTTTGTTAACTTCAAACAGAAACTTAAACTTTAATAAGTTTGTTATCTTCAAAATTTTGAGGGACTAGACGCTTCAAACGTCTTTGGTTCCAACAATCTCCTCTTTTTGATGATGACAAACCTTATTAATTTTTAAGTTTGCGGATATATATATTAAAAAGAAAGTGCATGTATAAAATGGGTTTTGATAGACTTACTGTAGTCCCCTTGAGTCTGATATGTCAAATTTACGTACTTTTAAGACATACAAAATATTAGTTCTGATAGACATCTAGGCATCGAAGTATAAAATGTTTATGCATGAATGTCATGTAATGCAAAAGTTTAACAGACAGAGATCAAGGCATTAGAGCAGACAGAGATCAACGCATCAGAGCAATCAATTACAGTAATAAAAAAAAATAAAGAATAGATCATACAGAAAACTTATACTTTATTTCTCCCATTTGTCATTATAAAAAAAACAAACAAAAGAAAAAAGAGAAAAAAATCATCACTGTCACTTAGACGCTGAGGGAGGTGGAGATGGAGATGGAGATGGTTGCGGGTACCAAGGAGTTCTTGTTGGTTCTGGAGAATTTGTTGGAGGAGTGTCAGAACGGGTTGAAGTTGGTTGGTGACGTACTGTTGGACGACGGGGTCAACAGTTGAAATAGGTGGAGGAGCAAGAGTGGCTATGGGAAGGCTTGCAAAGGCTTGGGAACTGGGAGTAGGAGACGGTGGAGGTGTTGGTGAGGGTGGTTGAGGAGGGGTTGGTGGTTGAACTTCAATGGGTGGAGGTGGTGCTTCTAAGAACTTCAGGTTGGGAATTTGGAGTTGGTGTGGACATGGGGTTGCCCATGGGTATGGTGGCTTGAAATTGTTAGGATGAGTTAGGGCAGCAATAATGGTGTAAAGGATGGAGGTTTCTGTTCCAAAGATTGGACGCTCATCCACTGGACGGACAAAGGCAGCAGATGTATTGGAGAAATGAAAGACACGAGCTGGACACTACATGTACTTACAAGTCTACGCTGTTGGAGTTTCAGCCTTATCGTCTTGTGAAAGTCCATTACTAGATGCTTCTTGTTCACAAGTGAACATGTGCTGGTGCTAGAAGTGTTCAACATCGTCCTCGTCCATCTCTTGCGTTAGACATTGAGTTAGGTACCATTTCAAAGTGATAGTTGGATGTTGTTGAATTTTTACTCTGGATGGTAGAGGTAATGAAGGTGGTTTGGTGAGTAGCTTCACCTTTTTACTATTTACATCCAAGGCTGGAAGCCTTAGGCAAATGCGATCAGGTTGGATGTGGACGATTTGATTTGTTGAGTGGGAGGGATGAACAACAGATTCTTCAAAGTTGCAGAGCTCGTCACAGAGTTGTTAAACATTTGTCCGAACGGGGAAGGGAAAAATCTAGCTTCTTTAGGGTCCAACGGCCTAAACTTTAAATCTACTAGCTTGACGTGGACGGTCCGTTCAGACGCTTGTTGTACGCTTGTTCAATCTTCTCAACTGGAGGTACTCTATGTTGAAGTACTCCAGGATGGTGTGCAGTGAAGCGCCAAGCTCGTACAAGTCTTGGATATCTCCTTCTGATGAACCGTTTAAGTGGCAGATGTTGAATTGATCCAGGAGATAGAGCCAAGTAAGCTTCAGATGGTTGATGGACGTAGTCGTCCATATATTGCTCAAGGAAGATCGACAAGTAGTCGAAGCCAAAGTCTGGCTAAGGAAGAGGCTCTGGATGCATGATTGCATTATTGTCCATCAGATTTTGCTTGTTACCTTCAACAAAAATCAAGGGCTATTCCTTTTTGATTTTCTCCAAGTCTTCCTGTCGCCTGGAGGATGTAGAAGAAATAACCAGATGCATGGAAAAAGTTGATGAAGGTTGTTAGGTGGTTTGATGGAAAGGTATGGTTTGGTGAGTCTGGGAGTGGGAATGTTGCAGGTATAACCATCATCACCAAGCATTAACATGTCTGTTTCAGGTGCGTTTTGTGTTTGTGTTTGTGGTTGGGCTTGTGTTTGGTCAAAGGGGATAGGTTGCTTAGCAGGTTCAATAATCATAGAGTCAACAAACTCTTCTTCAAACACAACAACAACATCAGGAGCAGATAACTTACTTTTCTTTGACACTGCTGCTGTTGGTTGTGATTCTATTGGTCGTTTGGATGACTAAGTTAGTTGGCCGGCTAGGGCTTGCGGTTGGGGCGAAACTGTGACTATGGTAGTCTTTTGTCGCTTTAAAAGAACTTCGATGGGTTCATCGTCCTCATCATCTGCTTCCACTATTAGCTGGAGTCTTCTCTTGGTAAGTGCAAGTGTAGCAGGTGGAGGAGGAGTAGCTGTAGGAGGAGCAGGCAGAGTTGGAGGCTGTTGGGACTTAGACCTCGTTACTCTGGACGTCCTTGCCTTGGATGGTTTCCTCCTTGTGGACGATCTAGCAGTAGCTATGGGATGGACGAACAGAGCTTTTGTCCATCGACTTAGCTGGTTGGCCGACTTGCTGCTCAGACGGTTGAGGCACTTCCTCAACAGGTTCCTCCTTGACGTCCACCGTTTTGGCCATCATTTCCAAAGGCTTCAGCACGAATCCAGCCTTCATCTGAGCAATGTTGTTTTGTCCAAAAGGTAATTGGGTGAACCTGTGGCCACCACCTTGTGCTCGAATTTGAGTCTGCTCATCAACAGACAGAGTAAAGAAGGCATGATATACCTTCTGCAGCTAGAATATTCTGTTCAACAGTGCAACATAAGTAATTTGGTCACATTCTCCTTGTCCCTTCATGGTCCTAAAGATGTTGCTCAGGATAAGGTGAGGTAGGTTGAATTGTTGTTTAGTGATCATATGGAACAACGCAAACCTGTGCGAAAAGATTATGTTGTCCTTGGACCCCGCCTTGTGTAGTATACCTTTATTCAAAAACTGCTAGTATACTTTGCCTTCCTTTGTTAGTTTGTTGCACTCGACGGGTCCTTTACCTTCTGGTCCCATCTAGGTTGCGTCTACAGTTTCATGTCCATCGAAACTATTCTCCCAGCCATTCTTAATACAAAAGCCAGCTCATTCGCAGTCAATGGCTTGTGCGATGCTCCCAAGGTCCAGAGTGACCTTTACTCCCAAAACAGTACCAACTATGCTTTTTGGGAAAACTTTACAGATTTTCAAAAGCGTTTGATAAGTTCTGGATAAATGATTTTGTTCAGGTGGAAGTAGTTGAGAATTCCACATCGCATCAAGTTGTCCTTAACCTTGACACCCATGTCATCGAGAGCTTGAATGTCGAAGTGGCTCTCGATAAGGACAATAGCATTAGGCTTTCCACATGAGCCACAGCCTTCATGGCAGCATTGATTTTCTCCATCACCATTTTTGAAGGATAGAGGATTAGGGTTCGAGAGTTTTCGGGGAAAGAAGAGAGAGAGAGAGTTTCAGTGAGAGAGCAAAAGTCAGGTAAATGTTTGGTTTGCAGGTGTTTGAGTGTATAATAAGTAACTGATGGGTTTCTCTTTTGGCGGTTTTTCAAATTTTGAAGAGAGATAATGCACATTTAATGCTGTTTAGGCACACACATTTCACGAAGGCAGTTTTCGGCGCATAAGTGACTCAGACAAGAATAAAGCATTTATTTCAAATCATTATCAGTGAAAACATGATTATGTATGGATGAAGATTTTATGCACATAAATATGAACCGTTATGGAATGCGAACAATAAAGCTAATGGACGCATGCATGATAGCCGGTGTAATGATAATGGACACTATATGTCTTCGGATGCTACTTGTCATTGGACGATCAAGGCGTATAAAAGAAAACTATTCCTTTATAAATTCTATACTAAGACAGTCTTGAATATGGATGAGTTTATCTTCAGGAAGTGGTTTTGTAAATATGTCTACTAATTGATTTTTAGTGTCAATAAACTGAATATCAATAACCCCTTCTGAACATAATCTCTTATAAAGTGATGTTTTATTTCAATGTGCTTTGTTCAAGAATGCAATATGGGATTTTTAGATAAATTTATGGCAACAGTATTATCACAGAGGGTTTTACTCTCATAGATACTGTAGTCCTCTAGTTGATGTTTGATCCATAGAATTTGTGAGCAACAGGATGCTGTTGACATGTACTCTGCTTCTGCTATGGATAGGGCAATCGTCCCTTGTCTTTTGCTCGTCTAGGAGACAAGATTTCTGCCAATGAGGTGACATCCTCCACTAGTGCTTTTTCGTTCTAATTTGTCTCCAGCATAGTCAGCATCACAGAATCCAACTAACCTATATTCTTTGTTCGACTTAAAGCATAGACCAAGATTAGTGGTTCTTTTTACTATAGTGAGATGTGTTTCTTTGGGATCAGATTGAAAACGAGCACATAGACATACACTAAACATGATATTAGGTCTGGACGCTGTAAGATATAGTAAAGATCCAATCATACCTCTGTATGTGGTTTCGTCTACCTTTTTGGATGTGTCGTCCAGTCCAAGTACTAAAGATGGATGCATTGGTGTGGTCATTTCTTTAGCATTGTCCATCTTGTACTTCTTGAGTAGCTCTTTTGCATACTTTGTTTGATGTATGTATATGCCATTGTTAGTCTGTTTCACTTGTAATTCGAAGAAGAGCTTCAATCCTCTCATCATGCTCATCTCGAATTCTATTGTCATAAGCTTAGAGAAATCCTTGCACAAAGCGTCATTAATAGCACCAAATATAATATCAGTCCACATATATTTGTGCAATAATGAAATGTGAATGGACATTTTTGCGAAATAGAGTAGTGTCTACTTTTCCTCTTGTGAAACCATTTTCTAAAAGAAAAGAACTTAACTTTTCATACCAAGCTCTTGGAGCTTGCTTGAGTCCATAAAAGGCCTTTTTGAGTTTGAAAACATGTTTAGGAAAAGTATCACACTTAAACCCAAGAGGTTGTTTCACATAAACTTCTTCATTTATTATGCCATTTAGAAATGCACTTTTTACATCCATTTGATAAAGTTTTATATTATTATGAGCAGCAAATGAAAGTAAAATGCAAATGGCTTATAGTCTAGCTATAGGTGCAAAAGTTTCAATGACGTTTATACCTTCTTGTTGAGAGTAGCCTTGAGCTACAAGTCTAGCTTTGTTTCTTACCACTTTACTTACTTCGTCCAACTTGTTATGAAACACTCACTTTGTTCCTATTATGGATTTATCTTTAGGTGCAGGAACTAACATCCATATGTCGTTTCTTTCGAATTGCCTTCATCTAGGAGAGCTTCGTCTATTGTCTTTGGTTCGATCTAGGAAATCAAGGCAGTTTGAGCTTGCTCTTTGAAGGTTGATCTTGTCCTGACATGATCACGTACACTTCCAATAATTTGATCTTCTGGATGATATGTCTTCATTTTCCATTGTCGTCCAGTTGGTTCTTTTTCTTCTCCCTTTGGGTCGTCTAATTGGGTTCTGGATGCTGGTTGCTTGGAATCGTCCAACTTCATATCTGCAAAGGATTCATCTAGCTCTAATAGTTCTCTATCAGGCTTATTGTCATTAAACTTTACATGAATTGCTTCTTCAACCACTAAGGTTCTAGAGTTGTAAACTCTATATGCCTTGGACGTTTCAGAGTAGCCTAACAATATTCCCTCATCACTCTTAGAATCAAACTTTCCAAGATTGTCCTTAGTGTTTAGAATAAAACACTGACACCCAAAAGGATGAAGATATGATATGTTGGGTTTTTGTCATTTCCACAATTCATAGGGAGTCTTTTTCAAAATAGATCTAATATATATTCTATTTTGTAAATAACATGCCATGTTTATAGCTTCAGCCCAGAATTGTTTACGAGTAGAGTTATCATTAAGCATGGTTCTAGCCATTTCTTGTAATGACTATTCTTTCTCTCTACCACACCATTTTGTTGAGGTGTACGTGGTACAGAGAAGTTGTGGAGAATTTCGTTCCCCTTATATAACCTTTGAAAACTTTCATTTTCAAACTCTCCTCCGTGATCACTTCTGATTAAGGCTATGCAAACACCTTTTTCGTTTTGAATTCTTTTTGCAAAATATAGAAAAGACTTTGTAAGACTCATCCTTGTGTTTTTGGAACATAACCCATGTCCATCTAGTACAGTCATCTACTACAACTAATCCATATCGTTTTCCACTAAGAGAGGCAATTCTAGTAGGTCCAAACAAATCAACATGTAGAAGCTCAAGTGCTCTAGTAGTAGAAACAATATTCGTTGAATCAAACGAGCTTTTCACTTGTTTCCCTTTTTGACATGCATCACAGAGAACATTAGATTTGTATACAAGATTTGGAAGTCCTCTTACAAGGTTATGCTTGTTTAGCTTCAAGATTAATCTCAAGCTTGCATGTCCAAGTTTCTTGTGCCAAATCCATTGATTCTCGTTGATGGATACTAGACATGACACATTTTGATTTGTAAGGTCATTTAGGTCAACTTTATATAGATTGCGTTGCCTCTTAGCAGAAAATAATATAAATCCATCCAAGTTTCTGACTGTACATTCATCTTTGTTAAAGGAGACACTATGTCCACTATCACATAACTGACTTATGCGTAGTAAATTGTGTCTAAGTCCTTCAACATATAAAACATTATCAATAGAAGGAAAAGGGTGCTTACTGATTTTACCTATACTTGTAATCTTACCCTTATGATTTTCTCCAAAGGTGACCCATCCACCATTCTTTGGTTGGAGGCTTTAGAACATGGACTTTTCTCCTGTCATGTGTCGTGAGTGGCCACTATCCAGGTACCATGATTGGCGTTTCTTTTCTGTTGTCAAGCACATCTACAACAGGAATAATCATGGACATAGGTACCTAAATGGACTTGGATCCTTTCTTGTTAGTTCTAAAGGCATTGGACGCCTTCGTGACTGGACGATGAATGCATCGTGATGATTTATGACCGATTTTTCCACAATATTTGCAATGAGTAATAACTTTAGCTATTCCAGAGACTTCCTTTTTAACAAAGCCAAGTCCAAACTTGTCATGTGAACTTTGTCTATAAGATAAAATTTTATTTAAATTTTCACTCCCATTGACAAATTTTGATAGACTTTCTTTTAGGTGGTTTACTTCCTTCTGAAGTTCTATGGCTTCATAAGGAGGTATCACTTCTGGAACATCTTTTGCCTTTAATTTTTCATTTTCTCTCAAAATATTTTCATAATTTTCTTTAAGTAAATTGAATTCTTTTGTCATTTTGGAAAATTTCTTTTTCAAATCTTTGTATCTTACTAAGAAAGTTGAAGAATTAGAGAGCAATTCATTATATGCTTCTTGAAGGGAAATTATATCATTGAAATTTGCCTTTTCGTCTTGCTTATCTTTTGAGCTTTCTAAACTGGTCTCCACCATAAGTCACAGATTTGCTTTTTCCTCTCCTTCTTCTTCCAACAAGGATAGGTCCATATCCTCCCAAGTAGCCATGAGTCCTTTCTTTTTCTTTTTAAAGAAGGTTTTTTTTTCTCCTTTTGTAGGCTTGGACATTTAGCTTTGAAGTGTTTAGGCTTCTTACATTTAAAGCAGACTGGTGGAATTTTCTCCTTGGGCTCCTTACTAAACTTCTTTGTGAAGTTTCTAGCTTTGGACCCCCCTTTCTTTCTCCATATGGCTTGTATCTTTCTTGATATGAAAGATATCTCGTCCTCATCAGAGTCATCTTCTTCGGACTCTTCCTCAGAAGATTCTTCCACATTCAGGGCTTTGGACGATGATCCCTTTGTTGGACGCTAGACGCTTAAGGTAATGGACTTTCTTTTTTGTCCTTCGTCCTGTTTTAGCTCCAACTTATGAACTTTGAGAGTTCTAAGTAGCTCTTCCATGGAAAGTGTTGTTAAGTCCTTAGACACTCTCAATGCTATAACCTGTGGTCTCCACCGTCTAGGCAAACTTCTTAAAATTTTGTCAATATGATCATAGTTATCATAAGTTTTGCCTAGGGATCTCAGGTTATTAATGATAGTTTGAAATCTACCAAACATAAGTTCAATAGTTTCATTATCATCCATAGTAAAGAGTTCATAGTGTCTTACAAGTAAGCTTAGTTTGGATCTCTATACTTGTGAGGTACCCTCATAAGCAAGCATGAAAGTATCCCACATCTTTTTGGCACTTCTTAAGCTGTGTAGTTTTTCATATTCTGATTCAAATAAAGCGCACATAATAGCATTTCGAGCTTTAGAGTTAAGTAAGTACCTTTGTTTGTGTGCTTTTGTCCACTAACCTTTAGGTAACTCTCCGTTTTGGTAGAATGCTATCATTCTTTGTTTTTAGTAGTCATAGTTTTGACCTTTGAAGAGCGGTGGTCTGTTTACAACGTGTCCTTCGTTATCCATGTATGCTCAAGATCTTTTTACCCTTGCACTATTAGATGCTCAACCATAAGAGGCTGAGCTCTAATACCAATTGAAAAGGAAAAAATCGTACAAGAAGGGGGGTTGAATTGTGCATTTTAAACCTTTTCTCTCAAACAAAAAGCGAGTTCAAAAATGGTTTAAGCGAAAGGATAAGGGAGAACAAGAACACAAAGGTTTTATACTGGTTCACTCAAACTTGAGCTATGTTTAGTCCCTTCACCCATAAGGTATTCATTAACCAACCTAGGTTACACAAGTGTTCTTTCACTGCCTCTTCAGGCCTTACAACGCAATCAACCCAGATTGCTTAACCATCCAAGTATTCTTTCTCACTAAGCCTCTCTAGGCTTTCACAACAAAAATAGTTGTTTACAACGAAAGTTACTCACTAAGTGAGAATATGAAAGTTTAAGCACTATACAGAATCTTTTTAGAAAATATTCAAAGATTGTCTAATAGACGTAAGAGAGTAGTTTGTTCTTTTTCAACATGTCTCTCAGTCAGTTGTCTCTATTGCTCGCTTTCTTCATTCTTCTTTCTTGATATATATAGTCTTCATAATAAAAGAGCCGTTGAAGATGATTCAGCTTCAGTCTTCAAGAAAGAGGCGCATGTATCGAGCTTTCAGACAAGTTAGAAAAGGTATCTTTTGATCTTGCACTAAAACGGAAAGTGTAGGATTGCGTTGGCGGTCTGCTTTTCTAATCATTCTTCATTTGGCTTGGCAGCTTGATAAATTGACTTCCTTTTTCTACATTGTTGCGTTTATGCATAGAAAATGTATCTGTCTTTCATTTAATGCTTGAAATATTTGAACGTTAGATCTCTTAAAAAGGTAAGACATTAGTCTCAAGATATATATATGAAGGACGCATAAACTAAACGAGTATTTAAAATACTTAGATGTTTAGAAGAAAAGCTTACGTCTAGACGAGTCTAGTACAAGCGTCTAAGTTTAAGACACTTGGTCCTTGGAAAGAGACTTACTTTTGGATGGTCGTCATATATGAGTCTATTGGACGCTCGTTAA